>CM063510.1:139979267-140016767 GCA_032207245.1 Pardosa pseudoannulata
CACAAAAATCCATAGGTGATACATCGGGAGATTTAGTAGGGTTATCAGTGAAGGATATGGCCTTGATACTTGTTTTTTGTTCCATTTCTTTTAGGAAATTTACAGTGGATTTTGATGTGTGACTGATAGCTTTGTCTTGATGGAGTTTAACAGATTAATGGCACTGAGGGTAAAGCGATGGTTTTTCATTCAGAAATATTGGCAATAAAATATGTTTCTGATAGTATCTAGAGTTAATCTTGACTTTTTTTGCCATTATAGGAAAACCCAGCAACAATCATAAATCCCTTAGAAAAACTTTTTTTTGATTCTTTGACACATGTACTTACATTTTTTCTCCCTTTTATGATAATTCTTGTTGCAATAATTTAAATACACCCATGATTCATCTATTGTGACAATTGTTTTTCAATTTTTCTTTGGATAAATGTTTTTCATACAGAATTCTGCTGAGTGCCGGCTATATGCTTTAGAGAAAGACGATGCACATTGCGTTTTTCCGCTTTCTTAAGATTTAAATCAATGTTTATCATTTTGTTTACAGTGGAAACCGATCCCTTTAATGATTTTGCAACTTTCCTTTGACTAGGGAGATTTTCTTTTAATATTAAACAACGTACCTTTGCAATAGTTGAAGATGTTCGTTTTTTCCTTAGATACTTGTTTGGAATTTTTGTCCCTCTTGAGTCTCCAATTTGACGTCTTTTTCCTTTCTTTTCGAGAATATTACTTATCGTCGGTTTAGATATCACAAAAAATGACACTCATATCGTTTTTGTATAACAGAATATGAATACTTCTTTTTGGAAAGAGCATAAATACAGCCTTCGAACCACTGTTTAGTTAAAAACGTCATTTTGAATAAAAACAAACCTCTCAAGCCGCAGAGGATAATTTTGACTTTTAAAAACGTAGTACAATTGCAGTTATTTATTTTGCAACAAGCAATTTTTTTAATACCGCTAACCAAAATCATCTAAAAATGTGCAAACAGCCTCTAAATACGCCTTTCCACTTATCTTTTCATAGATTACTAAGAATATTAGCATAAAACCTTTAATATACATTAAAATAAACTTGGGTATCGGTAAATTTAATTAAACAAAATCCCTGATTTTTTGTAAAATTTTACTTACAAACATAAAAATATTTCCTTCAAACTAAATATTCAACCTATCAATAAAATTTTAAAAAATGATCAAAAATATTCAGAAGATATTTTTAAGGACTAATAAGGCAAATACAAAAGAAAATAAATGAAAATTACTGCAAAAGCAACAATTTAAAAATTATCCAACTATTTAAAAAAATTGAATGTTTAGTAATTTTTTATCCCAACTACCTAAAAATTAAATATTTAGGCTACCTCCCCCCAAAAAAATAAATATATACAGTTTAGTTAAACATTAGCATGCGTATACAAAGTTTTGTTATAAATTTATAAATTATTATAATTATGAATATTTATAAAAATTCTTTGTAGCATCTAACTTCACCTTAAAAATGATAATACAAATCGGTAACTATGGTTATATGTAAGGTTTAAAAGTTAAATGGATTTCTATTGCATATAAATAATTTTAATATGCAGGTAAAGAAAAATAAAAATTTTTTTTAGTTTATATTGTATAACGATACGATTATTGTTGTTAATTACACATTATTATTAGATCATTTCAAAGCATTGATTTTAACGTATATTAGAGAACAAATGAAATTTATATAAAAACAAGATATAAAACAAAATACAATTTCAACGATATCGTTTGTAAAAAAATAAAAAAAGCTCCACGAAACCACCCATAAAAAACAAATTTTTCAATACATTGGCAAAGACAATATATTAAATAATACTCAAAATTTTTACATAAGAAATTTATTAAAATATTAAATTAAATATATAAAACTAGTTTTTTTATCTAACTGAACATAAAATAAACATAGAACACTATGAATTTTTCTAAATACAATGGTAATAACTGTAAATTTATTAATCACAAAATATTTAATTTTAAAAAATAATTAAATTAGAACTTTTTGTTTGTTACTTTTTAATGCAGTTTAAAAAATATATTTATGAAAATAAATCTACTTAAGAAAAAAAAAAGAAGTTTTGTGATAGATAAAGCAACAAAAAGAAAAACCTGTCTCTAAATAAAACATGTAAATGAAAATATATTACCTTTACTACTTGAAAAAAAGAGACAAAAATTTGATTTTAGAAAACGATTATAAGAAATCAATTGAAGTTTCAGCAAGTTATTCATGATTGCAGTTGGTTAAAGAAAAGTACAATAAAGGATTAAAGACCAAATTGGGTAAGATGATAAATCCAAAATGAAACGTGGAAATGTTTTACAGCTTAACTCTTAATATACCACCCCTTTATTCAAAGTATCTTTAAAGATTAGAATTTCCTGCGAGATTATACTATATGTCATATTTCAAAATCTACTACTTACTGGGAAAAATGATTCAAGAGACAAATTTGAAATCTATGCATTTTGTTCCTATTCCTGTGCCTGGAACATTACTGATTTTCTGCGTTTTTGATTAGGAGGAAAAATTTGAAACTGAATCTTAAATCAAGCATAAAGAGAGGATTGTCAAACAGAAAGCTTGAGAAATATACTTTTTTACTTTATATATATATATATATATATATATATATATATATATATATATATATATATATATACATATATATATGTATATATGTATATATATATATATATATATATATATATATATATTATATATATATATATATATATATATATATATATATATATATATATATATATATATATATATATATATGTCGTATCCAGTGGTAAGGCGGATGGAATAATATGTATTTCTTCTTTAAACACTTCTTTATTTAATATAGAGCTTCCGTTTAAGGCGTCACTTTCGTAATTTCCATTTATTTGTGGCGAAGTCACGCGGGGAGTGTGGTGACAGCTCTACGTCTACTCTCCAACTGTTAGTTATCGCTTCGATTAGTTATAAAATTATTCAAATATCTTTCCGCTTGACCGGATGATCCTAAAAGCTTCAGAGCAAAGTTTTTTTTATTTATTTTGTTATTTCGAAAGAATTTTCTTTTAAAATGTTCACAACTAGCTTAATTTTCCAAACCTCCCCTGTTTAGACCTGACATATATATATATATATATATATATATATATATATATATATATATATATATATATGTGTGTGTGTATATATATATGTACATATATATATATATATATAATATATATATATATATATATATATATATATATATATATATATATATATATATATATATATATATATATATATATATATATATATATATATATATATATATATATATATATATATATATATATATATATATATATAATATTATATATATATATATATATATATATATATATATATATATATATATATATATATATATATATATTATATATATATATATATATATATAAATATATATATATATAATATATATATAATATATATATAAATATATATATATATATACACATACTATCTGATTATAATATATATATATATACTTATAATATGTAATATTCTCTTAGAAAAATATAAAGATCTTTACAATGGAGGATGATATTTCTGGCATTTCTGGCCTCTGATGGCATTTTTGGCATTCAAATTAAACTAGTCACAAAATAAAAGCTGATATAAAACCTTTCTCATGACAAACCACCTAAGGTATTTCCCCTTCTTCAAGATCGCATTTTCACAGATCAAACATATGCTTGTATCTGTTGTTTGCGTGTAACGCATCCGTCAAGAAATATTTCGCCTCATGTTCAGTTCTATGTGAGAGCTCTTCATGCCAAGATAACTGTATCTGAGTTATATTGACAAGCAACACCCGAATCTAAAAATATGACTGTTTTTCCCGTGTGATTATGGAGAAATACTTTTTCCGGTTACGTATCGACCTATATGCGTATATATATAGATACTTACACATATATTTACATAAATACATATACATATATGTATATATATATATATGTATATATATATATATATATATATATATATATATATGTATATATATATATATATATATATATATATATATATATATATATATATATATATATATAACACTCTCCCACACTCACACATTCACACACACACATGCACACACTGCCTCTCTCCCACACACACACACGCTCACACACACGCACGCACACACACACATAAAAATATATAAAATACTATAAAAATAGATAAAACCGAAAACGTAGAATCTCTATGACAGACCAAAACAACCAGTGAAATGAAGTTTCGAAACGACTGAGGGGTGTTGAGATCACCCATTCTGGTTAAAAGCTGTTTTTATGCTGCAACAACTCTCCCAGAAATCGGAAATATCATACAACCACAATAAAAGTATACAAAATATAAAATGAGTATAGTATAGGGGAGGAACCCCATACAGAAACACCAAACAAAAATTAAGCAAATAATGAAAGAATAAAGAAAGCTTGAAACAGTAGTCGAAACTTGGATACACTTAGTTAAATAACACTTAGCAGTCCAGAAGAAATCTATTAAGGCATTCGGTTACAATTAAATTGAAAAAATTGTTTAGAATATTTAAACGCATTTCTTAGAATGTTACGTACATACATGTATTTGTACATGTATATGTACATACACATATTTATATAGATACATGTATATATATATATATATATATATATATATATATATATATATATATATATATATATATATATGTATATATATATATATATATATATATATATATATATATATATATGTATATATATATATATATATATATGTATATATATATGTATATATATATGTATATATGTATATATATATGTATATAAATATATATATATATATATACATATATATATATATATATATATATATATATATATATATATATATATATATATATATATATACATATATATATATATATATATATATATATATATATATATATATATATATATATATATATATATATATATATATATACATATATATATATATATATATATATATATATATATATATATATTATATATATATATATATATATACATATATATATATACACACACACACATATATATATATCATAAACCGAATTTTTAATCTTATAAATGACGTCTGTTATCATAGTGGAACAAAAATGTGCTACACAAAATATTACTTAAGTTGAGTTAAATCTATTTTTCGTCTTATATGCTATATTATTTTACATAAAAGAAATTGAAAAATTCCTTCATGATTTTTAATGATGCATTTCAGTTATACTAGTGTTGTAAGTAAGATATATTTTCTAATCTTTATTTTCACTTTATTAATATTACATCGTTGCAACGTATATATACATTGCAACTAAGATGCTATATCTTTAATTATATCAGTATTTTTGTAAAATAATCAAGTAACGTTAGGTTTAGTTATAAATATTAAAAGTTACGTTACCAACAAACTTATATAGGACTTGAAAATTGACACAATGTTGTAAAGATTTTAGATTTATAACTTTAATTCCCTATCTATATTAGTGAGACTCTAAAGTATACGTATATTACTCACAGACTAAGAGGTACATAAAAATTATATAAACTTCCCTCGCATTCTAAAATAAATATGGCGAGTTTGTTTAATTCAGTGTGAAATATGTATCGATCTTTCGCGTTAATTTTCTCTTGACATTTTAATTTTTTCTTTTTGACATTTTATCTTTATATACAAAATGTCAACCAACAGAAATGGTATAAAATTGATTAAAAATGAAGAATGACGTTTCTATTATTAACGATTCCGGATACATTTAATGCTTGATATTTTTTATTTCCTCTTTGAGACATGATCCTAAAGAACAGAGGGGGAATATAAAAGGTTGCCAATTTAATACAGATTTCTGACACGTGTCTTTTGTATATTGATTTTTGAAATCAAGAAATTTCGTTCAAATTTAGGAAAGACTTAAATGGAGTAAAAAATCTTTAAAAAGAATTTGAGTTTTATTTGTTTGTGAAGTAAGGTCTTGTGAAATTACAGAAAAACTCTTCTTGCAATTTATTAAACTGTTGTAGGATCATGTAGTGCATTCGTTTCTCATTTTGAATCATTATTAAAACCAAACTTTGTTTAGAGATACTTCTGTATATTTTAAAATGACTGAAGATAATGTCATAATGCAGTTTTAAGGCATTGCCAATAATAATATTAAACAGGGAATTCTAAATATAGATCTTTTGCAGATGTAAGGATATGTACAAATTAAAAATTACTTCATAAGAAATAGTAGGGAAGTAGACCAAGCAGATTTGGAGTCATAATTTCACGTTGTATTTTTCCTAGGACTATTTAAAATGCTTATTTAAGGTCAACTGTTTAAATTATTTGTATTCCTGCACTTGTGTATTTTGTATTCTTGAACATTTTGTATATCCATAAAATATTATGTTGAAACTTTAATTTAATCTAATTTCTTTTGTGATCACCGTAAGTGGGGAAGCGTCAAATATTTTAAAAATAATATTTTACTTACTTTTCCATTAAAATAGTCCAATTTAATAATTTATTTTGAAACATTCTACAATTTTTGGATTTACAGCGTTAAAACAGAGAACATCTAATATGTATATATAGTCAGAAAATTCTTAATTATGTGTGGTATTTATATGTGTATTTCTAAAAATTGATTTTGTTTTATTTTCCTAGGTATTCTTAGATAAAGAAATAAAATAAATTCTTCCTAAATATAACGATATAAAAGCAAAAAAAATGAAAAGAACAAGTCAAAATATTTTAATTACTCTTTAAATTCATGAATAATGTTAATGCCTCTAAGGTTTCACGTGTTTACTCAAAGAGAAGGTTATATTAAAGAAGGAAAGGATTTCGTATACTAAGTGTCTGTATTAATTTTATTTGAAGTTGATTGAGATTATCTCTTAGGATAATTAAATAGATTTGTTTTTTCAAGATTGCTTCATGTAATGTGATTATTTCACAACAGCTTAATAGAAATCTGAAGGATGTGCACAATTTTCAGTAGATGCATATATGGCATTGTGAATAATGAAGAGATGTCAAATTAAACCTGTGTTCTGTTGAAATCATATCTACAAATGCGTAATAAACCTTTTCTATTGGTTTAAGTGCCTGTATCCGAATTTTAGGCTTGGAGTGCTATAGTCTACTGTTTTGCTCACGATGGCTAATGAGACCGAGACCTACTGCTTAAAGCGGATCTCAAATGGCTATAATCATCAATGCCAGCTGCGAGATTTGAACCCGAAGTATCGAAGAGCAGCACTCTACCAAATATCTACTTCAGCCATAGCCGAAAGACTTAATCTATTTAAAAAAATGTCCCTTGAAAATTATTTATGTACATTTAGTGTAATGTAGTTAGGTATGTGTATATTTTTGTTATCTAATTTGTTTGGCAGTGGATAAAGAATTTGAGAAGGTAAGAGCTGAAGTTTCAATGAAAGCAAACAACACAAAGAAAAAATTCTGAAGTTCAATAAGAGAGAACATAAGTAAAATGGTGGAAATTTCTTGCCCTACATTCTCCCTCTATTGAGAAAATTTTAAATTGATTTAATTTTTTACTAGGTTTTAAAGTCAGGATGAACTTTTTATTGTTAATATACCTTTATGTATTGGGGTAATTTCGTAAGAGAGCATAGCATTTATCGGATATCAGATGGACGTCCAAATGCCATCCTGAATTTAGAATAAATTTGAATGGAGTTTCTAGTGTGTTAGGAATGAAATATTCAAAATGTGTTGCATTTTTTAAAAATTTAAATATATATAAGAAAGTTTTTTAAGGAAGTTTTACTGTAAAATTAATTATAGATATGATGAAGAATTTATTATTACGGTATATTATAAAAACTAACATTTAAAAAAATATTTATTTTCATTTTCTCACAGAGGTATAAAACAATGTTGATGCGATAAAGCTAAAAGAAACATAAAAGTAAAGAACAAAATTAACGAGATTGAAAAATATTTTAAATGCTATTTAAATACATTAATGAAGTTAGCGCTATCAGGTTCTTGAAGTTTAGGAAACAGGATGGAGAAAAGAAGGACGTAATATCATGTATTTATTATTTACATCAAGGTAATTTGAAACTGATAGAATACTTTACTAAGTATTAGACTGGAATAAATTTTTCATCAAATGTTTCATCTAATCTAATTTTTCCTCAAAATGTTCATCTTAAATATTGTTATCACTCATCAACATTAAACAAGTTGTATCGGTCATCCAAAATTATTAATATTATATAGCAGAAATTTTGTTTTAAAACAAAGTATTTCAGGAATTGATTAATAATTAATTTTAGTACAGAAATTAATAAGGAAAATGTCATGCTTTAAAGATTTGATTCAGCTTTACATGATTGTAATATAGTATTAATTAAATTACAGGAAATAATGAAATAAAATAAAAAGTAAAATAAGAACAAATCCAAAGACTACTTTTCAATTTTTTTAAAATATTTTTAAAATATTTGAAAAAATTATTTTATTAAGAAATAAATATAAAAAGTTTGAAGAATCAATTAATTATTTTAGTTTCATTTTTAGGTAAAATACAAATAGTATATCATAATATATAAAATAATAATTTATTAAGTCATTGGACTACCATAATTTCGTATTTAAATTTTAAATTTTGCCTTTATACTCAGAGAAACACCTAAATCAAAATTATTGTTTATATAAACATTTAGGTAAATTAGTGAAGTATGGAATGATTTGGATTGTTGATCATATAAAATATTCATAATTTATGATGGATAATTATCATCAAACGCTGGTATTCTACCGCTATTTTTTACAAAAGCAAAAATAAAATAAAATAAGGATATGATTTGTAATGAGACACCGCTAATGTATTAATGATAGCCTAAAGGGCAATTTTCACAACATTTCTTCTGAGGTAATCACTCTAATAAAGCAAAATTAATATGTTAAAAATAAAAGAATGAAAAGAATAAAATATTACCTTTTAAACTAAAAAGCTTAATTTTACAAAAAAAAGTTTTACTTAGCATGAGAAAAATTCAATTATTTTAAGAAAAATATAATTGATGAATATTTTTTCTAAAAATGCTGTAGATAACATTTTTTACAATGTGATACATAGAAAATAATTAAAGTTTATTTTTTTGGCTTTCTTTTCTGCATCTTGTTTTTCATATTTCCCCTCGAATTTTAATCCTCATTATTCTAAAAACTATTTGAAGCTTTGACCTTTCACCGAGTGATTTCTTTTTCTGATACATTCGAACAAAAAAAGAACTGCTTGTTAAAAACTGTTTCTCCAAGAATACACAATTTTATTTGTCATTATTTCCGTTGTTTAGAAAAACCGAACAAAATCAAGATAATCTCATTATGCTTCATCTGGTCTATCATTTTACATCTTAATTCAAGTATCATCATTCTTATAAAATAGTGATTATTAAATAACATTTTATTATTTCGTAACATAAATCGTATTAATGTAAGCGTGATTTTTGAGAAAATAATTATTCTCATTGATATCAGTGGAATAAAAGAGAAATATCCTAACTAAACTTGAAGCCATTATATAACAAATTAATGATTTATTTACATGACATTCTTTTTTCGTTCCCAGACACACTATTTAACTATAAATATAATGCACGCTATTTCGTTCGAAAATTGGACTTAATATATTTCAAATAATTCATCACAAATTATTCATAATTTTTAATTTCATATTTAGTAAAAACGTATCCTTATATAGTATAAATAGATTATTTTTAACCTATATTAATAGAGGATCAAAGAAGTCTGATGAATGATAAGGGATGATTTATGACTCTTCAGGAAGGTCTAAGATTGCTGGACAGAGATAAGACCAGTGTCTCCAAAAATGACACCAGGGATGAAAAAGGCTGGGAAAGATTTTCAAGCCACGGTAAGAACAAGGATCGGTAAAAGGGGCAGGAAATAAAGTAGCCGAAACATGTCTGTCACTGTTATTTATAATTTTTAAATTTCATTTTTAGTAAAAACGTATCCTTATATAGTATAAAATAGGATCACTAGATTCAGGGTCCAAAAGGAAGATAAGAGAGGAGAGAGTCTGGAAGTGGGGCTGAGAGAGATGAAGAATCTTCAGGAAAAAAGGTTAAGAGGAGAAAATAAACTGTCACAAAATAAATTAGTGTCCAAGGCAAATCAAGCCACATCTATCGAAGTCGTAAGAGGCCCGAAGTTTCCGACAACCTTGCCCTGCAAGTAAACGATTATGTTTCGGAAGTCTCATCCAAACTTACAATGTGTCATTAATATCTTGCCATACATCCTAGCCTCACCAGATAAGTTTCAGCCATCTATCTTAGAATTGAAAGTATCAGACTTCTTATATTTAGATTTATATCTTTTATAAATTAGTTAGAGTCCTCTCCTACTAAGTAAAGTGTTGACTAAGCAAAATCATAGTTCATGATATATGTAAAGAGATTAATTTCCCAAATTAACCTGCCTAATGTTTTCATATATAATTTGATATTTTAGACTGTAAATAAACATTTAAAAAATTGCTAATTAGCTATATAAGATACAGGTATAAGAGATTAATTTACCATCAACTGGCTAAACGATCTAAATTTGTAAAAAATAGTGTAAACAAATTTTGTATTTTTGATTAATTATTAAATCTTTTAGATTTCTCTTCGATGTTATTAGTTCTTATGCTATAAAAAAGTTTATAGCCTCTCAAGAACCTGTGGTCGAATTTAAAATTAATTAAATTTCACAACGCAATCCAAATAAATTTAGTCTTAGACTAACCGAAGAATGACTTGATTGCAGGTAAAATATCTAAATTTAATGAGAGATATATGACACGTAACAGTCTATTTTAGACCTAATTTAATATCTTATGTGTTTAAATCTAGAAAAGCATTCTTATGCAATGCGTAACTCTCTATTTTAAACAAATTACATGTTACAGATTCTTAAAATGTGGTATTTTTAAGTTTTTTTATGTACTTCAATTTTACGAAAATTTCTTTATTAGATTTAAATGTATTTATAATAAAATTTAACACAAATATCAGCACGCACCTTCCTACTAGGAATTTTAATGACAGAATTAATTAGAGAGAAAGAATTTAATATATAATGTGTTTAAACCTAGAAAAATATGCTTATAAGTAACTCTATTTTAGACAAATTACATGTTGCAGATAACTCAGCCTCTAAAAATAAGGTATTGTCAAATCTTCTATGTATTTTAATTTTACGGAAATTTCTATAATTAAATTTAAATACATTTGTAATAAAATTTAACTTAATAATCAGCACGATCCTTTTTTTCTAGAAATGTTAAGGTGTATATCTAAAATGTTTACACCTACAAAAATCATGCTTCTACTATACTTAAGTATCTAAATAGTGTCGTTTCAAGAAATATAAATTAAATTTGTACTGAATCAGCATTGAATGTTTTTCATACAATTTTAAGAATGTATTTACTACTACTATTTCTGATAATAATAATAATAATAAGAAGAAGAATACGAAGAGGAAGAAGAAGAAGAAAATAATAAAATAATAATAATAATAATAATAAAAGTTTATACTCTTATCCCATATTTTACTGAAAGCTTACTAATTTATGTACAATCAATCAAGTTATGTACAATTATGTACAATCTGAGAATAGGAAGTATAGCAATTTTTTTATTTTATTTCAATGATTTCCACCTTATGTAAATATGTAATGAAAATTTCATGACCAAAAAAATCACTGAATAATTTTAACCCTTCATATTTTTAAAAATTATTTTTAAGTATTTAATTTGAAAATATCCGTAAAATTACATATCCAAAATTTCATTTTTATTTCTTTTTAGTAAAGATTTCTTACATCTTCATTTTCAAACAAACTAAAAAAAATCAAGAAATGAACAGCAATAAAATAAATTTGAAAGCTATTTTTCAATTTTCAAATCCTTCTGATTTCAAATAGATTTGTAAAGCATTATTTTCCCCGTCTTCCCCATTATTTATCCATTCTTCCCCATTATTGCATTATTTATCGTATCTTTTGCCCCATTTTTATTTTATAAACTTATTACGTATGTCGTTAGTTTATAATAGAATTTATCCCATAGTTTTACAGTGGATTACTTAATGGTATTTATTTATAACTGATGCTCCATTTTCTTTCGAGTGTCTATAAAGTTCTTTCTTTAGGAAAAAAAAATTAAGTATCATAAATTAAAAGGAAAATAAAATTATACGATATTGAATAGGTTTCTTAATATTTTAAGAATGTATTTACTACTACTACTAATGCTAATAATAATAATAATAATAATAATAATAATAATAATAATAATAATAATAATAATAATAATAATAATAATAATGATAGCAACAACAACAACAATAATAATAATAATAATAATAATAATAATGATAATAACAACAACAACAGCAACAAAAATAACAATCTTATATATTAAAATAATAATAATAGTTTATATTATTATCCTACCTTTCACTGCACGGTTAATAATTTATCTACAATTTGAGAATATAAAATATAGCAAAAAAAAATTGATTTATTTTATTTCAATGATTTTCACCTTATGTTAATATATAATAAAAATTTCACGACAAAAAAACACTGAATGATTTAAACATTGCATATTTTATCTATAAAATTATTTTAAAGTGTTTAATTTGCAAATATCCGCAACTTTATATATCCAAAATTTGATTTTACTTTCTTTTTGCTAAATATTTCTTACATCTTCATTTTCAAACAAATTAAAAAAATCAAGAAATAAACAGTAATAAAATAATTTTGAAAGCTATTGTTCAATTTTCAAATCCTTTTGATTTCAAATAGATTCGTAAAGCATTATTTATCACATCTTTTCCCCTCATTTTTATTTTATAAACTTATTACGTATGTCGTTAGTTTATAATAGAATTTATCCCATAGTTTTACAGTGGATTACTTAATGGTATTTATATATAACTGATGTTCCATTTTCTTTCGAGTGTCTATAAAGTTTTTTCTCTTGAAAAAAAAATGAAGTATAAATTAAAAGGAAAATAAAATTCTTTTGTGCCATTTAATTCCCTTTTTATAAACGCGTCATAACGTAAAGACTAGAAATACAGTAATATAATCATCTTACACGCAAGCCCATATTTTATTTCCCCTGGTGAAAGATACAACACACAACGTTATTTTAAGAAATGGAATAAAAAAAGAACGCGCAGGCGAATTTTCTCTATGGAGTAGACAAAACGAATAGAAGAATTTTAGTTCCTTTTCTGGCATCAAATAGGGTTTACTTCCAGGAATGTTTTTATAAATATTATAATAGTTATGCAAAGATGAATGAAGAATGAAATAAAAATGGCTTTGAAGTAGTTTACAAATATCACTATATAAAATCTGATGTAATGCCATATAACTTCTTTGTAACAGTATGAAACCCAGCACATTGTTAAAAAATTCATTGCATAATAAGTCATGAAAATTATTATATTCATATTCCTTTACAGGTTCAAATAACATTTTTTCTCAAGATTATAGCGTTGACTGAAGAGATCTGCCAAATGCCACCTGGTGTTGAACTGAAGCGTTAATATAGGATATACTGATTTTTTTTCTTTACATGGAATAAAATGAAATTTTCGTAACTACAATAGTATCTGTACTCCATACCAGAAATGAGCAATAAATGAACATTATTTCAACTGCTTAAAAGCCCTGTTGCAACAGCATATAAATACATCTATATAATTCTATCTTTTTTGTGTTATTATAGTGAGATGAATATTTCCTGAGTACCTATTTGTCTCCCCCTTATGTTGCAAACCTTAGAAAGTAAATACTTAAATTTTTTAATTACAATGCTTTCAGAAGTTTTTACACTAAATTATTACAAGTAGGATTGCCAACCATCTCATTTAATCATTAATTATTTTAAATTATTATTATTATTATTATTTAAAAGCTTCTTAAAATCTGGTATTAAGTATTTTATGTATTTCAGTTATACGGAAATTTAATTAAATTTAAATGCATAAATTTTAGCACAAATATCAGCACGATCCTTTCTGTTAGGAGTTTTAAGGGGTATATCTAAAGTGTCTAAACCTACAGAAAATCATGCTTATTCAACACTTAACTGTCTAAATAGACTTGTTTCCGGTAATATAAAGATTAAATTTGTACTGAATCAGCATTGAATGTTTTACTCACAATTTTAAGAATGTACTTTCTACTACCTTTACTGCTACTGCTAATAATAATAATAATAATAATAATAATAATAATAATAATAATAATAATAATAATAATAGTTTATATTCTTATCCTATATTTTACTGAAAGCTTACTAATTTATGTACAATCTGAGAATATAAAATATAACAAAAATTATTTAATTTATTTTATTTCAATGATTTCCACCTTATGTAAATATTTAATAAAAATTTCATGACAAAAAATCTCTGGTTTAAACATTTGATATTCTATCTTTAAAATTATTTTAATGTATTTAATTTGCAAATATCCGTAACTTTACATATCCAAAATTTAATTTTATTTTTTAGTAACTCTTTCTTACATTTTCATTTTTGAACAAACTAAAAATATCAAGAAATGAATAGCAATAAAATAAATTTGAAAGCTATTGTTCAATTTTCAAATCCTTTTGATTTCAAATAGATTCGTAAAGCATTATTTATCGCATCTTTTCCCCTCATTTTTATTTTATAAACTTATTACGTATGTCGTTAGTTTATAATAGAATTTATCCCATAGTTTTACAGTGGATTACTTAATGGTATTTATTTATAACTGATGTTCCATTTTCTTTCGAGTGTCTATAAAGTTCTTTCTGGAAGAAAAAAATTGAAGTATCATAAATTAAAAGGAAAATAAAATTCTTTTGTGTCGTTTAATTCCCTTTTTATAAACGCGTCATAACGTAAAGGACTAGAAATACAGTAATATAATCATCTTACACGCAAGCCCATATTTTATTTCCCCTGGTGAAAGATACAACACACAACGTTATTTTAAGAAATGGAATAAAAAAAGAACGCGCAGGCGAATTTTCTCTATGGAGTAGAGAAAACGAATAGAAGAATTTTAGTTCCTTTTCTGGCATCAAATAGGGTTTACTTCCAGGAATGTTTTTTATAAATATTATAATAGTTATGTAAAGATGAATGAAGAATGAAATAAAAATAGCTTTGAAGCAGTTTGCAGATATGACTGTATAAAATCTGATGTAATGCCATATAACTTCTTTGTAACAGTATGAAACCCAGCACATTGTTAAAAAATTCATTGCATAATAAGTCATGAAAATTATTATATTCATATTCCTTTACAGGTTCAAATAACATTTTTTCTCAAGGTTATAGCGTTGACTGAATAGATCTGCCAAATGCCACCTGGTGTTGAACTGAAGCGTTAATATAGGATATACTGATTTTTTTTCTTTACATAGGTTTTTGTTATAAAATGAAATTTTCGTAACTACAATAGTATCTGTACTCTATTCCAAGAATAAGCAATAAATGAACATTATTTCAACTGTTTAAAAAGCCCTGTTGCAACAGCATATAAATACATCTATATAATTCTATCTTTTTTGTGTTATTATAGTGAGATGAATATTTCCTGAGTACCTATTTGTCTCCCCCTTATGTTGCAAACCTTAGAAAGTAAATACTTGAATTTTTTAATTACAATGCTCTCAGAAGTTTTTACACTAAATTATTACAAGTAGGATTGCCAACCATCTCATTTAATCATTAATTATTTTAAATTATAATTATTATTATTATTTAAATGCCTCTTAAAATATGGTATTAAGTATTTTATGTATTTCAGTTATACGGGAATTTAATTAAATTTAAATGCATTTATAATAAATTTTAGCACAAAAATCAGCACGATCCTTTCTGCTAGGAGTATATCGTTTAAACCTACAGAAAATCATACTAATTCAACACTTAACTGTCTAAATAGACTTGTTTCAAGTAATATAAAGATTAAATTTGTACTGAATCAGCATTGAATGTTTTACTCACAATTTTAAGAATGTACTTTCTACTACTATTACTGCTACTGCTAATAATAATAATAATAATAATAATAATAATAATAATAATAATAATAATAATAATAATAATAGTTTATATTCTTATCCTATATTTTACTGAAAGCTTACTAATTTATGTACAATCTGAGAATATAAAATATAACAAAAATTATTTAATTTATTTTATTTCAATGATTTCCACCTTATGTAAATATTTAATAAAAATTTCATGACAAAAAATCTCTGGTTTAAACATTTGATATTCTATCTTTAAAATTATTTTAATGTATTTAATTTGCAAATATCCGTAACTTTACATATCCAAAATTTAATTTTATTTTTTAGTAACTCTTTCTTACATTTTCATTTTTGAACAAACTAAAAATATCAAGAAATGAATAGCAATAAAATAAATTTGAAAGCTATTGTTCAATTTTCAAATCGTTTTGATTTCAAAAAGATTCGTAAAGCATTATTTATCGCATCTTTTAACCTCATTTTTATTTTATAAAATTATTATGTCTGTCGTTAGTTTATAATAGAATTTACCCCATAGTTTTACAGTGGATTACTTAATGGCATTTATTTATCACTGATGTTCCATTTTCTTTTGAGTGTCTATAAAGTTCTTTCTTTAGGAAAAAAAATTGAAGTATCATAAATTAAAAGTAAAATAAAATTCTATGATATTGAATGGGTTTCTTACTATTTTAAGAATGTACTTACTACTACTATTGTTGCTAATAATAATAATAATAATATTAATAATAATAATAACAACAACAACAACAACAATAATAATAATAATAATAATAATAATAATAATAATAATAATAATAATAATAATAATAATAATAATAATAATAATAACGATAACAACAACAACAATAACAGCAACAGCAACAATAATAATAAAAGTAATAATAATAATAATGATGATGATGATAACAATAATAATAATAATAATAATAATAAATTATATTCTTACCTTACACTGCACGCTTACTAATTTATCTACAATTTGAGAATATAAAATATAGCAAAAAATATTTTATTTATTTTAATGACTTCCACCTTATGTAAATACATAATAAAAATTTCAAGATAAAAAAATTACTGAATGATTTAAACATTTCATATTTTATCTTTAAAATTATTTTAAAGTTTTTAATTTGCAAATATCCGTAACTTTATAAATCCAAAATTCGATTTTAGTTTATTTTTAGTAAAGCTTTCTTATATCTTCATTTCCAAACAAACTAAAAAAAAATCTAGAAATGAACTGTAATAGAATAAGTTTGAAAGCTATTGTTTAATTTTCAAATTCTTCTGATTTCAAATAGATTTGTAAAGCATTATTTTCCCCGTCTTCCCCATTATTTATCCATTCTTCCCCATTATTGCATTATTTATCGTATCTTTTGCCCCATTTTTATTTTATAAACTTATTACGTATGTCGTTAGTTTATAATAGAATTTATCCCATAGTTTTACAGTGGATTACTTAATGGTATTTATTTATAACTGATGTTCCATTTTCTTTCGAGTGTCTATAAAGTTCTTTCTTTAGGAAAAAAAAATTAAGTATCATAAATTAAAAGGAAAATAAAATTATACGATATTGAATAGGTTTCTTAATATTTTAAGAATGTATTTACTAGTACTGTTAATGCTAATAATAATAATAATAATAATAATAATAATAATAATAATGATAATAATAACAACAACAACAACAACAACAATAATAATAATAATAATAATAATAATAATAATAATAATAATAATAGTAATAACAACAACAACAACGACAACAATAATAATAATAATAGTTTATATTCTTATCCTATCTTACACTGCAAGCGGACTAATTTATCTACAATTTGTGAATGTAAAATATAGCAAAATATTTTATGTATTTTATTTCAATGATTTCCACCTTATGTAAATACATAATGAAAATTTCATGACAAAAATCACTGAATGATTTAAACATTTCATATTTTATCTTTAAAATTATTTTAAAGTGTTCAGTTTATATGTCCAAAATTTGATTTTAGTTTCTTTTTAGTAAAGCTTTCTTACATCTTCATTTTCAAACAAACTAGAAAAATCAAGAAATGAACATTAATAAAATAAATTTGAAAACTATTGTTCAATTTTCAAATCCTTTTGATTTCAAATAAAAAATAAAGTATTATTTATCGCATCTTTTCCTTTCATTTTTATTTTATAAACTTATTACGTATGTCGTTAGTTTATAATAGAATTTATCCCATAGTTTTACAGTGGATTACTTAATGGTATTTATTTATAACTGGTGTTCCATTTTCTTTCGAATGTCTATAAAGTTCTTTCTGGAGGAAAAAAATTGAAGTATCATAAATTAAAAGGAAAATAAAATTCTTTTGTGTCGTTTAATTCCCTTTTTATAAACGCGTCATAACGTAAAAGACTAGAAATACAGTAATATAATCATCTTACAAGCAAGCCCATATTTTATTTCCCCTGTCTAAAGCTGCAACACACAAAGTTATTTTAAGAAATGGAATAAAAAAAACGCGCAGGCGAATTTTCTCTATGGAGTAGAGAAAACGAATAGAATAATTTTAGTTCCTTTTCTGGCATCAAATAGTGTTTACTTCCAGGAATGTTTTTATAAATATTATAATAGTTTTGTAAAGATGAATGAAGAATGTAATAAAAATGGTTTTGAAGTAGTTAACAGATATCCCTATGTAAAATCTGATGTAATGTCACATAACTTATTTGTAAGTATATGAAACTCAGCACATTTTTTAAAATTTTCCTTGCATAATACGTCATGAGAATTATTATATTCACATATGCATATGCATAATAAGCCATGATAATTATTATATTTATATTTCTTTAAATGTTTCAAATACATTTTTTCTCAAGGCTATAAATTATGCCTGAAGAGATTTGACAATGTACTGCAGTGTTTATATACGATATATTGAATTTTTCTTTATACAGGTTTTTGTTATAAACTGAAATTTTCATACCTACAATAGTACCTGTACTCCACAGGAGGAATGAACTATAAATGGACATTATTTCAACTGCTTAAAAAGCCCTGTTGCTACAGCATATATATACATCTATATTATTTTATCTTTTTATGTGTTATTATAGCGAGATGAGTATATCCTGAATAACTATTTTCTCCCCCTTATGTTGCAAGCCTTTGAAGCAAATATTTTGCTTACAATTATCTCAGAAGTCTTCTCACTAAAGTATTACTATTAAGATTGGCAAATGGTGGCTGAACCGGTAGAAGAATTCTCTTTGCTACCAGAGTTAAAGGGTTTGAATCCCGTCAATAATATGGTTGTTCGTAACATACCACCGGTACAAGCATAGAGGTGCATGACTGGTTGTTCGTAATCGTTCGGAATCGGCTTTAACACTCTCAGGGCTGTTGCAATATGAAATAAAATTCTTTCATTGACGCTGAAGACTTGTATATCAAATATGAAAATTTAGAGGAATAACTTATATAGTGCTACCATTAGATGTAGTTCTATGTTTATTACAGTGCAATTTTCCATATTCGAACATTACTGAAGACAAATTAAAAGGCGTTGCGAATATGACATGACCGTCTTTAAAAGGTTAAGTAGTAGTTCCCTGTGTTATAATTCTCCTTGAAGCAAAATAGTATACTGTAAAACCCTCAAAACTAAACCAAACTAAATCAGTTGAGATTTTTTTAGTTTCATGATGGTAAATATGTTTTAGGAAAATTTTCTAAACAGGTAAAATTACAAAAACAAGTTCGCATATATAATAACAGTGGAAGTAAGACAGATTCGTATTTAATTATGCTCTGGTATTAATATTGTAATGAAACTTTTGTTATGAAGGTAAGTTTCTACTAGATACAGAATAAAGCATGAAATTATAAAAATATATTTTCAGCGTCTTATAAAATTATTTCGGAAGATAGTGAAATTGTTTAGAATTTGTTAATCAATTTTTTATATATTTTTAAAAGTTATAATTTAATTATTTACATCCCCCTATACAATTTAGAATTCTTCAAGGATGAAACCTCGTCAGAAGCTGGAAATACCAATGTTACTGACTAGAACAGGAAACATACTGACCAAAATACTGACAGGGTATTGAAAATACTGTTCATCTTTCTTCTTCAGCAGCACTACAGCCTACTAGAGGCCAAGGCTTTCTCTCAGCTTTCTCCATTCAGCACGGTTTGATGCGATGTTTCTCCATCTATTAATGCCCAGTACTCTCAAATCGCTCTCAACACAATTAATCCACCTTACTGGTGGTCTTTCTCGTTTGCGTTTACCCTCAAACTTTGAAAACGTCAATTTTTTAACAGGCTCTTGGTCCTCTTTTCGGAAAATGTGTCCCTGCCATCTGATTCTGTCGGACTTTATGACTCTTAAGATGTTAGGCTGTCTAAATTTTATGTAAATTTCATGATTGTATAAACTTCTCCAGACGTTGTTTTCTTTCACTGCTCCAAAAATGCATCTTAAAACTTTTCTTTCAAAAATTAGGAGCCTGTTCTCTTCAGTTTTGTTCATCGCCCAAGTCTCGCTGCCATATATCTCTGTTCATCTTTAGTAAATCAAAAATAAAAATTAATTTTCGTACAATTTTTTTATTATTCTGTAAAAATGCAATATCTAAGTTTACTTTAGAATCCACTTGATTATAAGTCAAGGGTGTAGAGCATTTTAAATAACGTATTTAGTGGTTTAAATTGTATAAAGAGTTCATAAATGATTAATTCTTTAAACATTTTAAAACACAAAAACTTGATAGCTTTAATTCTAAACAATTTTTATATTCCCTAAAAAATTGCATATCTATCCCCATCCCCATATTCTTCTACTTTTATTAAAAATTTCACTCGCTTTTGAAGATATTTTTCAGTTACTCACAGTCTTGCCATTAATTTAAATTATTTGTTATTTTTGAACAATAAGGCAATATTAAGATGTTCAAATAAAACAGAAACACATGCAAAAGGCTAAATTCTCATCAAAATCTGACATGACTGACTAAAATGCCATAACACTGATGAAAAATGACATATCTAATATACTAAAAAAATCTTGTATGTGAAAAATACTGACAAAAAATGAGCCATTTGAAAAATACTGATTAATAATGAGTTATCTGAAGAATACTGATTACTTTACTGACAATTTTTAAACCCTGAGTATTATGTATAATGTAAGATATAAAAACTAAATATTAAATTTTTTTTTTAAACAATGCAATATTTCTTAAAAGAAAGATCTGCAGGAATAAATAAAATACCTGAACAATTTATCCAGAAAAATAAATGTTTTGAAACTGATGTAGGCTTTACCGATAAAAACAGTACACTGCAGATTTAATTTACGATAGCGTCCTTCTTCTGCAAAGCAAATATTCCGAAAACATAAAAAGAAACATTGTTTTAAACTAGGATATACGGTTTCCAATGACAGTCAAATGTAGTGCGAAGGAATCAATGGCATTCCTTTCACCATTTAAATGGCTTGGGCTCAAATGGGACAAGAAACATTGTAGAGAAATAAATATATATAACTTTTCTCGAAGTCATACAATATTTTTAAAATGTTTCGGTCAAATTAAGGTGGTAGTGGAATTTCAAAATTTATTTCTCTAGTTTTGTTTTGTTGTTTTATGTATTTATTTTGTAGAAAGGGGAATTTTAAAAAATATTTTATTTTAATCTGGTAATGTTATTAGAAATACAACTGAGATAAATAAAATATCTGTGTGATCAATATCTGAACTCGTTGTCCATCTATTAAATACACACATTTTTTGTATGATGCATCATCCCAATTATCATTTCCACATGCTTGTAGAGCATGTGGAAATGAAAATTTGAAGAAAATTAAGGCATTGTATGTTGGACACGTACTAGTACGTTTTCTTATGATCGATACTTGATCGCGGGACACGTACCAGTAAGGGTTAGTGTAACAACATGGTTTATTTGTGGGTATAAAAATAACGGTATATACAGGAAAACGAAGCCGAATGTTCTTGACGACATATGTTCTGTAAAAATTTAGACAAATAAAAACTAGTTTTTACATCAGTCGATGGGGAACCGCAGAACGGGAAAAAATTAAAAGTATATACTATTTGATTTTTTATATCTACGATACCATTATGGCCGCCTCCCCGATAATTACGGGGGGTTATGGGGCTCCTTAGCCAGAAGGCCTTATCCCCGATCTAAAGGTAGAGAGTAAGCGAGATGAGTTCTGTGAAGTACAATTAAGATTATGAATTTAGAAAGGAGTAATTTAGATGCCGGTCATTAGAAGGTGGGTAAGAGAAAAACGTAAGGGCTGGTGGTTGTAGTCACGTACCTGAAAAATACTCAAGAAAATGTATTAATACCCTGAAAGAAAATAGATAATTAATAGGCACTGTTAGGTTTTACACTAGATGGAGTCTTACGATCTAAATAAAACATCAAACACGGTTAGGTACAATGTCTGCTCCATAATAAAAAGTACACATAATTTTTTTTTAATCACATCACATCACAACACATTTACGTTACAACATAAAAGGGAAGGGGATGAAGTAATAAGCTTTTGAGAGGAAAAGATTAAGGTAAGATATCTATTGTCAGGAAATCAAGGCGGCGCGAGGCCGGCGTATCTTGGAAGGACTATTGTGATCGTAATCCGGAAGTTCAGCTATTATTTCATTTGGAATACTATTGAGGCTATTGTAAAAATTTTGGGATGCTTTAATACAAGATTGTTTGAACGTTAACATATTAAAATCTCGTCTTATTACTTCATTGGATAAATATCGATGTGCGCCTCTTACACGCCTCATAAATTTATTTTGTACTTTTTCAATTAAATTCATATTAGACTTCGCGGCAAACGACCAGACCGGAGCTGCGTAAAGAGCGGTAGGAAGAACTATAGTTTCATATAAAAGAATTTTATTTTTATTATTTAAGTATTTACTATTAAGAAGCATTTTTAAATTTTCTAATTTTCCTATCATTTTATTTTTGACTTCCGTTATACGATACCATTATAAATTTATCCACTAAAAAATATATTTTTTGTTTACAAAAATTTTATGGTTGTTATTTATATATTTCTATTTATATATTTGTTTATATATTTCAATATAAAATATTTAAAGTAGGTTAAAAAATTAAATAATTTTCGATCTATTGAGATTAACTAAATAACTAAATTTACTCTCAAAAGTCCAGGTACAATACCGCTGTGAAATGTACCCAACATAATATGTTAGCATTACACGTACAAGCCACGTGTCAAAATGTGACAGTGTATTCTACTACAAAAATTACCAAATCAACAAGCACTTTAAAAACTAATTTTTTTAACATTAGAGTTATTAAGTTCTAAGAGAAATTTTTTATCAGTTTAGCTTGCGATCTCATTTTGAAAAAGTGAGATTTTATAAATAATATTAACGATGTTTATTCTCTACAAAAAAAAATTATTCACTCATATTTTATTCAAAAACATACTATTCATTAATATATATTTTGTTTAAATTATGGAGAAAATTTAAAAAAAACATGGAGTTTTAAATTTACTTCATGATTTGATAGGACATTTAGTACACTGTACTATATGAATAGAGATCAAATAGTACCATCTGGAGTCAAGTCGTATCGTCAATATTCTTTTTATTAGAATCTGATGTTAGACTATTCAATGCTGTTTTGTAATTTATATTATAACTATAATTCCGTATTATGCAATAATTATCTTACACTTCTTTCATTTATTTTACAGTTGAGAGAGATATTGAGCATGTAGTCATAATTTACTCAAATGAAAGTCAACTGGTGCAATAAAGTAGAAAGAAAGGAAATTTGCATTATAACTATAATTGCATGTTGTACAATAATTATCTTACAATTATTTCATTTGTTTTACAATTGAGAGAGATATTGAGCATGTAGTCATAATTTACTCAAAGCCAACTGGTGCAATAAAGGAGAAAGAAAGGAAATTTATATTATAACTATAATTGCAGGCTGTACTATAATTATCTTAAAATTCTTTCATTTGTTTTACAATTGAGAGAGATATTGAGCATGTAGTCATAATTTTCTTAAATGAAAGCCAACTGGGGCAATAAAGGAGAGAAAAAGGAAACTATACTGTTGAATCATAAATCTTTTAAGGAGACGAAAATGGAAAACGATAAACGTTGGGAATGTTTGGAAAAGGAATGTAGGTTTTTTTTTTAATGTAACTATAAATAATTCTACTATTTATAAATCTACGTAAAATTATTGAGTTATTCTTATCACTCATGGCACTACTGAGAAATTAGCTATATAGATAGAACTAAATGGTCTGATAGTTAAATATCTGATTTTGTTCTAGTACCAAATTGAATCAATAGCAGTTCCCCCACAAATTGGCCCTACTGTTAAAAAATAAAGTATCTGGTAGCCTAGGATATTCCTTTCAAGCTAGAGATCTTTTAGTTAACCGAAAGATCTTAGTACATTCCTATTGGAAAGTATTCTCTCAAATGGTACACAAATGATTTTACTGGATGAAAAATGATGAGACCAACATTTTTGACAATGATGAATAAAAAAGTCGAAGAAACAAGAAATTTAGCAACGGTAACTGAGGGAAAAATAACATTATTTGAATTGGATGACATGAATCGAATGAAGAACACGAGAACGATAGATCAAGGTGTAACAATAAGTTACATTCGATTCAGCTTTTTTTTTAACCTTTTCCCGTGAATCATTGTCAAAGACATACAGAACAGGACCGGTTTGAACTAAAAGAAACTTCGGACCCGTTGGTTTGGAATGATTCGGACCCCTTTTTTTCTCCGAGGGGGCAGTCTGATATTTTAGAGGTAAAGGTATTACCAGAGGAGAGAAGAGGGTGAACTCTGCTGGTATCCACTGTTTGCGGGATAGACATTGTTTGGAGCGAGACGAGAAAAAAGAAAAGAGAAGCCATTTTTTTTAAGGTCGACGCTGAGTCGAGAGGATATCTTAAAATGATAAGTTGTATTCCAGTTGTATTCCTTAGGCATTTAATTGTATAAAATTATTTAATCAAGACATATTTGTCCATGTGTTTTTTAAAGAGTTTTAATTTCTTCTTTATCAAACACTAGACCAACAAACATTATTTTTACACAAGGTTCTAGCATATGATTATAAAAATGATTATATACAAATACGGAAACGGATATTCACTGTGAATATAACTGAACTTTATTGGGATTATTTTTAAAAAATAGAAATAAATTAATATAAATTTTGGAAAGTTATACATCAATACATATTCGTTGAATAGTCTGCTTAAATGGGTTTCCATGTATAATGTAATAAAATCTTTACTCTAAACGGTCATAAATTAAGCACTGCTCAATAAATCAAGAATAGTTTTCAAAAGTAATAACAATACAGTTCTTATTAGCATAATTCACCACTAAGAAGTTCCAGAAATCCAAACTCTGAGAAAGTGACTTCTAGTTATTCGTTTAAGTATTCTATTATTTTTTACCATTTTTCTCTCTAAAGTTTTATTTTATTTTTATCTTCAAGCGACTGTTTAGGTATTTGATGAATAAGCTGTCAAACTAAGAACACACAGTTTTAACAGAATCTCTGAAAAGCAGAGGGAAATTTTACTTTTTCATTTCATAAAATATTAGCAAGTGTTCAGAAACTTATTTGATCTTTTGATATATTAACCCAATCATGTGTCAGAAACATCCAAATTCAATTGTTTTCTCGCCAGCATTAGGAAGACAAATTAATGAAAGAATAAATTTATAAGTTAGTTCTGAATTTCTGTGATTTACTCTATTTTTTTTAAATTCTAACTAATTACTTATTATATGTGAAATAAATTTGTTTTTTAACTTTAGGAGTATGATATATATACATATATATATATGCGTGTGTGTGTATGTATATATATATATATATATATATATATATATGTCTATATATATATATATATATATATATATATATATATATATATATATGTATATTTGTATATATATATATATATATATATATATATATATATATGTATGTATGTGTATATCTATATATATGTATATATATATATATATATATATATATATATATATATATATATATATATATATATATATATATATATATATATATATATATATATATATATGTATATATATATATATATATATATATATATATATATATATATATATATATATATATATATATATATATATATATATATATATATATATATATATATATATATATATATATATATATATATATATATATATATATATATATATATATATATATATATATATATATATATATATATATATGTATATATATATATATATATATATATATATATATACATATATATATGTATATATATATATATATATATATATATATATATATATATATATATATATATATATATATATATATATATGTATATATGTATATATATATATATATATATATATATATGTATATATATATATATATATATATATATATATATATATATATATATATATATATATATATATATATATATATATATATATATATATATATATATATATATATATATATATATAATATATATATATATATATATATATATATATATATATATATATATATATATATATATATATATATATATATATATAAATGTGTATATATAAGTTGCATTTAGGACACTGTTTGTTGTAGACTTACAGAATTTACTGCAGCAATTCTTTAAAAACAAATAGCAAAATATTAACAATTTTTAAATCTACGATTCCCACATTTTCATATTCTATTACCTTCAAACAGAAGTATCCCTTGTCAGGCCGAATGATTACCAAATTCTTCATTTGCTGCTCTTAGTATCGAAGTTTGCGGATTCTAATGCCGCCGCTGCTGGCTTGTATATCTGTTACCATTCAGGAGTCCAAACTGTTACCAATTTTTCAAATCTACGAAACCCATATTTTTACACTGTATCACATTTGAGAAAAAGTATTCCTCGTCAGACCGAACGCTTGACAAATTATCATTTGAAGCTGCTCTTCAGTATGCGCATTCTAATCCCTCGACTGGAGTGGAAATTCATAGCCATTCAGAAGTAGCAAACTATTACCAATTTTATAAATCTACGATAACCATATTTTTACATGGTATCACATTCGAGATGAAGTATCCCTCGTCAGGCCGGACGCTTGCCAATTTCTTCATTTGACGTTGCTCTTCTTTATCGGAGTTTGTGGATTCAAATCCAGCTGCTGGAGTGAATATTCGTAGCTATTCGGAAGTTGCAAAATATTACCAATTTTAAGTTCTAGTCCTCATTAGCTCCAGATTTTCAAATCATTAAACCGTAGAGCTCCGAATCAAAGTTATTTGCTTATTCTTCTTGATTTATTTTAACCTTGTGTAAGACACTATTTAAGTACAACCTAACTCGGCTATATCGAACTTCAAGCACACTCCGGCTTTTCTTTTTATATCCATACCTTTAAGAAAAATATTAGACCTCAGAAAATGGAAGTGTCATAAAATCTCAGAAAGTGTATTCAGTGTGATGTAATTGCGCAATGATAAAAATCCATAAAAATAAATTTTAATAAACTACCTGAAAAATGGCTAGCTCTGTAAAGTGCTGCTTCAAGGATAAGTAAACAGCCTGCTCCTGGCATAGATAATGGTAGCCGTTTGTAATCGGTTTTAAGCATTAGGTCTAATAATTTATTTTGTTTTAAAAAGTTGTGTTTAAAGCGACACTCTTTAGCAATTAAATATGTGACAAATAATTATTGTTGAAGGTAAGGAAGCAGAATTTTAAACTATTTTTGGTCATTATGGTGCGTTGCCTTAATTTTAATGCAGAATTGTAATAATTATATTTATTGGATAATATCCCTTTTAATGAAAAATTTTAAATAAAATGATGAAGAACTAGATGAGAAGGAATATAACAGCAATCATGATTCATTAGCTGAAATGTAATCGGAAGAACAAAATGAAGATGATGGGGATTCAAATTAGGATGGTTGTTTTTTAGGAAAAGACGATATCACAAGATGGAAGAAAAATGAATTCAGATCTAATGTGAGGGCTTCTGCAAAAAATATTATTAATCTAAAAGTATAGCGAAAATTATATATCTAAAAGTTTTCACTAAACTTCACTAGTCTTCATTGTAGGAAGCTTAGAATCTTCTGCTATCTCCTAAAATGATAGAGAATTAAAAAACTGCATTAATATCTTCATTTACTCAATTAAAGTACGATTTATATAAGTTCATAATACAGAAATAAAGATTAAAAATCATGAATTCAAAAAATAGAAATGCATTATGGAATAATGACAGTAATGAGGATTAAAAGGTAATTAAGTAATACTTCCATTTTAAGCCGGGAGAGTGCTTTTTCTTTAACTTTAATGGGATGCATTATTTTAATGAATTTTATTTTAAATAAAAAATTTACTTACTAAAACTCGTTTTCACGATATTTAAAATATTTAAATAATAATAATAAAATAATAATAATAAATAATAATAAATTTATGATAATAATAAATAATAATAAAATTGTAATAATAATAATAATAATTAATAATAATAATAAAATTATAATAATAATAATAATAATAATAATAATAAATAATAATAAAATTATAATAATAATAAATAATAATAAAATAATAATAATAATAATAATAATAATAATAATAATAAATAATAATAATAAAATTATAATATTTATAAATAACAATAAATTATAATAGTAATAAATAACAATAAAATTATAATAATAATAAATAATAAAATTATAATAATAATGATTAATAATAAAATTATAATAATAAAAACAATAAATTATAATAATAATTAATAAAAAATTATAATAACAATAATAAATAATAATAAAATTATAGTAGTAATAAATAATAATAAAATTATAATAATAATAAATAATAATAAAATAATAATAATAATAATAATAATAATAATAATAATAAATAGTAATAAAATTATAATAATAATAAAATAATAATAACAAATAGTAATAAAATTATAATTATAATATTAATAATAATCGTCATTTTATTTTATTTTAATTGGTTAGTTGGGAACACTATGACTTAATTTTTCTATCGGAGGGTTGATGAGATGGTACCACTTTTTTAATGTTGCTCCAAACAAATGATCATCCATGATAGAAGCGGAAATCAAACCGGTAGACGCCAGTACCAAATAGCTATGCCCTACATTTATGGCCTAAGTCCACCTTATTGGAATATAGATTAAATGCTAGATGACACACAAACGGATGAAACTTTATGGTAGTTGTAGTGAATTCCAGTTAAACCAGATACCAACTGTTCATTGAATATCATGATTAAGATTACCTTTTACAATGTTTTTAAACTGGACTCACAGCAGTATAAAAAATAATGGCCGTAATGATGCACATATAATAAAGCAATTTGCTACGTTATTAAAAATTACTCTGTTTTAAACTTTCTTGTCAAAATAATTTTTTATAATTCAAATATTTATTGTTAATCAAAAAAGTAAGAACATACAAAAAATCAGCTATATGCTTCTTAAATGCATAGCTATTGAGTTTATTGTAAAGTAATAATGGAAAATTTTACTTAAAATGAATGACTTTTGTACCGATATTTATTACCTATAATATATTCCTAATAAGTTCTTTTCCTCCAAGCACTCACACACACACACACACACACACACACACACACATATATATATATATATATATATATAATATATATATATATATATATATATATATATATATATATATATATATATATATATATATATATATATATATATATATATATATATATATATATATATATATATATATATATATATATATATATATATATATATATATATATATGTATATATATGTATATATATATATATATATATATGTATATATATATATATATATATATATATATATATATATATATATATATATATATATATATATATATATATATATATATATATATATATATATATATATATATATATATGTATATATATATATATATATGTATAAAAAGTGAGAGCGTTACAAATAATTCAGCTTTATGCTTCTTAAATGTATATCTATTGAGTTTATTTTGGAGCAATAATGGAAATTTTTACTTGAAATGAGTGAGTTTTCAATTGATATTTATTACCTATAATATATTCCTAATAAGTTCTTTTCCTCCTAGCACATTCCTCGGATTAGAACTTAGTCAAGTTATTAACTGCTATCTGTAAAAAGCTTTGTCATGTCTACTGTTAAAATACAGAAAGGGAATCTATTATTGCAAGGAAGGATCTATTTTCATTTCTCCCCTCTCTTATTTCTTTTCCTTGTTAGACAGGGAAAAGGAGGGGATTTTTGGACTATGTTGATGGCTGTTAGTATGTTAGGTGAGTCTTTTTATCATAAGTGTTATGGGAGTTCCGATGTAGTTTTATGTCAACTACTATATCTAAATGATGACTGAATTTAATTTGACCAGGTTTAGAGAATAGTTGGAACCTAAGGAGTTCAAATTAATGATAGTCTTCTTGAAATTATAAAAGTGAAATATTTTTATACTCAGTGAAGTAATTTTACTTTCCTATTTTTTTAATCTAATATTATTGCTGATTAAAAACTAATGCTACAAACAGTATCACCATCAGTGCATATGATATTTCCTTGTGTAAACTATTAGGAAGAACATATTATAAACATATACATAGGCATAATATTAGCATAGTATAAGGAAGGGCATTGAAATAAAGCAGCCGTATATACTTGCGTATAATAAATACCCTGTATTTTATAAGAAAAATGCCTAAAAATTATATCTCGTGTAGATTTCAGATATACAAGGTTTGGAACTTTAATAGCCACTGTAAAAAGGCTACACAACAAAACCAAAGAATGTCGAGTATACTACACGTGAGCTACATACCTACCTTACCTCTAATCAAAAAGACGTTTCCTTCCTATGTTATACCAATACAGAGGTACACGAAGAACTGATCTTAGCTTGTGGTCTAAAGTAAGTGTTATCTGGAGGCTTTCAAAACAAGAACAACAAAAATGGATAAAATTTCAATGTGCCAGAGGTCCTAAAGCACGACAATGTCATCTAGGGATTCCAGAGGCTTTCGGGGAATCTGAATAGACTTACATAACTGTAGCAAGATAGGTAAAAGTCTTCAATGAAGGACGCCTAAAAGTGGCAGACCTGCATCGGCCAGGTCATCATAGTGTCATCGGTGCAGACGTGCATGCTGTTGCCGCACTAATGGACAGTGATCGATGCCAAACAATTCTTGAGCTCGTCCGAAAGACAGGATTTGAGCATACAACTGTACCTTAGATTTAAGCCCTTGTGACTTTGTTTTAATTCCTATGATGAAGAAACTACTTTGTGGCATTCGCTTCGGAATTGTTCCAGATATTCTTGCGGCAATAGAACGGTCCTTTCGAACTATCAACAGAACAGGCGCTACTATAGGTGTTCTGCGACTTCCACATTGTTGGAAACAGATTATACACGATGCCGGCGACTATATTGAAGGGCTCATGGTGACATGGATCCCTCTTTTATTCTATGTAAATAAATAGTTGCCTCTATTAAAGTTTCAACTCTCGTATATGACCATCTACTTTCCAGATTGTAATTCGACTGTTGTGTGGATCCATTAACTCAAACTCTAGCGCTTCTAAAGTTGTCTGCATTCTTAACGAAGTCTTTCAAGTTTTCCATTGATCTGTTGAGTCGTTGGAGAGGAGACGATTTAGCTACTATATGATCATGGAGGCTGAATTTGAATATCCCGTATGTCATTCCCTTTTCCAGGGTGTGTTATATAGTTTCAATTATTAATTCCAATGCTGGGCTCTTGCTTTTATGGCAATCTCTTCTACCAAGTCACAGATATTTGCTGGTCATTTTATTATGTACAGTCAATATACAGTAGCATTTATACATTAGCAATATTTTATAGCATGAGCTGCAAATTCAAAAGAAATAAATAATGCCTTGTTGTTGCAGTTCTTGTTTTATTATGTAACAGTTTAAAAATGTCATTATTATATATTTGTTCTGAATATGTACAGATAACAGTTAATCAATTGCTTCGGCATTAAAATATTGTAAAAATTCAAAAAGGGGAGTTAATCAATTCGACAAGTGAAGCATTCATATACATCATATGCAGGTATTAATAGATTAAATACTTAGTGTTGTTAAAATTAGAATAGATCGTAGCATACGAGAGAATTTATGGCATGAGTAGCAAATGCAAAATGTTTAAATAAATAAATTAACAAAGAAAAAATAAATGAAGAATGCTTTTGTTTTAATATATACAGCTAGCAGTCAATCAATTGCTTTGGAATTAGAATATTTTAAAAAATCAAAAATTGGAGTTAATCAATTTGACAAGTGACGCAATCATATATTTCGAAGAAATGATGCAGGTATTAATAGATTAAATACAACTTAGTGTTGCTAAAATTAAAATAGATCGTAGTATACAAGAGAATTTATGGCATGAGTAGCAAATGAAAAATGTTTAAATAAATAAATTAACAAAGATATGTAAATAAAGAATGTTTTTGTTTATATATATACAGCTAACAGTCAATTAATTGTTTTGGCATTAAAATATTTTAAAAATTCAAAAATTGGTTTTAACCAATATGACAGGTGAAGCATTTATATATTTCGAAGAAATGATGCAGGTATTAATAGATTAAATGCAACTTAGTGTTGCTAAAATTAAGATAGATCGTAGTATACAAGAGAATTTATGACATGAGTAGCAAATGCTAAATGTTTAAATTAATAAATTAACAAAGAAAAAATAAATGAAGAATGTTTTTGTATTAATATATACAGCTAACAGTCAATCAATTGTTTTGACATTAAAATACTTTTAAAAATTCAAAAAGGGGAGTTAATCAACTGACAAGTGAAGCATTCATATACTTCGAAGTAATGTTGCAGGTATTAATAGATTAAATACTTAGTGTTGTTAACCCACTGAACGGACGCGTCGATGGGGGTTCGACAGAGATTCCTGTTCGAAAACGGACCTGTAGCGACCCCTTCTCGTTTGCACTCGTATAACACACTTTTGAGGAAAAAAAAATATTGCAAAGTGATAATAAATGAAGAAACTAATTTTGCGTAACGGAACTCCTTTACCTTGCAGGGAAAATAACTTAAAAGTAGCCTGACAACTTTTAAACCGGCAACTCTATTATGGTACGGTAAGTTCCGTCTGGAATTTACGAAAAGGGTGACTGTTTTGAAAGGGAAAAGGTGGGGAGGGTGGTTTGGATGTTGTTAAAATTAGAATAGTTCGCAGTATACAAAAGCATTTGTGGTATGAGTAGCAAATGCAAAATGTTTTAAAAATAAATTTGCAAAGAAAAAAATACTTTTTAATGGTTGCTATATATTATTATAAAACAGTATATACTATTTTTAAAGACATAATGTATGTGGTTCAGAAGAACAGTTTGTATGCATTTTTATTAATAATAAATTTTTGCAGCATTCAAAAATTTCATGAATACTTATTATTTTAGAAAAAAATAATGTGATTGTATCACTAAACACCAGAAGAAAACCCAAGGTAAGTCCAAGATATATAAAATAAAAAAGAATGCTTTATAATAGTAGCTATATTTTATTATAAAACAATGCATATTACATTTTAATATATAGTGTGGTTGAGAAAAATTCTTTTAAGAATTTTTAAAAATGAAAAAAATTTTTGCGGCGCTCTTGCATGCTTATTTTTTAGAAAAAAATAATTTACATGAAATGATACATGAAATAAATAAAGATACATGGAAGACACATGAAATAAATAAAGAATGCATTATAATTGTAGCTATAATTTATTGCAAAACAGTATATGCTATTTTTTAAAGATATAGTGTGGTTGAGATGGACATTTTGTATGCATTTTTATAAATGATAAATTTTTGCAGTATTCCCACATTTTGTGATTCTATCGAATGCTTATTAATTTAAAAAATAATGTGATTGTATCACTCAACACCAGAAGAAAGCAGAATAAGTCCAAGATACATAAAATAAAAAACAATGCTTTATAATTGTAGCTATATTTTATTATAAAACAATACATATTACATTTTAATATATAGTGTGGTTGAGAAAAATTCTTTGTAAGAATTTTTAAAAATGATAAATTTTTTGCAGCGTTAATAAATTTTGTGATTATTTCAAATGCTTATTTTATAGAAAAAATAATATTAGATTATATGCCTGAATACTAGAGAAAAACAGAATAAGTAAGTCCAAGATACATGAAATAAATAAAGAATGCATTATAATTGTAGCTATAATTTATTGCAAAACTGTATATGCTATTTTTTAAAGACATAGTGCGGTTGAGAAAGACATTTTGTATGCATTTTTATAAATGATAAATTTTTGCAGCATTTCCAAATTTTGTGATTCTTTCGAATGCTTATTTTTTTATAAAAAAATAATTTGATTATATCCCTAAACACCAGAAGAAAACAGAATAAGTAAATCCAAGATACATAAAATAATTTAATTACATTGTTCCAATCTCATATAAAATATTTACCATTATATTCCACACCGAATCATTTATTACTGTAATTGAATTTCTCTCCTAGTTTTTTTTCGTTAAGTGTAATCTGTCTAATCATCTCCAATTCTTATTCATTTATTTCTGCAATCCAATTTGCATAATTGACTTCAAAATCTTGTGAGTCGTTCCTAAGTAACGTTTGCGTGACATTTCCCAGAAGACTGAACAAATTTACTAACGAATCATTTCTTTACATTCTGCTGAAGAATGATTCTTTCAGAGGCAGTTATTTTTAGTGACATTAAGGAAAGAAATAAGCGTAGTTTTTCTGATTTCATTTAAAAGTAAACAATGTGTTTTTTTAAATATTTTACAAACTTAAATTTATTTTTAGAAGTAAAATGCAAAAAATGAACAAAAATGAGGTAAAAAATGAAGTTTTTAAAAATAAATTTATTTATTTTATAATTTTAAAACCAATTTGATCATAATTTGAAAGATGAACAAAATAACTCTGTTCACATTAAAATATATACGTATTTCTGAAAAGCAAAAAGATAGCACAAAATAAATGAAATGTAATTTTTTATAACAAATTCTTAAACCTCTTTTGACTGCATTCTTTATTCTATTGTATTTTTTTAAAAATGTGATTTTTCAAATTGTGATTCACTAACTTAAATTGTGTATTATAAATAGAATATACGATTGAAAACTTGAAATTTTATATTAATTTATCTGGTATCAAAATTATTTTTTAACATTTTACATTTATCATAACTAATTTTAAAAGCATGCAGAACAATAGCTTGCAGTCAATCACACACACACACACACGTGTGTGTAGAACAAAAGGATAACACACATTACCTCAAACGTCATTATCTTTACAAACAAATTTTAAATATAATCTTGATTTATACTAAGCATAATTTAATACTCTTGCTTCTTTAGAGTTTCACGGCTATTACATAATTATGTTGTTGTTGTTGTCTTGTGCCACTTGGTCAAACCAAGAAGGATTGAGCCTGAGGGTAATCGCATTAAAGTAAAGGGGTACACCTTTCATTTTAAGTAGCACCTCAAGGGGGAAGTACGTATTCTTGCTTAAGTGAATCCTCGTAATTTTAAAGCAGGGTCTAAGCAGAAGACCCATAGGCTTGGTCTGCCATCCCCAGAGGTATTGATTGAGAACTTGGAGGCCATTGTGACCTCGAAAATATTTTACGTGTCACCTCCAGTCACCTTTAACGAACACGGTTAATCTTAGGACAGCTCGGACTCCCGATCCCATAACCTTCACTACTAGTGTTTCCGTTTTTTTTTGTTTTTTTTTTTTTTTTTTTTTTTTTTTATTTTTTATTGTTTTTTTCTTTTTTTTTTTTTTTTTTTTTTTTTTTTTTTTTTTGTTGTTTTTTTTTTTTTTTTTTTTTTTTTTTTTTTTTTTTTTTTTTTTTTTTTTATGTTTTTTTTTTTTTTTTTTTATTTTTTTTTGTTTTTTTTTTTTTTTTGGTTTTTTTTTTGCCCAACTGAGATACCGCGGCTCTATTGCCTAAATCTGAAATGCTTTAATAATTCTATAATATTATTCTCTTTAGTATATAATAATATGTCGTACTCTTAAAAAGCATGATTAATACCGAGTTTTGCTACTGAGTTCTTGAAAGCAATTATCTGTGCTTCAACATTGGTACGTTATTATGTTAAGACTTAATATCCAAAACGTAAACAAAATTTGATATGGTTAAAAGACAAAGGTTAAATACCAGTCATAATTTCTAGAATTGTGGAAAAAACCTACAAATTATACATATAAAATGTTCTTACTGACTGAAAAGAAAACCTTCCATGTAAACGTGGATTTTTACCTCTTCGTGTTTAACAGTATTGTGCAGGGTTGGTACTATCCACATTAAAAATATTTGAAATGCAACATAATAAAGAGCTATTTAGATAATGCAACTTTGACAATGAGATTAAAGTAATGCAACTATTATACATTTTCTGATCAGCGAAAGGGATCTGTGTTACGAAATATCATGCAAACTGTTATAGAAAGTGTTTTTTTGTTCTAAACACAGTGATTTCTAAGAAAAATCTGCTAATTGTAACGACGAAGTTTGGGATATAAGAAGATTTATTACCCTTTAGTTAAGCATTATTTTAGAAGGAAATTTTCCAGTTCCCACTATTTAATAGTCCAGCCTTTGTTTAAGAATACAAAAAGTTTAAAAGCAAGTAATTTGGATTGCTAGCTGTGCAGATCATTAAAAAAATCAAGTTTTAATAATCCATTCTCAAGAATAAAGTTTCAGGTTTTATTTTCGTAAGAAATCTTTACTAGATTAATTTTTACTAGAATGAGTTTAGTCGTGACTTATAGGTATTAATGTTATTCAATATTTAGGACTTAGCCTTTTATGACCTATATTAGCAGCTTCTTTCGATCTCAGAACAAGCAATTGAATAACAAAAGTAAATGCTTCAATATGGTGTATAAGATAAATATTGTATATGCATATTATGTGCATATGTGTGTATATGAATATAAATATATATTATCATCATTTGTTTAAGAATATAAATGTTTAACATACATGCAA
>CM063510.1:140021767-140024267 GCA_032207245.1 Pardosa pseudoannulata
TGAGTTTAACAACATTCCAATCTCACAATTCCTCAAGCTATGGATAAATCACATTGTTGATACATGTTTCAATCATCTTTTGAACAAAAAAAAATTAAATTAAATTACATAAACAATAGAATAACATGAATGAAACAGTGAATACTAGGTGCATCTAAAAAATCGCAATTTTTGCTCTGACATCTTTTTTTTCTATTTCGCCGAGAGGGTTTATTTTGTATATGAATTTTTGCAGCAATTTAAAATATCTCTTTTTTCATTGACATTAGTTTTATATCTATTAATTTGCTTATTGACACTAAAACAATATAGTCCTCTAATATTTTTAGAAGTTTATATATACATTTACATTTATCTACATATGCATATATCCTTCAATTTTACAAAATGCTTTATGCTTATTGTATATAATTTGAATTCAGCTTCGCAGTTAAAAATATACTACAAAATTACTGATGGAAATTTAATGCTTTAAGCTACCTATTCAAGTCTTTTGTTGGATACCTCATTTTCTGATGGGACAATTTTGTACAAAATGTACTGTTAGGCTTCTCATGATTGTCATTTTAAGTGACCACTAATTTACCCTGTCTCTGATTTAAAAACTTCCTCACGTACTGTGCAAGAATACTTTACTGAGTAATAAAAAAAATCTTCCCCATATCTAATACAAATTTGAATATTTAATATGGCATAAAAGCGGAATAACTAAGATTCTTTAACATTTTGCACACGTGGTTCTAGTTTTAGAATATGTTTTTCACAGAAATTATTTTGCATGAGATTTTAACTATATCCGCAGTGAATTTTGTAGGTTAAGTTATTACGAAAAACGATTTTCTACGAACTTAAACTGAAATGTTTTCACACGCAAAATACTTTTTTAGATTTTTTAGCATACATATTTTTTATGAATTATTTTGCTTTGTGCTTGGGGGAATAAAGTGTATTCATTTATTATATGCAAGTAAAATTCTGAAAATGCTTGTCTGCAATATAAATTCACACATTTGAAGTAATTAGTACCCAATATGATGCCCGAGGTAAAATACAGAAAGCGTTTGTGGTTATTTGTTATGTATGATTTTGGAGAGAAATGTTTGAGATATGGACGAAAATCTTATATAAAAAGGTCTGTTTAATTACGATAGACGTCCATTTCTATAATTCAACAGGCATTAGTAAATTACAGCTATTATATTTTTAGCATTATTAAGGGATTATATTTGTTATTATAACGTACATGTTGTTAGTATACACGTATGAATAAAAGTCCGATATGCACACCACGTGACTTCCTGGTATGCCTATTATACAATATTTAATTTTACTTTTTATATTGTTACATCATATCTTTCATTTGCATGTCGTATTTCCATTGTTCACCAGGCATTAGTAAATTACAGTTATTACATTTTTTGCATCATTTCGGAATTATATTTCTTATTCTAACATTTATGTTGTTAACATATATGTATGAATAAATGTCCGATATGTACACCACGTAACTTCCTTGTATGCTTATTATATCACACATTTAATTTTATTTTGTAAATTAGTGACATTAGAACCTTTATTTGCATGTGTTATTCAACATTCTAAAAGTATTTCGTGAAACAATATTAACGGAAACTTGAAACATTAACATTCGTTATATTTGAGACATTTCTTAGCAAAGATATTTAGTCTTTGTGGATAAATAATTCTCAATTACAATACTTCTGTTCTCCGTACCAGACGATAATGAATCCCCAAAAATTCAAAATTATACTACACAGTGTATGAACAATATATGAATGACATTAGCAAAAAATCTGAAGAAGACAGAACCTCTGGAGGAATTCAGAAGAAAAAATATAGTATGATATTTTCCCCCAAAAATATGGCAAAGCAAATAGAAATTAGAAATACAAAATGGTGAACAGCATGCAAAATTTGAATCTGTGGTGAAAATTTGAAGAACGAAAGTTAACACGAAGCATTTTAAAAATATTACGAAGCTATAAATTTACTTTTTTATCATAATTAAAAATTATTGTTTACCCAAGTGGTCAATCACCAAGTGTCCAAATATTTAAGTATGAATTAAAGAAATATGTTCATAATGTACTTTTAATCAGAACAAGTAGGAGAAGCCGTTACATCGATTTAATATTGGATTGTTTCTTTCACGATTTATAAAAACTGCATTTATGGAATACTAGAAAAAATGTGGTTGTCCCATTATACATGGAAGACTTTCGAAAGGGATTTACTTGATGTTTAAAATAAACATTACAACTATGAAAAATCATCAATAACTCATTGCTTTTTGTGATTACATCACATATTATATTATGATCAGAATTTTACATAATATCTATGTAAACTACTTTTAATCCGAACTCACATCACTAAAACTCCTTTACTTAAAATGATTTTAATGTAATAACTACTGGCTTTAATGAATTCAAATTGTTACTGTCTTCACATGCTTAAATGGTCAATTTACTAGTACATT
>CM063510.1:140029267-140031767 GCA_032207245.1 Pardosa pseudoannulata
TTAATTACATATAAAACTTCATGCAAATCAGTCCATTTTTGGAGGAGTTCTATAACAAACACAAGGACAGATAATATTTAAAGATATATATATATATATATATATATATATATATGTATATATATATATATATATATATATATTATATATATATATTATATATATATATATATATATGTGTGTGTATATGTGTGTGTGTGTGTGTGTGTGTGTCTGAGATGTAAGTGAAAATGCCCAAATAAATACTAGAGATAAATTGAATATTTATCTATGATACAGATAATGCAAAAATCTTTGGCACAAAACTAATTAAACCCAAAAAAAGTGATAGGAAAAGAAGTTTTAATTTTTTGAAACAAAAAATTTCCATTTTATTTTTATGAGCTAATTGCTACAAGTTAAAACTATATGTAAAATGTAAGAGGATGCCTTTTTATATCCCTAGGGTTTAATGTATACAAATAAAGGCTTTCAATAAGTTTTTTAGTTATATTGCATGTACAATTTTATTACATATGATTTATAATATGCGTGTTGTAACATGCATAATTATTTATAAACACCATATGCACGTTATTTATATCTACAATGTACACATGCATAAGCTCGCATAGTTTAATATTCCCCGTTATCTGTTTTGGACTTTGAATAAATTTCTACACCAATTTAGGATGAAAATAACCTTTAGATATAAATAATTTCTCACAAAATCATGCAAATTCTGTTCGAATAAAAAAGGTATTAATGCTTCTTCCTAACACCGGTTTGCTAGACTACTTGAAAGAGCCCTTTCGAAGTTTTTTTTGGACAAACACAGTTGCATAAACCACACTAACTAACCTTTTAGAAAGTTAAGCTCCCTATCATTGTGTTCTTTCAGAAGAATTCTGGATGATTTCATATTAGTTTGGTTTGGTTTCGAGCGCTACGGTCTACTTTTTGCAACACGAGGGCTAATGAGACCGGGATCTACTTCTTAAAGCCAATTCCGAAAGGCTACGAACATCCATGCCACTGTGGGATTCGAACACACAAACTCCGGTTCCGAAGGCCAGAGCCCTAATCATTCGTCCATCGTTCGGCTTCATGTTAGTTTCACCCCAAAATCAGTGTATTTTTCTATTAAAAGTGTTAAAAGATGGATCTCTGTCACATTAATGTATACTCAAATACATAATATATAATAAAATCATAAATACTAACTTCTTTTTACAGTTATATAAGATTTTAAAGGAGAATGTGATTTCAATTCTGGTTTAATATATGAACAATAATGCATTAAGCTTTTAAATATAAGGAATATCAGCTCCAGGGATACATCTAAATGTCTTACACAATATAATATGAATCATAATATTACATGAAACATAAAGAAAATTTAAGTATAAAAAATTCCAATATAACACACTCATCACATGTATTTAAAGCTATGCATGGTTCAAAATATGAACCAGAATGCATTAGATTTCCAATCATAAAGCAATCCAGTTCCAAGCTATAGTAACTCACAATATAAATCTGAATAATAATGTTAAGCAAGAACAGTACAGGTATGGAACATAAATCCATATTACATATGAAGATACCAAAATGACATACTCATGGCGTATACTTAAAGATATGCATTTCCTTAAACATGAAATTATTGCCATTTTTCACACAAATATCGAGAAAAAAAACTTCCATTTTACATTTTCCAAGCTTTCATTTTTACATTCCTTTCCGTGCTTGTTCTTCATTTCTTCATTTTGATCTTGTGTGATGCCTGCTGCCTCAGATCGATTTTACAATCACATTTGCATTATTGATGCAATGAAAGTTTTCACGGTGGGAAATTCTAAAAAGTTTCATTTTTCGCACTTTATGAATGATGACTACATTTCAGTAGATGAATATTTTTTCTACCATTTTACAACCAGGCATACTTTATTTTTTTCTCACATTTTGGATAAAAAAAATGAAAGCAAAACTGAATGCATGTTCAAATGGAAGTGCTTTTCATCTGAATACTGTCTATTTGTTCTGCCGTATGTTTTTTTTATTAAAAATTCATTTCTCTGGATTTAGAATCAGTAAGAACTGCAAACAAATTCTGCTGTATATTACATAATATTTTTTCCCGAGAGTTGTTTATAAAGAGAATAAATCCTTGAAACATGCATCTATTTTAGGGAATCCGAAAATATACGGAGAACTTTAAGTAGTTATTCATTGCTAGTGCTGCTACATTTAAACAAATTTAGAATAGGATATTTCGATAGATAGTAACTTCTAATGATAGAGTTACAGTACGTTTTATGTATTCTATACGATATTTACTTTAAAATATTAACAGAAATATTGCCTTAAATTAAAAATACAGGAATCTTAATGTTATCTGTATGTTATCTTAATATAAATTTCATTATTTATATTAAAAATAAATCTATTTAATAAAATTATTTTATAAAATTATTTATAAAATTAATTTAAATTTTATATAAAAATTTGAATTAAAATT
>CM063510.1:140034267-140061767 GCA_032207245.1 Pardosa pseudoannulata
GTATAACGGTGGATATTTTCAATCTATATGCCATAAATTGTTAATTTGTTTTTATAGTTGTTTGTTTACTATGTACAAATGACATAGAATTCCAAGTGGATATAAAAATTATTTTCATAGCTTACGTATGTACATTTGTGATCATTTTAAAAATATCTCAAATTTTTGAAATTTCAAATATTATTAAATACAATATATTTAGTAAAAATCTATTTGCCCGTTCTATCCTGATGGCATAAATGCTAATAAATAATGACTTAAATAAATGGCACAAAACAGGATTTCTTTATTATTAATCTACATATCGGACATAAAAAAAATTATTTTAAAACAATTTGTTTAGAAGAAAGAAGCAGACACTCCGGCTGATAGAGATATGGTAATCCACCATTTAGTTTTTTAGTACATGTATACATGTTTTTCTTGTAAATAAAATTGTTTAAATTTAAAAATTATGTCTGGATCTTTATTATCTGCTTCATAACATGTGAAGTCATACCCAATGACATGTATAACTATAGTGTAGAAAGATACAAAACTCGGATTTTATAACTTTAGGTACACTAATCTTTATTTACAAGCGTGAATATATAAGAAAATAAATGTTTTATTATAATTTTAAAAAATCACAATACCTATCACCTATATATTAATACATTAAAAAATCTTTTGTTACAACACCAAACTATAAACTACAAACATAGTGTCTATACAATTATGTTTTTTTTCAAAGTTTTTGAATACATATTCATGCAATAGAGATCAAAATATTGTCATATATTGTCTCGTTCTAACACGGCATGACATATTAAAATAAATGAAAAGTACATGTCGAAGAGTTCGTTAATTTTTTCAGATAAAAAATGGTAAAACTCTAGATGCTTATCACGATTTCAAATATGATGTGCATTTCCTTATCGTTATCACAATTTTTTTCGATAGCATTAAATAAATTTTAAAGTATTTTTGTTTCATGATATCGTATATCATAAAATTTATGCAGTGTTTGTTGTTGATTTTTGTATAACGATAAAATATAGTTTTTCTTTGGATATTCTCTGATAAACGACGTTGTTATCTTTTTTGAGAGAAATATTTTGACAATAATTGGACCTTGGGGTTTTAGCTAATCTCCCGAGACGATCAAGAATTAAAGCCAGACACTTGTTTATGCAAATACCTAACTTCGTTAATGATAAAAAGGAAGCGACATTTCCTAGCATGATTTTGTGAGAATATAAAATAAGTTTCATAATATGCTTAGGTGGAATAGATCGTTGTTTAACTGGATTACATGTTATTTCTGAAAAAACCATGTTTTGTATATGTTGAAATTAAGACTATCATAACGTTTCATCATCTGTAATGAAGAAAAAAAATAAGTTTTCTCGTGAAGTAAGGCAAATACAATAGGTGTACTAACATGAAAGTAATATTAGGATAAGACAAATAATAATTTTATATCTATTCTTTTTATATTTTTATTTAATAATCGTATTACATATATTATACATCAGCGGCAGGAACTCAACATCTCTAAATTACTCCTTCTCTAAATTCTAAATTATTCCTTCTCTAATTCTATTTCCAATTCAACTTAATTGCTTACAGATTTTACCTTTAGGATCAGGGATAAGGCCGTCTGGCTAAGGATTCCCATAAACGTCGGTTAATATCGGAGCAACACAACCTAACCACTTTTAACTGCCCCGTCATCTATCTCACAGGAAGAATATACTCGACGGTAATGTCCATGGCTTAATTTTTCGCTCAGGAAATTTCTATTTCCCTCGTGGTAGAACTTGCATATCACAGTGGAAGGTGCAACCATGGTGGAAGTGCTTCAAATCAAAGAGTGATGCCACAACCTTCTCTACAATTTGGTTCAGAAATATATGTGTTAACTTTTTACTGTTTTAGTTTTCTCTTATTATTGATAATAAAGTGTCTAATTTTAAAATGTACAACATAATTTCAAAGTATGTTTCTGAAACAGAAATTAATAATATTACTAGATAGCATATGTTATGCCTATAAATTTCTTAAATTTTTAATTATTTGTTAAGATATTTAATCAAGAATTCATAAAAATCCTCTTAATTTAGTACTATGCCCCATACAATACTTACCAAAATGAACCTTTTTGGAAGCACGATGGACTAATTTTCAGAACAGAAAATGGAAGTTACAATAAAACATATAAAAATAAACTTACCAATATCTTGATAAATTGTCTTTAACTTATAATCTTAAAAGATTATAAGCATTTTACTTTAATTGTATGATTACTTAATGAAACAATCGGTGGTTAGTTTACAATTTCTTTCTATTATTTTCTTTCTTCTGAAGTAATTTGCGAAAATACAGTGAAAAGTTGCAAAGGAAGGGGAAAATTCAAAACGATTTTATAAAATTCTGTCGTATTTACTATAGAAACTAAAATACTCTTTCAGCTGTTAAAAGTGTTAGTTTCTAAATGCTATATTTTTTAAACAAATACCCAGTTTAATTTATCTTGCATATTATTTTTAGAAGATACAAACATAATTTAATTTATGTTACCCAATTTAATTTATCTTACATGTTATTCTTACAAGAAACAAACATAATTTAATATATATTCAGCTGCATGTAATACTGTTGACAATTTTACTATTTCTACGACTGCATTATTTTAGAGTTCAAAACAGTAAAATTTCAAATAATAAATTGTATAAACAGTAATGGTAATTTGTAAAGGCAAAAATTATTTTATATCAGTATTTACTTGTGAAATGTCAATAAAGTTTTGGATCATAATAGCTTTTAATATAAAAAAAGAAATATTGTTATAAACATTTTTTGTCTTTTTAAGGAGATGCAGTTTATAGTACTGAAATTTCAATGTTATTTCACTGTAATGGTTTCAATATATTTCAACATCAAGAATCCCTGTCAAGAAACATTTTGCAAAGCTGATATCCCAATTTTGATTATATTTTTCCTTAATTTACGACTTCAGAATATGATTATTCTCATAAACTGCAACAGAAAAAGGGAAAACAGAAGAATATGCTAATTAATAGCCAATCATTTTTGCTTGTGTGGTTTAAATTGACGTAAATTTTAATAGTTTTTAGAATTCTAAATTGAGAAATCGCCATTATATAATTTTATTAACAAAATTATTAAAGAATGAATCATTGAATTAATAGAATGAATAGATAAAGATTGAATACCATTAATAATGCTTTTAAAATACTATCTGATTTTAAGGAAGCATTTAATATGATTAATTTACTTATACTTTAATTTATATGTTCAAAAAATTCCATAAATTAAAAATTTATAATTGATTTTAATCCTAATCAATTTCTGCACTTTGCCTGTAAAACAGTTTTCTCCTTTTGGTTAGTGTAAATGCCGTAAAAAAACAATTACGATAGTTTTGTATATAAACATTGGACGCAAAAATGATTTTTTTTTTTTTTTGTTATGGGGGGTGGCAAGAGGTGTGAATCCTGCCTGAAATATTTTCAACGTTGGCAGTACAAGGTATTTTATTGTTTTAAAACTTGAGTACATTACTAGTTTCCACAGCAACCGTTTAAATTTGGCTTCAATCATGAATTTAAAAAAATCTTTTCGCCGTAGAACTGGTCACAAGAGGTTTACAAATTAAATTTTTTTTAAATAGATCAGGAATAGTTATAAATGTAGATACAAAATTTTCAAACTGGCCTTGAAAACTAGAAGAATTAGCTTACTGCTCTAGAACAGTAGTTTATAAATTACTGATTATGACATACTGTCTTCGAATTTTGTTGTTATACAAGGTATCTAACTTTGCAAAGTAAATGGATACGTCATAATTCCTTTCTCAATATTCCGAGTTATTCATAAATGTACTTTAGATTAAATGTTCCTAGTATATACTGGAGTGTAAATTAAATATTCCAGTATTCAACAGGTATTTTCAAACCTGGTAAAAACTGTAAAATAAAAGACACATTGTGGTTGCATATATGTGAGATAAACTAAAATTATCTTCAGCGTATCTGATGCATCTTATGTCATATTTATGTATTATGTAATTATGGATAAATGGAATATAAGACTTATATGGGCACATATGTATATACGTTGTATGTATATGTGTTTAATTGATACGTTTTATGAGACTGAAAGTTTTCTGAACTATAAAGTTCAGTGACGATAAAGACTTTGAACATTGGATGATAAAGACCTGTTTGATAAAGACTTTGGTCACTAACTGAAAAATAATTCTGGCTACATCATTAATTTGATGAATGACATTTGAAAACCTAGCTAAGATGACTTTAAACTGATATATGCTGTTCCAAATGTATATAATGAGATAAATTTAAAAAGGACTATTTTATCTTATTAAATAATTAATGTTTTCTGAAATTATTTTGATTAATTTAATCTTTACCTGTTCTTTGTGTTATTTTTATCATATTACTATAACTTCACTGTATCGATTCACTTCTTATGTATGGACCCACACACACAACATATGTAATGACAGAAAAGCAATACATTATGTATTAAACTCTAAACAATCTTTTAACTCGATATTTCATTCTAATTCGGGGAAATTTATTCGAATCAAGGGCAACTGACGCGCGAGGCTAGTTTCGCCCATGTGATTACTCGTGCAAAGTACAGAATTTTCCAGGTGTTTATCAAATTCCTAAAAAGTTTCTAAATTGGAAGCTTTGAGATCTTTCATCTCTTATTTTCTTCTTGAAATTATTGTGTTATAAACACAGCGTGCGTAAGCGAGTGAGGCTGTTAAAAACCAAAATGGCTATCCTTTTGTTTTTCTGGAAAATAAAAATCTTTGTCATGACTTTTGAAACATGTTATTTCTGTGTGTCTTGTGTTTAAATATATCTGTAAATCTAAAACAAAAATGGATAGTTCAAGTTCAATCTTCTTTAATTCAAAACCAAGCATCTATTCTTCTCTATTGTATGTCTTTAAAATTTTGCTGCAATATACACACACACACATATATATATATATATATATATACATACATACATATATATATATATATATATATATATATATATATATAATATATATATATATATATAGTATATATATATATATATATATATTTATATAAATATAATATATATATATATATATATAATACATACATACATACATACATATATATATATATATATATATATATATATATATATATATATATATATATATATATATATATATATATATATATATATATATATATATATATATATATAATATATATATATATATATATATATATATATATATATATATATATATATATATATATATATATATATATAGATATATATATATATATACATATATATACATATACATATACATATATATATATATATTATATATATATATATATATATATATATATATATATATATATATATATATATATATATATATATATATATATATATATATATATATATATACATATATATATATATATACATATATATATATACACACACACACACACACACACACACACATATATATATATATATATATATATATATATATATATATATATATATAATATATATATATATATATATATATATATATGCTTATGTATACATACTTACATACATTCAAGCACGCATACTGCATATTCCCTACTTAACGGTTTAAATGGGACCTTGATGAATCCAATTAAGCAAAAGGAATAAAGATAATACAGTTCATGAAAATGTACCTTTTTATATTTAAGTAAGCATTTACTTCATATGTCAATTTATTCCCCAGCAAAAGTTAAATATTACAAATAATTTTAAAGTATTTGTAGATTGAAACAACTTATTATCATAACTTTTAATCATTGATCGTACAGACAAAAAAAAAACTGTTTTGGAATACGAACTTTATGTTCTTTTCAATCAATTAGAAAAAGAATTTCTAAATGTTCACCAATAAACTCCATTTAAACTCAGTGGTAGCATCAAATACCAAAACTAAATGTTTTATAATAAAATATAAGTGTTATAAATTAAAATTATTTTGTTTGCAGATTAATTTAAAAATTTATTGGATAACTTACTATTTTGTTTGAAGATTAACTACAAAAGAATTTAGATCTTATTAGAAAAATTAAAGGATTTATTATATTACATATATTCATGTATGCACTAAAATATCTGCAAACACTATGAAACTACAAGCAAAATATATAAACAATAATAAAATATTATTGAACCATTGAAAAAAGAAATTTTTATTACAGTTGCATAACATTAAAAAAAACAAGGATAGCAGAAAGTATAATCTTTGATTACAAAAACAATTGTAGCTAATATTAGAAAAATTTAAGAATTCATAACACTATGGATTATCTTTTGTTTCGTGTAAACAAACATATCTTCAAGTGCTATAGAAGTAAAACTGAAACTTGTAAACAATTATAAAATAATATGTAAAAATAAAAAAATTACTATAGCTGCATGACGTTAAAAATGGATAACACAAATTATTTTATTTAAAGAATAATTACTAAATAATTGTAGCTGCTATTAGAAAATTTAAAGAATTCATTACACTGAAGATTATTCTTTGTTATGTGTAAACTAAAATAACTGCAAGTACTATGAAAATAAAAGTGAAATTTTAAACAATTAAGAAATATTTCTAAAACATTAAAAAAAGACATTTTTATTACAGCTGCAAAACATGTATTTAAAAAAAAAGGTTTGTTACATATACATAATAAATAATCTTTATTTGGCATACTCATTACAAGTGCGGTTTTTCAAAATTTCGCTTCTTTTGAAGCAAACTTGGTGATTAATGCGAAGAATTCTTTATTTTTCATGCTCGGAAACGGCAAATATGAAGGATGTAAACACACTGTGATATTTGCAGTCAAGAAACATTATGGAGAAAAAATAAGAAAAAGAACACATGTTCATGCAATAAATCTTCTGCAAAGATGATTTATTTGGTAACTTCTGCGCATACGGCTTAAACGTAATATTTGCATATGAATATATTTAGGAATAAAAAAAGAGATTAATGGAATGCTTAGTATAGTACTACTCTGTGTTTTGAAATTTTATTTTAAATTTTAAATAAGAAAATATTTTCTGTTTTCATCAAAATTGTTTCAAAGGAGCAGTTAAGATACAATGTAGGGGAGTTAAAAGTTAATGAACTCCTAATTTGCAAAATTGTTTTTGGAGAGTTATAGAGATTAAAATGAAAACTTTCAATACAACATTTAAGATCTCTAACAGATAAACATAAAATTAAATGTATGCATTTTAATTTTCTGTAGAAACATATATTTGCACAAAATACACGAGAACACATATATGCTTTAAAATAATAATTAGTAATTCTAAGCCATTTTTAAGTTTAATTACAGTAGGAAAAATTTGAAATACAATTGTGTAAAAGACTGTTATGAAACTTTTAATAGGTGGCAGTAATGCCACCAAATCACCAAACTTCATGATATATCACCAAATTCTGCTTTCTGACTATGAAACAAATGTAACTTCAAGAAAAAACTACAACTTCTACTAAATTGAAAAGAACTACTACTTTGAATACTATAGTAGAGTCTGTTTGGATTGAAAAGTGTGGTGTTTAAAAGCTTTTGCTCTGCTCCATGATAGGTTAATGTGAATTTATTAATTTATACTTTATTAAAGTGTTCTAAAATTTTATTTGTGAAGTTTTAGGTTTAACCAGTGAGAGTTTTAGTGTGCAACAAATCTACCATGAATATGAATAACAGATAAATCACGACACCATGCATATTTGTATATGAGTGTCCTTTTATTTTTTTTAGTTATATTTTATTAAAATGTATTAGTGGATTTAAAAACTTTTATATAGTGAATTTAAAAGTCAGATAAAGAGTATGTATGGGGATTGTACCCTGCAAAGGTATGTTCACTTTCGAATAATGAGCCGCTGTAGCTCAGTCGGCAAAGACAACGCTCTCGTAACTGGAGAGTTTCAGGTTCGGAGCCTGAGCCAGCCTAAGATCCACCTTATTCCTTAAAAAAGACTGGGATAGGTAAAATATCTTCATGATCAGAATGTCCTAAAAGTTCTCGAACGATACCTCTGGGGGTGGTAGACCAAGGTCTTCTGCTTGGTCCCAGCTTCAAAATTAAGAGGACCCAGTTTTGCATATTGCCAAGATTCATAATATCTTAGCTAATTGTCAAGTGTCTATTCAAGAGTATTGTTTATGTATACTTGTTTTAGTATGTTATATATTAGGCCACCTTGACGGTATTGATATAATATTGTTGATAACTCTATGTTAACCAACCCCACAGTTACTAGATTTATTCCCAGGCATTAGTATTATTAGGAAATAAATATGACACTCTATCTGCTACTTAGTTATTATTAATTGTTAATTGTTATTTTCTATGGTTATTATTATTATTATTATTGTTATTATTATTATTGTTATTATTATTATTATTATTATTATTATTATTATTATTATTATTATTATTGTTATTATTATTATTATTGGTCTGTATTCTCCTTACTCCTTTATTACTATAGCTTTGAGCTATAGAGTTGTATAGTGTATAGAGTTAATTGTCAAGTGTCTATTCAACAGCATTGTTTATGTATACTTGTTTTAGCATGTTTTGTATTAAGCCACCTTTATGGCATGGATATAATATTGTTAATAACTCTGAGTTAACCAACCCCATAGTTACTAGATTTATTCCCAGGCATTAGTATTATTTGGAAATACATATGACACCCTATCTGCTACTTACTGTAGCTATTATTAATTGTTAACTGTTATTTTCTATTATTATTATTATTATTATTATTATTATTATTATTATTATTATTATTATTATTATTATTGGTCTTCATTCTCCTTACTCCTTTATTACTATAGCGTTGTGTTATAGAGTTGTATACTGTATAGAATTATTTGTCAAGTGTCTATTGAAGAGTATTGTTTATGTATACTTGTTTTAGCATGTTATGTATCAAGCCACCTTTAGAGTATTGATATAATATTGTTATAAATCTAAGTGAACCAACCCCACAGTTACTAGATTTATTCGGAGGCATTAGTATTGTTTTGAAATACATATGACAATCTACCTGCTAATCACTTTAGTTATTATTAATTATTATGTTCTATTATTAATATTATTATTATTATTATTATTATTATTATTGGTCTGTATTCTCCTTACTCCTTTATTACTATAACTTTGTGCTATAAAGTTGTATAGTGTATAGAGTTAATTGTCAAGTGTCTATTCAACAGCATTGTTTATGTATACTTGTTTTAGCATGTTTTGTATTAAGCCACCTTTATGGCATGGATATAATATTGTTAATAACTCTGAGTTAACCAACCCCACAGTTACTAGATTTATTCCCAGGCATTAGTATTATTTGGAAATACATATGACACCCTATCTGCTACTTACTGTAGCTATTATTAATTGTTAATTGTTATTTTCTGTTATTATTATTATTATTATTATTGGTCTGTATTCTCCTTATTCCTTTATTACTATAGCGTTGTGTTATAGAGTCGTATACTGTATAGAGTTATTTGTCAAGTGTCTATTCAAGAGTATAGTTTATGCATACTTGTTTTAGCATGTTATGTATCAAGCCACCTTTAGAGTATTGATATAATATTGTTATAAATCTAAGTGAACCAACCCCACAGTTACTAGATTTATTCGGAGGCATTAGTATTGTTTTGAAATACATATGACAATCTACCTGCTAATCACTTTAGCTATTATTAATTGTTATTTTCTATTATTAATATTATTATTATTATTATTATTATTATTATTATTATTATTATTATTATTATTATTATTATTATTATTGGTCTGTATTCTCCTTACTCCTTTATTACTGTAGCTTTGTGCTATACAGTTGTATAGTGTATAGAGTTAATTGTCAAGTGTCTATTCAACAGCAATGTTTATGTATACTTGTTTTAGCATGTTATGTATTAAGCCACCTTTACGGCATGGATATAATATTGTTAATAACTCTGAGTTAACCAACCCCACAGTTACTAGATTTATTCTCAGGCATTAGTATTATTTGGAAATACATATGACACCCTATCTGCTACTTACTGTAGCTATTATTTATTGTTAATTGTTATTTTCTATTATTATTATTATTATTATTATTATTATTATTATTATTATTATTATTATTATTATTATTATTATTATTATTATTATTATTATTATTATTGGTCTGTATTCTCCTTACTCCTTTATTACAATAGCTTTGTTTTATAGAGTCGTATAGTGTATACAATTATTTCTCAAGTGTCTATTCAAGAGTATTGTTTATGTATAATTGTTTTAGCATGTTATGTATCAAGCCACCTTTAGAGTATTGATATAATATTGTTATAAATCTAAGTGAACCAACCCCACAGTTACTAGATTTATTCGGAGGTATTAGTATTGTTTGGAAATACATATGACACTCTACCTGCTAATTACTTTAGCTTTTATTAATTGTTATTTTCTATTATTATTATTATTATTATTGTTATTATTATTATTATTATTATTATTATTATTATTATTATTATTATTATTATTATTATTATTATTATTATTATTATTATTATTATTATTGGTCTGTATTCTCCTTACTCCTTTATTACTATAGCTTTGTGCTATAGAGTTGTATAGTGTATAGAGTTAAGTGTCTCTTCAACAGCATTGTTTATGTATACTTATTTTAGTATGCTATCCATTAAGCCACCTTTACGGCATGGATATAATATTGTTGATAACTCTAAGTTAAACAAACCTGCAGCTGCTAGATTTAATCCCTGGCATAAGTAATATTTGGAAATGCATATGACACTCTACCTGCTACTTACTTTAGTTATTATTAATTGTTAAATTTTATTTTCTATCATTGTTATTATTATTAATGGTCTGTATTCTTTTTACTCCTTTATTACTATATCGTTGTGCTATAGAGTTGTATAGTGTATAGAGTTAATTGTCAAGTGTCTATTCAAAAGTATTGTTTATGTAAACTTGTTATAGCATGATATGTATTAAGCCACCTTTACGGCATGGATATAATATTGACCTTTACGGCATGGATATAATATTGTTGATAACTCTAAGTTAATCAACCCTGATGTTAGTGGATTTGTTTCCAGCCGTTAGTATTATTTGGAAATACATATGACACCCTACTTGCTATTTACTTTAGCTATTATTAATTGTTAATTATTATTTTCTATTATTATTATTATTATTATAATTGGTTTGTATTCTCCTTACTCCTTTATAACTATAGCTTTGTACTCTCATTGTTATACTCAGCACATAAATAGAACGTATTGTAAAAGATTCCATACCGAATCAGCGTTTACCCTGCTATTAACTTCTAAAGTAAATCAGCTTATTTTCTATTATTTCTATTTCTTTTCTTTTATTTTTATTATATATATAAATATATTTCTTTTTTAATTTTTAAAATCTTATTCGCTTTTCAGTCTGAGGTAGACTCTTCTCCAGAGCAGCACTTGCAAGCCGTACACTCAATAAAGTAGACTGCTCTCTGAGGGCGTTCAACGAATAATTTGAACTGCCTGAACGCATACGAGGGTTGGTGACCTGAATCACCATGCAAAATTACTTATCATCAGCCCAGCCATTTGAGAATGAAAACGTGTATACACACATACATACACATATATACATAAACAGAAAGGGCTTTATATACATAGATAAACATTTTCAGCTTATTTGAAGTATTTATTGAACTTGTTTTAGACTATATATTATGTATTATATAAGTTTTTGTATAAGATAATAAATTTCATGGTTTTAATTTTAAAAAAAATCAATAATTTAGATATTCCCAGCAAAAATGTCACATTGATGCTCTTTTTTTTTAAATTTAAGGGGTGAACAGATTTATAACAAATGAACAGTAGCATAAGTCATTAGTGTGGAGATCTGGTGGCAGCAGGTTAGATGATGCCAATCATTTTAAGTGGGTGGGAACTCCAATTACTGTCATTCTTTTCAACTCAGTTAAATTTACATTTGGAAGAAATGTTCTTTGACTTAACTTTGTACTTTTTCGTAAAGTAATTTCCACTCCAATTGTGAGATTACTTATATAGGATATTTGCACAAAAATACTCACAAAAAATTGTTTTTCGATTTTTATAATAGCTCCTCTTTGTTAAATAAGGAAAAAAATGATTATATATGAAAGTTTATTATTATTCAAATACTATTTAAATATTGAAGTATTGTTTATCAGATATTCCTTACATAATTAAATTAATATTATTTAATCACAAGCAAAATTATAGAAGTATGTGTGTAAATGCATTATTTGTACTTATCTTTTAAAGAAATTTACTCTTAAATTGTATGGTTACTTATGTAGGATATTTGCACATAAATACTTACAAAAATTCATTGTGAATTTTAATAACCACTTTCCTGTAGCAAATAATGAAAAAAATGACTATATGAAATTTTATTATTATTTAAATACTATTTAAATATTAAAGTATAATTTACTAGATATTCTTTATATAAATAAATTAATACTGTTTAATCACCTTCAGAAATATAGAAGTAAGTGTATAATTGTATGGCTTGAACTTATTTTTTAAAGAAATTTAAACTTCAAAATTATGGTTACTTATGTAATTTATTTGCACAAAAATACTTACAAAAAAATTCATTCTAGATTTTTATAATAGCTGCCCTTTCGCAAATTATGAAAAAATGACTATATATGAAATTTTATTAATATTTAAATACTATTTAGGTAGTAAAGTATTATTTATTAGATATTCTTTATATAAATAAATTAATATTATTTAATCACACGCAAAAACATAGAAGTGTGTCATTGTATGGTTTGTACTTACTTATTAAAGAAATTTAAGCTTCAATTTTATGGTTACTTATGTAGGATATTTGCACAAAAATACTTAAAAATCACTCTGGAATTTAATAACAACTTTCCTTTGACAAATAACGAAAAAAAGGATTATATATGAAATTTTATTATTATTTAAATACTATTTAAGTATTAAAGTGTTATTCATTAAATATTGTTACTTCATATATAAATAAATTAATATTATTTAATCACTCCCCAAAACACAAGAGTATGAGTGTAATTGTATGTTTTGTACTTATTTTTTAAAGAAATTTAAGCTTCATTTTTTATCGTTACTTATGTAGGATATTTTTAAAAATTCTTTAAAAAATAACTCTGGAATGTAATAATAACTTATCGTTAGTAAATAGTGAATGAAACTGTTATATAAAATTTTCTTGTTATTTAAATAATATATAGTAATATTAGTTCATGTTATTAAAGTAATATTATTTCAAAAGATACAAATTCATAGAGTGTGTGTACGTGATAGTTTGTGCTTTTATGTAATTATACAGAACGAGATAAAAATGGAAAAAGAAATAAAGAAATTATCATGTTTAACATTTCAAAACACCAGCTCAGATAATTATCTTTTGTAATTAATAAAATGCACTAGAATTTTAATGAGACGAAATCAGCATAAACAAAAAATATTTTATGTATATATTTTTCATTATCTGCCTGAAGTTTTATGTAAGAAGAATATAATTTAGTAATTTATCTTGTCTGTCTATGTGTTTATCATACGTTGCATGTAAATTACATTATTGCTTTTATTAGGGAGTTGACTAAGATAAAATAGGAAAGTAATAATTTTAGTTTCTTTCGGACACATTTACTATTTTGGATTAAATTGTATAGTATCACAGAAATTTACCTTGTAATTTATTTCATTTTAACAGCAGAATGTCTGAAAAAATTATTAGATATTTCCTAGATATGCTCAGTGTTTTACTACAGCTTAGTATTATTAATTAACATATTTATTTTATAACTTTATAGTGTTTTATTCTATAAGAGTAATAATAACTATAAAAAATAGGTAGTTTAGTTAATTCATATGCTAAGTAGATGTTGTAAAAATACTTTGATAAATTCTAAAATTGAATGCTACATTTCTAATTTTGATAAACGAATTTTGAAATTTACTTATGAAGACGATTAACATTTCACACGACAGCGTTCCCGTATTGGAATATACAATTTAGAATTTAATTAAAAGAAACTTTTAATAAAGTTGCTTAGTAAAAATTTTTAAATTTAAATAAATACACTCTTGATAGTTTTTACAGAATAATTATATTCTAGAAAAAAAAATTCTATATCGTACAGAAATTCCCAAATAAAAATTACTTTCATATCATTACTTAAAATTACCTGGAAAGTCAAATAAGAGTTTTTAAATAATGTATAGTAATACCATAAATTTTTATTTTAATTACAAAAGAATCAAATATGGGAATATAAAGAAATATGTCTTTTCACGGAAAAAACTGTATGTTTCATAAAGGCTACATTGGTTTGTTTCACTGTGAAAAATTATATATAGATTTTATTTCAATCTAAAAAATATCAATGTTCCCAATTGGAAGAATCCAAAACAATCTTAAACTTTTTAACACAAAACATACCATATAACGGGTCAAATGACCCATAAGGTATATGTAAAAAATGCGATGGGAAGTGAATTAAAAAAATTCTTATTCTTTGTGTTTATAATACATAAAAGTCAAATTTTATGCATTATAAACACAAAGAATAAGAACTTTTATGTATTATAAACACAAAGAATAAGAACTTTTATGTATTATAAACACAAAGAATAAGACTTTTTAGTTCATTTATGATCGCATTTTTTACATATACCTTATGGGTCATTTAACCCATTATATGCTATGTTTAGTGCTTATATTCCTGTCTTATTGGATCTAAAAGAAACACCCAGACTTGAGCTTTAATCATACTTCTTGAGCTTTAATCATAAAACGGTGATTAAAAGGTTAATATATTTCTTTTATTTTATATATCTTGATATTTGATTTTTACATATTATTACGTGATTTATGTTGAAAAATACTATGAAATGTAAGTGAGTTACATTTGATTTAAACTGACACTTCCAAGTGTAAATTATTATAAATGATAGGTTTTAATGCAAATACAATGTTTTTTTATTTTTCCATAAGTATTATATTCTACTTTTACTATACATAAGTTCATATGATGTTTTTATACCAAAATACTAATAAATTAATAAATCGGCATTGCATGTTTAATAACATGAAGGGTAAAATAGATGTAAAGAGTCTCGGTATGTTATAAACTTACAAGCAATTAATTTATGCCTCAAAACAATTTTTATCTAAGAGTCTATTTTAAAACCACTATCATTAAGATTCTGGTCACTGCTCTAGTAGTATATACAATTAAGCCCATGAAGCTTATTTGGCTTGAAAATTGGCAATGCTTATATTAATTCTGTGATGTATGTTAATGACTACAAGTAGTGACAAATGAGCTCTGGCCTTTATCCAGATAGTTCTAACTTGTTTAGGACCCATTTCTTCTGATTGGGATAAATTCATCAAAAGAAGGGAAGGGTAAAATATAATCTAAAGAATATGGTCATAAACGGGTATGTGGAGAACCCTTTGTGAATAAGATTTTATATAATTGTAATCTCGTAAACATTAATTAGTTGCAGTAAAGAACGATGTATTCTTTTGAAATAAAATGTATAACAAAATATATTATAACTTTAAATATCACCTTTTAGATCATATTACAAGATGGTGAAAAAAAGTTAATTTTTACAATGAAATAAAATGGGTTTGTGACACACAATGATAGCATAAGTAAATCAATTCTGTGGATTTGAATGAAGCCCATGGAAAATTATACTGACTAAAGATATTAAAGGGAAAGACAGTTTGAATGTTTTGAATAGCATTGTCTTGAATGATACAACTGCTTGAAGTTGCTGTGCAAATTTAGAAAAATATTAATAAACTAATAAATCGGCATTGCATGTTTAATAAGATGAAGTGTAGAATAAATCTATACAGACTCGGCTTGCTATATAAACTAACTAGCAATTTTTTAATGCCTCAAAATAATTTTTAGCTAAGGGTATACTTTAAAAACACTATCATTAAGATTCTGGTCATTGCTCTAGTAGGATATACAATTAAGAAAATGTCGCATATTTTGCTTGAAAATTGGCAATGTCTATATTAATTCCGTGATATATGTTAATGACTACAAGTAGTGACAAATGAGCTCTTGCGTTTATCCAGATGGTTTTAACTTGTTTAGGACCCATTTCTTCTGATTGAAATAAATTCATCAAAAGGGAAAAGTAAATTATAAATGAAAGAATATGGTCATAAACGGGTATGTCAATAGCCCTTTATGAATTGGATTTTATATAATTGTAATCTAATTCGTAAACATTAATTATTTGCAGTAAAGAACGATGTATTCTTTTGAAAAGAAATGTATAACAAAATATATTATAACTTTAAATAACACCTTTTAGATCATATTACAAGATGTTGAAAAAAAGTTAATTTTTACAATGAAATAAATTGAATTTGTGGCACAGTATGATAGCACAAGAAAATCTATTCTGTGGATTTGAATGAAGCCCATGAAAAATTATCCTGACTAAAGATATGAAAGAGAATAGCAGTTTGAATGTTTTGAATAGCATTGTCTTCAATTATAGAACAGCTTGAAGCTGCTGTGTAAATTTAGCAAAATACTAATAAACTAATAAATCGACATTGCATGTTTAATAAGATGAAGTGTAGAACAAATGTAAACAGTCCAGGCATGATATATAAACTTACTAGCAATTTATTTATGCCTCAAAACAATTTTTATCTAAGAGTGTATTTTAAAACCACTATCATTAAGATTCTGGTCACTGCTCTAGTAGGATATACAATTAAGCCCATGACGCTTATTTGGCTTGAAAATTGGCAATGCTTATATTAATTCCGTGATGTATGTTAATGACTACAAGTAGTGACAAATGAGCTCTGGCCTTTATCCAGATGGTTCTAACTTGTTTAGGACCCATTTCTTCTGATTGGGATAAATTCATCAAAAGAAGGGAAGGGTAAAATATAAACGAAAGAATATGGTCATAAACGGGTATGTCAAGACCCCTTTGTGAATAAGATTTTATACAATTGTAATCTAATTCATAAACATTAATTAGATACAGTAAAGAACGATGTATTATTTTGAAAACAAATGTATAACAAATAATAACTTTAAATAACACCTTTTAGTACATATTACAATATGTTGTATAAAGGTACATATTTATAGTGAATTAAATGGATTTGTAACATACAATGAAAGGACAAGAAAATCTATTCTGTGGAATTGAATGAAGCCCATGAAAAAAATTATCATGACTAAAGATATTAAATAGAATAGCAGTTTGAATTTTTTTAATAGCTTTGTCTTCATTATATAATTGTATGAAGTAGTTGTGTAAGTAAAAACATGATGTTACATGGTTTTAAATTTCTGTGTTTTTTCAGACATCGAAAGGCTAGAGACATTTTACACAGTTACTGAAGATTTAATCATATTTTATTTATTTAATGTTCTAACTTTTATATAACGAAATTATTTTATTGTGAGGCTTCTTTATATATATTTATGATATTAGTTTGTGTTCCGTTCAATTATTATTGTTTTATTATTGTCCGTGTACACACATGTATTTGTATAATTATATCCTAGACATAAAATTAGTCTTTCAAGATTACCTAAATTTAAATTATCTTAAGATTAAATCATTCTATAGATAATATAAATACATACTCACAGAAGAAAGTTTTAGACTTAGAAAATAAGAAATAAAATGTTTTTGATTTATTTAAATATTGCGAAAACGAGTACAGCATAGCTTAAATTTCTTCTATATTAACTTTTCTATATTTTTTTTTTATTCTTATCAACTAAGTGGAACATTTTCCTAATTTCATAATAGACCCAACAAATCTTGAATATCTATCAAATTGTTGTAGAGTTTTATTAAGTATTTAGAAACTTGTGACTGTCTAAAACAAACAGGCTTTTAAAAAAACCGATTTGCGTTTTGAGATCAGATACCTTAATAGCATTTGAAGGGACTTTTACCATTTTTTTTTAAACTTCAAATATGGTCGCTTAAACCCCCTCGCCGCTCTAATGAAATGTTGAGTACCGAGGAAAAGTATCTTCGGTTTACCTGTTGAAAAATACAAACTGCATACTTTAAGGAAATCGTGTTTAAGGCAGCGAATAAAAACGGAGCTGATAGACGAAACAGATCTTGAATATCCATCAAATTGTTGTAGAATTTTATTAAGTATTTAGAAACTTATGTCTGCCTAAAACGAACAGGCTTTTAAAAATACCGATTTGGGTTTTTAGATGAGATACCTTAATAGCATTTGAAAGAAGTTTTACCGATTTGTTTTGAAGAAAAACTTCAAATGTGGTCGTTAAACTCCCTCGTCGCGCTAATGAAATATTGAGTACTGAGGAAAAATATGTGTGGTTTAACCTGCTGAAAAATACAAACTGCATACTTTAAGGATATTGTGTTTAAGGCAGCGAATAAGAACGGAGCTGATAGATGAAACCGATCTTAAATATTTATCAAATTGTTGTAGAGTTTTATTAAGTATTTAGAAACATGTGACTGCGTAAAATAAATAGACTTTTAAAGAACACCGATTTGCGTTTTGAGATACCTTAATAGCATTTGAAGGGACTTTTACCGTTTTGTTTAGAAGAAGCTTCAAATCCCGTTAAACTCCCTCTTCGTCCTAATGAAATGTTGGATACTGAGGGAAAATATCTGCGATGTACTCTGTAGAAAAATATAAACAGCATACTTTAAGAAAATGGTGTGTAAGGCAGCGAATAAGAACGAAGCTGATAAATTAAACAGATCTTGAATATCTATAAAATTGCTGTAGAGTTTTATTAAGTATTTAGAAACTTATGACGGTCTAAAAGAATCAGAATTTAAAAACACCGATTTGTGTTTTTAGATGAGATACCTTAATAGCATTTGAAGGGACTTTTACCGTTTTGTTTTGAAGAAAAACTTCAAATATGGTCTTTAACCTCCCTCTTCACCCTAATAAATATTGAGTACTGAGGAAGAATATGTGTGATTTAACCTGCTGAAAAATATAAACTGCATACTTTAAGGAAGTTACATTTTATATAGTGAACAAGAACTGTGCTGATAGATGAAACAAATCTTGAATATCTATCGAATTGTTGTAGAGTTTTATTAAGTATTTAGAAACATATGACTGCCTAAAACAAACATACTTTTAAAGGACACCGATTTGCGTTTCGAGAGATAAGATACCTTAATAGCATTTGAAGGGTTTTTTAAGTATATGTTTTGAAGAAAAACTTCAAATATGATCGTTAAATTCCCTCGTCGCGTTAATGAAATGTTGAGTACTGAGGAAAAATGTATCCGATTTATCCTGTTGAAAAATTTAAGCTGCATACTTTAAGAAAATGGTATGTAAAGCAGCGAATAATAATGGAGCTGACAGATGAACTTGAATATCTATCACATTGTTGTAGAGTTTTATTAAGTATTTAGAAACTTATGACTGCCTAAAATAAACAGACTTTATAAATCACCGATTTGCAATTTGAGATATGCGATACATTAATAGCATTTGAAGGGAATTTAACCATTTCGTTTTAAAGGAAAACTTCAAATATGGTTGTTAAACTCCCTCATCGCGCTAATGAAATGTTGAGTACTGAGGAAGAATATCTGTGATTTATCCTGTAGAAAAATATAAACTGCATACTTTAAGGAAATCGTGTTTAAGGCAGTAAATAAGAACGGAGCTGATAGATGAAACAGATCTTGAATATCTATCAAATTGTTGTAGAGTTTTATTAAGTATTTAGAAACTTATGACTACCTAAAGCAAACCTTAAAAAAACACCGATTTCTGTTTAAGAGATGAGATAGCTTAATAGCATTTGAAGGGACTTTTACCGTTTTGTTTTGAAGAAAAACTTTACATATGGTCATTAAACCTTCTCGTCGCTCTAATGAAACGTTGAGTACTAAGGAAATATATCCCGCGATTTATTCTGTTGAAAAATATAAACTGCATACTTTAAGGAAATCGTGTTTAAGGCAGTAAATAAGAACGGAGCTGATAGATGAAACAGATCTTGAATATCTATCAAATTGTTGTAGAGTTTTATTAAGTATTTAGAAACTTATGACTGCCTAAAATAAATAGACTTTATAAAACACCGATTTGCATTTTGAGAAATGAGATATCTTAATATCATTTGAATAGACTTTTAGCGTTTTGTTTTGAAGAAAAACTTCAAATAGGGTCAGTAAACTCCCTCTTCGCGCTAATGAAATATTGAGTAATGAAGAAAAATATGTGCGACTCTTTCTGTAAAAAAATATAAACTGCATACTTTAAGAAAATGGAGTTTATGGCAGTGAATAAGAACGGAGCTGGATGAAACAGATCATGAATATCTATCGAATTGTTGAGAGTTTTATTAAGTATTAGAAACTTATGACTGCCTAAAACAAAGAGGCTTTTAAAAACACCGATTTGCTTCTAGATGAGATACCTTAATAGCATTTGAAGGGTTTTAATCGATATTTGAAGAAAAACTTCAAATAGGGTCAGTAAACTCCCTCTTCGCGCTAATGAAATATTGAGTAATGAAGAAAAATATGTGCGATTCTTTCTGTAAAAAAATATAAACTGCATACTTTAAGAAAATGGAGTTTATGGCAGTGAATAAGAACGGAGCTGATCTTGAAATATTACCAAAATATCTTACACAACCCCTTCTTCGATGACAGATGAGAGTGGTCACATGACATGTCGTAAGCTATTATTTTTTCCACGAGTGTCTTTTCTTTGATCTAGACGGACAAAAAAAGGGTAAAAGTAGAAGAAAATCGTGAAAGAAGTCATCATGGGAATATAAGTGAGAAATCCATCTTTCACTCGTTATCAGTGCCATTACAAAACACTCCGCGTATAGTGGCCAGTTTCTGATGCAGCCATTTTCCCGATATAACATTTCGCTACATTGTTTAAATAATTCTAAGTCTTTGTTAGTTGCGTATTACATTTACTAGCATATAGCCAGTCATATGACGGTATAACTAAAATTTTTAATTTTCCAGAATAGTGTGGAGGTTACATAAGAGATTAATTTTACCAATCAATTGGCATTAAATTGAAATAAACAGGCATAAATTTCATTGGTTAGTAGAAATTAAATAGTAAAAATAATGTAAATAAATTTTGTATTTTTAATTAATTGTTGAATCATTCTCTTAGATTTCGCTACATTGTTTAAATAATTCTAAGACTTAGTTGCGTATTACTTTTACTAGCATATAGCCAGTCATATGACGGAATAAGTAAAAATTTTAATTTTCCTGAATAGTGTGGAGGCTACATAAGAGATTATTTTCACCAATCAACTGGCTAACGTTCATTGGTTAGTAGAAGTTAAATTGTAAAAATAGTATATATAAATTTTGTATTTTTAATTAATTGTTGAATCATTCTCTTAGATTTCGCTACATTGTTTAAATAATTCTAAGACTTTGTTAGTTGCGTATTACTTTTACTAGCATATAGCCAGTCATATGACGGTATAACTAAACTTTTTAATTTTCCAGAATAGTGTGGAGGCTACATAAGAGATTAATTTTACCAATCAACTGGCTAAAATTCATTGGTTAGTAGAAGTTAAATAGTAAAAATAATGTAAACAATTTTTTATCTTTAATTAATTGTTGAATCATTCTCTTATATTCCGCTACATTGTTTAAATAATTCTAAGACTTTGCTAGTGTTGAATATTACTTTTACTAGCGTATAGCCAGTCATGTGACGGTATAACCAAAATTTTTAACTTTCCAGAATAGTGTGGAGGCTACATAAGAGATTAATTTTGCCAATCAACGGGCTAACATCCATTGGTTAGTAGAAGTTAAATTATAAAAATATTATAAATAAATTTTGTATTTTTGATTGACTGTTCAATCATTCTCTTAGATTTCTCTTCGATGTTATTGCTCCTTACGCTATAACAAAAGTCTGTGGCCTCTAAAGAACCTGGGGTTGAATTCAAAATTAATTAACTTTTACAACGCAATCCAAATAAATTTAGTCTTAGACTAACTAAATAATGACTAATATACTTGCACTATCGCAGGTAAAATACCTAAATTTAAGGAGAGCTATAAGACACGTAAGTGTCTATTTTTGACAAATTTTATCTTACAGATAACTCAGCCTCTTTAAATGTGGTATTTTTAAGTCTTTTATGTATTTCAATTTTACGGAAATTTCTTTAATCAGATTAAAACGTGTTTTATATTAAAACTAGCATATACCCCGTAATATTATAGGATCAGTAAAATTTTTAATTTTCCAGAATTGTAAAGTACATTATGAGGCAGGTAAAAAAATGGTTTGTTTTGTAGCTGAGAATTATCTGGTACACGCTCAATAATTTTTTATCTTCGTATTCCTCTAAAGTCTCCCGATACAGTGAATGCAGTTTAGAATTAAGTCGAATTCATTTAGAAAGATAAATCAAAGTTTTCTTAGCTACGTCGAAATTATCGTTAAATTCTTTTTGCCTAAATAATTAATGGAAATAAAGGAATGAAACTATCATTTCCCTACATAGTTTCCCTACATAGTAGACATTCTTAGTTGAATATTACTTTTACTAGCATAACTAAAATTTTTAATTTTCCAGAATAGTGTAGAGGCTACATCAGAGATTAATTTTTAACCAATCATCTGGCTAAAATTCATTTGTTAGTAGAAGTTAAATAGTAAAAATAGTGTAAGTAAATTTTGTATTTTTAATTAATTGTTGAATCATTCTCTTAGATTTAGCTACATTGTTTAAATAATTCTAAGATTTAGTTGCGTATTACTTTTACTAGCATATAGCCAGTCATATGACAGTATAACTAAAATTTTTAATTTTCCAGAATAGTGTGGAGGCTACATAAGAGAATAATTCCACCAATTAACTGGCTAAATTTCATTGGTTAGTAGAAGTTAAATAGTAAAAATAATGTAAATAAATTTTGTATTTTTAATTAATTGTTGAATCATTCTCTTTCATTTCGCCACATTGTTCAAATAATTCTAAGATTTTGTTAGTTGCGTATTAATTTTATTAGCACACAGCCAGTCATATGACGGGATAAGTAAAATTTTTAATTTTCCAGAATAGTGGGGAGGCTACATATGAGATTATTTTCACCAATCAACTGACTAACGCTCATTGGTTAGTAGAAGTTAAATTGTAAGAATAGTGTACATAAATTTTGTATTTTTAATTGATTGTTGAATCATTCTCTTAGATTTCACTACATTGTTTAAATAATTCTAAGACTTTGTTAGTTGCGTATTAATTTACTAGCATATAGCCAGTCATATGACGGTATAACTAAAATTTTTAACTTTCCAGAATAGTGTGGAGGCTACATAAGAGATTAATTTTCACAATCAACTAGCTAAAATTCATTGGTTATTAGAAGTTAAATAGTAAAAATAATGTAAATAAAATTTGTATTTTTAATTAATTGTTGAATCATTCTCTTAGATTTCGCTACATTGTTTAAATAATTCTAAGATTTTGTTAGTTGCGTATTACTTTTACTAGCATATAGCCTGTCATATGACGGTATAACTAAAATTTAAAGTTTTCCAGAATAGTGTGGAAGCTACATAACATATTAATTTTACCAATCAACTGACTAAAATTCATTGGTTAGTAGAAGTTAAATAGTAAAAGTAATGTAAATAAATTTTGTATTTTTAATTAATTGTTGAATCATTCTCTTAGATTTCGCTACATTGTTTAAATAATTCTAAGACTTTGTTAGTTGCGTATTACTTTTACTAGCATATAGCCAGTCATATGACGGTATAACTAAAATTTTTCATTTTCCAGAATAGTGTGGAAGCTACATAAGATATTAATTTTACCAATCAACTGGCTAAATTTCATTGGTTAATAGAAGTTAAAGAGCAAAAATAATGTAAATAAATTTTGCATTTTTAATTCATTGTTGAATCATTCTATTAGATTTCGCTACATTGTTTAAATAATTCTAAGACTTTGTTAGTTGCGTATTACTTTTACCAGCATATAGCCAGTCATATGACGGTATAACTAAACTTTTTAATTTTCCAGAATAGTGTGGAGGCTACATAAGAGATTAATTTTACCAATCAACTGGCTAACGTTCATTGGATAGTAGAACTTAAATTGTAAAAATAATGTAAATGAATTTTGTATTTTTAATTAATTGTTGAATCATTCTCTTAGATTTCGCTACATTGTTTAAATAATTCTGAGACTTTGTTAGTTGCATATTAATTTACTAGCATATAGTGAGTCATATGACGGTATAACTAAACTTTTTAATTTTCCAGAATAGTGTGGAGGCTACATAAGACATTAATTTCACCAATCAACTGGTTATCTGGTTTGGTTTAGTGCTACGGTCTACTTTTTGGAACACGAGGGCTAATGAGACCACCTACAGCTTTAAAGCCGATTCGAATGTACGAACATCATGCTGTGGGATAATCAACTGGTTAATTTTTAGTAGAAGTTAAATTGTAAAAATAGTGTAAATAAATTTTGTATTTTTAATTAATAGTTGAATCATTCTCTTAAATTTCTCCTCCATTTTATTGCTCCTAACGTTATAAAAAAGTGTACAACCTTTTGCAAACATAACTTGAAAACATAACTTATATGTATATGTTTCTATAAGTAGAAGGAAATTATTAGATATAGGGAGAATTCAGTGTAATCAATAAGAAATTTTTATGTTAATCTTATGAATATCAATTTTGATATTCAAAAATGTCTTTCTCAATAATTTTAAAGGTGACTTCTGTTAAAATTATTAGCTTAACACTAATCGCTCTTCAAAAATACTTTGATATTTTAAGGACTTTTAGTTTCCTAAATGATTCGGTTTTTGTGTAGCTTTTGCTATGTGCTTATATCTTATCAGTCCTAAATTCCATTCACTTTCCTTTTTAGAAAAAATATTCATGGCACTAGCCCTACACAAAAATTCTTTTATCTTGGTGTCATCCCGTTATAAAAAGTTGTAAAAAAGTCTATAGCCTCTGAAGGACCTATGGTTGAATTTAAAATTAACTAAATTTCACAAGGCAATCCAAATACATTTAGTCTTAGACTAACTAAATAATGATTAATATACTTGATCGCAGGTAAAATACCTAATTTAATGAGAGTTATACGACACGTAACAGTCTATTTTTGACAAATTGCATCCTACAGTTAACTCAGTCTCTTCAAATGTAGTACTTTTTAAGTCTTTTATGTATTTCAATTTTACGGAAATTTCTTTAATCAGATTAAAACGTATTTTATAATAAAACTAGCATATAGCCCGTCATATGATGGGATCAGTAAAATTTTTAATTTTCCAGAATTGTAAAGTACATTATGAGGCAGGTAAAAAATGGTTTGTTTTTTGGCTGGTACACTCTCAATAATTTGTTTATCTTCGTACTACTCTAAAGTCTCCCTATACTGTGAATTCAGTTTAGCATCAAGTCTAATTCTTTTAGAAAATTAATTCAAAGTTTTCTTAGCTACGTCGAAATTATCGTTAAGTTCTTTTTGCCTGAATATTTAATGGAAGTAAATTAGTGAAACTATCATTTCCAATACACCCTGAAGATGGATAGAAATTTGTTGTTAATACCGGTGATAAAATTATCATCTCAATAAAAAATAAACCATGATTCAATTTATAATTATCACATATGTACCTAAACTATTATTTAAGCCGAATCTTATTCACGTAATATCTAAGCTCAGTGATAAAACGTTTGAAATAATGCAGGCGATATTTAAATAATCTAGAATAAGAAATGATTTGATTAGATAGCTAAAAGGATGACGTCATAAGGCTAGAAAAAAATGTTATTTTTACCTATTTTTGATGTGACAAAGTGATAAATTTAAACGCCTGCTCTTAACCGGGGAAAATAGAGCTTGAAATAATGGCATTAAATGCTAGAAAAGGGGGGGAAAGGTGGAACCGAACGTTTGAACGTTGCTAACCCTAACTCATCAAAAATCCAGTATGGGTGCCTCTATTCATTCCAGGTACAAACTCTTCACAAATTAGAGGACAGACGGAGAAATAACTTAGGTTATTATTATATAAGGAATTTTAAATTGGATTTGAATTTTCTGTGGGAATACTTTTATCCCTCAGAATGACTGCTGGTCAAAAAAAGGTTAGTTATAATAAATAAAAACAAAAAATATATGAAGTTGCCTTTTTAGTCTTTTGTGTAGATAAATATTAGATATATATATGTTAAGGTCGTGGTGCAGAGTTAAGGCTAATAGAAAACAGTCTTCTTGATAATAAGATTTTATTAACTCGTCGTTCTTTCTGAAAGCAACAAGCGCCATTTTCAATGTTAGTGGCGAAGCTATGCGTGAAAGTGTTGACCGCTCCATGTCCACGCGCCAAATTTCAATTTATCTGTCTGCAAGCTCATCAAAAAGCTGAAAAATGCTTCCGCCTGACCGGATTATTCTGAAAGCTTACGCGAGCGTGGGTCTTTTTCATTTATTTTATTATTATAAAATAGTTCTCTTTTTAGAATCGTTTTTAACTTACATAATTTCCAACTACCCCTTTTTTAGACCTGACATATACATATGCATTCTATCTAATAACGCATATAATAACGCACAAAATATACGTGCTTCAGATGGATTATATAGTTAATATAATTAAATTCACTATCGCAAGTATTCAACTCTAATTTGCACGATCTGAAATAAGATATTGGCATAATGACGCATGGTCAATCAGTCGTTGTATAGATTGCAAGATACGAGATCGTGTAACTCAAGATAACACATGAAAATGTCTCTAACGAGATGTTAAAGAGGTAATTTGCTATTCCGATATCTATAATTAATACATAGACAGTATCTTTCATCTTACCCTGTTATTTAGTATGCAATTTCTCAACATGCATTAACAAAAGCTTTGAGAATATTTCCTATGTTTTAATTTTATTATGCATTTCGATAATGGTATGATATTATGTTTAAACTTAATTTAATTTTAACTTAAATTTAAAAACCCAAATTTAATTTTAAAAATATTTTTTATCGTTCACTTGAAATAGAAATAAAAATTAATAACAAATTTAAATTTCCCTATAGGAGTGTACATATCTAGATTTATTTAACTTAATATTAAAATAATACAGATTAAATGGGGATTTCTGTAGTTATGTCTAAAATTAAAATACGCTTCTTGATTTGGATATTTTTTACTAACGTTAATTATAAGAGACAAGGGAAAACAATGTTGGATGTTATACAAGAAGGTAATACGTCTCTACCAGAATATATCAAGA
>CM063510.1:140071767-140084267 GCA_032207245.1 Pardosa pseudoannulata
GATGCATACCGAGTCATAGTCAAAGAATTCTATCAGAAGATCATTACCGATAATATTGTAAAATTTGCTAGTTGTTTGTTAAAATTTAAAAGAGTGGGGAGTCAATAACTCTTACTTATTTCTCTTTTTATGACCATCAAGGCCACCAGGTGAAAAGAGAGATCAACGCCATCTAGGGGCCTTCCTCGTTTTGTCTTTCTGGTGAAAGTGAACTAGCTAACGGTTAGAAAACAGAAATTTTGGAGGACAGGACATAATTTTTGGGTAAAATTTCTAAACACTAGCACCTTCTAATATTTTCTCTCCGTTGCTAGGATGCATTCATAGAGGGAAAATATAAGGATAATGTCTTATGATCTTGCATGAGTCGCGGAAGCTCAGTAGGCAAATGCAATGATCTCGTAACTGAGGTTGTGGGTTCGGAACCCGAGCGTCCTAAGATTCGCCGTGTTCGTTAAAGGTGACTGGAACACATAAAATATGTTCGTTATCCCAATGTACTGCAAGTTATCAATTAATTCCTCTAGGGTTGCAACCAAGTCTAAAGGTCTTCTGCTTGGTTCCTTCTTAAAACCTAAATCATGAGAACCTACTTCAAACTCACCTAATAATCATTAAAAATTTAAAAGGATTTAAAACTTTTATTATCCAACTGGCAAAAAAAAAAACATCATCAGCCAATGTTCCATAGGAATCCTTCACATTGATTGGTTATGTGTAAGAACTCCTGGGTGTATGGATAAATTTTAGTTGGTTATATATCTTGAATGTCCGCAGTCAGTATGGTCATTATTTTAGTTAGTCGAAATGCACTCTGAGGTATCCCTGCAAAGAAGCAGTCCTTCAATATAATTTAATCCCTTGACTTGTACTTTGGGAGATGACCATTATCGATTTTTTTTAAATTGAAAAATATTAAAATAATAAATTTTATACGTATTTGTTCAATATGCTATACATATTAATCACATGGGGTTCCCTTTTTGAGCCATACACTAAGTAATGTCCTATTCATTTTGAAAAGTATGAATGTGTATTATATAAAAATGTTGTTCAATTTTTTAAATTGGTTCAAATAATTGGAAAATCGAAATTCTATGAAATTATGCTTGAAAAAAAGGAAATATTATACCTCTTCATTTATTTGTTTGTTTTACACTGCTTAGTTACTTACATTTAATGTTTTTTAAAAACTTGAGATTAAACTCTTATATGTTAAAATATAATTTGATATTTCTATACAGACAATCTAAATAAATAGGTTAATGACACACTTTAAAAAATGGCTTTAAAAAGTTTTAAAAATTTGTTTAAACTCTAAAATACTAATAAAGGACTTTGATATTTATTGCTTTTTGTTATAGGCAGATATTATGTAAGGAGGAGGAAGATGTGGGGAAAGGGAAAACATATAAGTGCGTAAATACTTCAAATTTACATTACATAATTTCTCTTTTATTTTCAAGCAACTAAGATGGTATTAACCTTTATAGTTTACCAACATAAATTCTTTGAAATTTAATGAAATTAGTTTATAAATGTTATCTATCAACATTATAATTGTAAAATATATAAAAAATTTTCTTTGCATTCTTAAGAGGGGTTAGCATTAGAGGATACTTAACATTTTAGGAGTGCTGACAAATCCACTCCCCTGTACAGCGATAACATAATACTTTTTTAAAATTTTAATTATATTGTTAGAACAATAAATAAATATCCTTAATATAATAAATAAAAAACTTAACAATTCATAAGGTGTTTTGGATAGATATTTTTTATATGTGGTCATCAGTGAGAAAAATCGAATTACTGACTTTCCATGTGTAGCAAGTTTAAATACATATATTTCAAAATGAACAATAAATTATATGTAGTGGTATCATCTGTTGTAAGTTCAAAATGTTAAAAACATAAAAAATTGAAAAAAGTCATTCGTATATCTCTATAAAAGTAAAGAAAAAAGATGTTTAACAGTTAGTTTCGCTGCGGAACCACAGTCCGCTAAAGGGCTAAAATAAAAATTAAATTGCTTTACGTAACTCCCAGTAAATAAGACATTTAAATTTTTATAAGAATCCTTAAAACTGATAATAAAATCCTTAAAATTGGTTTATTTATTCATTTAAAAGTTTTGGCTTCTGCAATTGCAGTTTTAATTTCGAAACCGTAACCAAATTAATTTTTTTAGGGAACGTAAAAACCCTAATGAATTTTATGAGAATTGGGTCCAAATGTTTAGAAATGCAAAATTTTTTAAGAAAATTTTTTAAGAAAAATTGCTTTACGTAACTCCCAGTAAATAAGACATTAAAATTTTTATAAGAATCTTTAAAACTGAAAATAAAATCCTTAAAATTAGTTTATTTATTCATTTAAAAGTATTGGCTTCTACAATTGCAGTTTTAATTTCGAAACCGTAACCAAATTCATTTTTTTAGGGAACGTAAAAACTCTAATGAATTTTATAAGACTTGGGTCCAATTGTTTAAAAATACAAAATTTTTAAAGAAAATTTTTGTAAGAAAAATTGCTTTACGTAACTCGCAGTAAATAAGACATTTAAATTTTTATAAGAATCTTTAAAACTGAAAATAAAATCCTTAAAATTAGTTTATTTATTCATTTAAAAGTTTTGTCTTTTACAATTGCAGTTTTAATTTCGAAACCGTAACCAAATTCATTTTTTAAGGAACGTAAAAACCCTAATGAATTTTATAAGAATTGGGTCCAAATGTTTAGAAATACAAAATTTTTTAAGAATTTTTTTTAAAAAAATTGCTGTGCGTAACTCCCAGTAAATAAGACATTAAAATTTTTATAAGAATCCTTAAAACTGAAAATAAAATCCTTAAAATTGGTTTATTTATTCATTTAAAAGTTTTGTCTTCTACAATTGCTGTTTTGATTTCGAAACCGTAACCAAATTTATTTTTTTAGGAACGTAAAAACTCGAAGGAATTTTATAAGAATTGGGTCCAAATGTTTAAAAATACAAAATTTTTAAAGAAAATTTTTTAAGAAAAATTGCTTTACGTAACTCCCAGTAAATAAGACATTAAAATTTTTATAAGAATCTTTAAAACTGAAAATAAAATCCTTAAAATTGGTTTATTTATTCATTTAAAAGTTTTGTCTTCTACAATTGCAGTTTTAATTTCGAAACCGTAACCAAATTCATTTTTTAGGGAACGTAAAAACCCTAATGAATTTTATAAGAATTGGGTCCAAATGTTTAGAAATACAAAATTTTTAAAGAAAATTTTTTAAGAAAAATTGCTTTACGTAACTCCCAGTAAATAAGACATTAAAATTTTTATAAGAATCTTTAAAACTGAAAATAAAATCCTTAAAATTAGTTTATTTATTCATTTAAAAGTTTTGTCTTCTACAATTGCAGTTTTAATTTCGAAACCGTAACCAAATTAGTTTTTTTAGGGAACGTAAAAACCCTAATGAATTTTATAAGTATTGGGTCCAAATGTTTAAAAATACAAAATTTTTAAAGAAAATTTTTTTAAGAAAAATTGCTTTACGTAACTCGCAGTAAATAAGACATTTAAATTATTAAGAATCTTTAAAACTGAAAATAAAATCCTTAAAATTAGTTTATTTATTCATTTAAAAGTATTGGCTTCTACAATTGCAGTTTTAATTTCGAAACCGTAACCAAATTCATTTTTTAAGGAACGTAAAAACCCTAATGAGTTTTATAAGAATTGGGTCCAAATGTTTAGAAATACAAAATTTTTAAAGGATTTTTTTAAGAAAAATTGCTTTACGTAACTCCCAGTAAATAAGACATTAAAATTTTTATAAGAATCTTTAAAACTGAAAATAAAATCCTTAAAATTAGTTTATTTATTCATTTAAAAGTTTTGTCTTCTACAATTGCAGTTTTAATTTCGAAACCGTAACCAAATTCATTTTTTAGGGAACGTAAAAACCCTAATGAATTTTATAAGAATTGGGTCCAAATGTTTAGAAATACAAAATTTTTAAAGAAAATTTTTTAAGAAAAATTGCTTTACGTAACTCCCAGTAAATAAGACATTAAAATTTTTATAAGAATCTTTAAAACTGAAAATAAAATCCTTAAAATTAGTTTATTTATTCATTTAAAAGTTTTGTCTTCTACAATTGCAGTTTTAATTTCGAAACCGTAACCAAATTCATTTTTTAGGGAACGTAAAAACCCTAATGAATTTTATAAGAACTGGGTCCAAATGTTCAAAAATACAAAATTTTTAAAGAAAATTTTTTTAAGAAAAATTGCTTTACGTAACTCCCAGTAAATAAGACATTAAATTTTTTATAAGAATCTTTAAAACTGAAAATAAAATCCTTAAAATTAGTTTATTTATTCATTTAAAAGTTTTGGCTTCTGCAATTGCAGTTTTAATTTCGAAACCGTAACCAAATTAATTTTTTTAGGGAACGTAAAAACCCTAATGAATTTTATGAGAATTGGGTCCAAATGTTTAGAAATGCAAAATTTTTTAAGAAAATTTTTTAAGAAAAATTGCTGTACGTAACTCCCAGTAAATAAGACATTTAAATTTTTATAAGAATCCTTAAAACTGAAAATAAAATCCTTAAAATTAGTTTATTTATTCATTTAAAAGTTTTGTCTTTTACAATTGCAGTTTTAATTTCGAAACCGTAACCAAATTCATTTTGTTAGGGAAAGTAAAAACCCTAATGAATTTTATAAGAATTCGGTCCAAATGTTTAGAAATACAAAAATTATAAGAAAATATGTTATTTTTTTTTATCAAAATCACAAATTAGTATTAAGGATAATGGGCTAATTCCTATTTATATGCTACACAAAACAACTTCGACAAGATGTCATCTTTCTGACAAATTCAACTCTATAAGACAACATATGACTACCAAAATTTAGAAAAGAAAACACTGAAGCAAAGGTAATACATCAATGTCACTAAATAACAGCCTCAAAACTCTATTTTGCAGAAAATAAAGTAGAAATTTAGCTAAGAGTTAGGATAAATTCTTAATAGTTATCAATTAATTTTTGAATTTTGTAATTAGTTTCATTGACAACAACCAACATTAAATCTGTAATAAACAAACATTTCATAATTTAAAAATAACCAATAATGACCTTCCTGGAAAGGAACTGCATGACCATGTATTTAACAGCACTTTATTTATTTAAAAAATGCAGTGAATGATCTTTAAATTTTTAACCCACAGATTTACTTTATTAAAAGTAATTAGCTCAATTTGCAAATTTCACAAGGTAAAAACAGACTAATGGTATTTAAAATTATATTTAAAACTAGTTTGATTTACGATTTTTTTATGTAAAATGTATATTTAGGAGTACATTTGCTTTGTAGATTATCATAAGTTTTGAGTGTTTTCCTTTAAAATATTTATTTTAGATAACGAAATTTAAAAAAAGGATCAGAAATATTTCTTAAGTACAATTTGAAAATCTTTCAGTTTAAGTTATGGTCATGATTTAACAAGAGGGTAAAATAAACAATAAAGCCTTAAGTATAATATGTTGTTGAAAGAAAATATGCTAGTAATTACCCAATGCCCCTATATATTATGCAATTACTTGTAGTACTTAATTTAAGGAGCAATTTAACAAATACTTTTAAATTCTGGTATCGTAAGAACCCTTTGAATTAAAGAAAGAAGTTTAAGATTTTAATTGAGTTATTCATTAAATTTATAATTGGCAAACTACACACTTATGAATAATAACAAAGAACATTTTATAATTTTAAGCCCTCTTGAAATTTCAAACTTTAAGTATAGATCCTTCAATTAGATAATCGTTAGATTGCTGTTCTCTACCATATTGAGAGAAATTTTGCTTCGATAAGAAACATTCCATGGAGATTCTAATGATTTTTCATATCATAAAAAAGACTCTTCAGAATGCCTCATATATTTATAATTCTTGAAAATGGTAATATTTTTTAAATTTTTGAATAAGACATGCTCTTCAAAGGAAAGTTTAAAAAGCACTTAATATGGCGAAAACAATTATTTAATTTTCTGAAACTAATGATTTATCTAACATCCCATTTTATAAAATATTCTATTAAATATTCGTCGAATGATTGCATATATATCTAGAAATTAATAAGTTCTTTAATATTTAGACAGCAGTGATTTTGAGAAACAAAAGTTGACATCATAACTATTAAATAGCTTCTCACGTGCGAAAGCCTTGATTAAAGCGATATTAATTTCATTTTCAAGTACCTGTTACCAAAACATAGGTTGAACGAGATTAAATGGCAATATTTCATGAAACCACTATATTTTTACTTTTAATTTCTGATTAATCTATTCATTGAATTACATTATTTCTAATAACAGAACTTACAGTGAAAATAGTTTAAAAACCTGAAAGTATCAAAACTTTAAGGCTCAGTCTCACCAAAGTCGTTTAACGGCTAACTGCCGTTAACCTCTAGCGTTAACCAATGGTACGACACAATTCTCTGTTTTAAAAAGAGATTAATCGCGGTTAGCCGGTAAACGACTTTGGTGAGACTGGCCCTAAATGAGCTATTTTCTTTTAAAGGTGTATAAGTACATTTTATATCATATTAAATATTTAAGGGATTTTATTTGGATGGTTTGCGGAAGATTAATATGTGCTGACAAGTTAATTTTAAGTTTTATAATTATTGGATTAATTCATGTTCTATTTAATATTTGATTAATAATGTGATAATTTCTAAAGCATTAGTTAAAAGTATGTGGTATGTAGTATAATTTCCAAATTGTGTATTATGTTTTTTCTGAAAGTGGGCTTATACTACTTTCAATTATTCATATTATAATTTTAACAAACTACCTAAATTATTGACAAAATAATTAAAGTTTTGATTAATTTTTGAAAGAATTGTGTATAGATATTTTGCATTTTTAAATTTTTGTACAAATTGGACTAATACTACTGGAAAACACGAAACTATTGTAAAATATTTCTTGTTTTGATTTATTTTAAAAACAATATAGAGTATCAATGTAATTTTCATACTAAGAATTTTTTTCGATAGATATATATTTTCTAACTAAATTTTAATACTGACTCTACTCTCTTCCAGACGATGAGTGTAGACTAACACAAAACTTTTAATATTTTTAAATCCTTGATTTTCTATTTATATCTAACTAAATGCCATTAATGAAAGAGTAAAATAAAAAATAAATTAAAAACTGTTGGTTGTACGAGGATTAGAACTTAATAGTGGCAACACTGCTGTAAAATCGTTAAGCAACAAAACCAAAGAATGTCACGTATACCACACATGAGCTATATACCTGCCTTACCTCTCAGCAAAACGACTCGTGCTTTCTATGTCCTACGAATGAGGAATGACGCGAATAACTGATTTGTATTAGCTTGCGGTCTAATGTAGTATTGTCAGGACATTTTAAAACAAGAACAACAAAAATGGATAACAGTTCAATGTTCCAGAGGTCGTACAACACGACAATGTAATCTAGGGCTTCAAGAGGCTTGCGGGGATTCTGCACTGCCTTACAGAACTGTAGAAAGATGGGTAAAAGCCTTCATTGGAGGACGCCAAAATGCGGCAGACATAATGCCAGGTCGTCCTAGTGTGAAAGAGCAGAAGTGCATGCTGTTGCCGCTCTAAGTGGACAATGATTGATGCCAGATGATTCGTAAGCTGCCTGAAAGACAGAATTTGTGCATTAGTGCTGCAAATTCTGAAGAAATGCCTGAGAATGAGAAAAATTCCTCACTTTTTGTAAAACGCCCCTCTTATTATGCATGACAATGCTTGGCCACATACAGGGCAAGTTGCGACTGATTTGTTCGATAGATGGGACTAAGTGCTTAACCATTCTTCGATATAAGCCCTAGTGACGTTGTCTTAATTCCTATGATGAAGGAACCACTGCGTGGAATTCTCTTCAGAACTGTTCCAGAGATTCTTGCTTCCATAGACAAGTGCATTCGAACTATCAATAAAACAGGCGCTGCTACAGGTGTTCTGCCACTTCCATGTCGTTGGCAACGGATTATACACAATGCTGGCGACTATATTGAGTACCTGTAAAAAGTGGTGACATGAATCACTTTTGTATTCAATGTAAATAAATAGTTGCCACTATTAAAGTTGCAAACCTCGTAGATCAAATATTATGAAATTTTAATAAACAAAACAAGTTTGCCATTTGCTTTCCAAAATTATAACCACTTTAATCATTTAAAGATTAAGGATTCAAGTGCGATGGCATAGAGGACTTCAGAAAACTGAAACTTTTTTACTTTTGATTAAAGTAAAGAAAGTATTATAATCACGACAAAATTTCAATAATTATTTTTAAACTCAGCATACCAGCACCTAATAAGATTTTTTTATCATAGCAAGTCAAATGACCAATGTTTATGTTTCCGATTTGAATGTATGAAATTGGACATTTAATAGGACAAATACACTTTATAATTAAACAAAACTGTATATTGTCAATTTTTATGTATTACAAACACAAAAAATAAGAATTTTTAATTCGTTACCCATCTCATTTTTTACATATACATTACCAGTCATTTGATCGGCTATTGTATGAATTGCTAACTATGTCTCATGAAGAATAAACATTTTAGGCATTACGTCTGTATCTACGTACTAAAAACAAAATAGTATATTGTCAATTTTTATGTCTTAGAAACACACAGAATAAGAATTTTTAATTCACTACCCATCGCATTTTTTACATATACATAACCGTTCGTTTGATTGGCTATTGTATTCCTATTGCTACCATGTCTCACTGAAGAACAAACATTTTAGGCATTACGTCTACATCTACATACTAAAAACAAAATAGTATATTGTTAATTTTTATGTCCTTAGAAACACACAAAATAAGAATTTTTAATTCATTACCTATCGAATTTTTTACATATACATTACCGTTCATTTGATCGGCTATTGTATGCCTATGCTAACCATGTCTCACCGAAGAATAAACATTTTAGGCATTACGTCTACATCTACATACTAAAAAACAATATTGTATATTGTCAATTTTTATACCTTACAAACACAAAGAATAAGAATTTTTAATTCACTACCCATCGTATTTTTTACATACACATTACCAGTCGTTTGATCAATTATTGTATGTCTACTGCTAAGCATGTCTCACTAAAGAATAAACATCTGAGGCATTACGTCTGTATGTACGTACTAAAAAACAAAATTATATATTGTCAATTTTTATGTATTAAAACAAAATAAGAATTTTTAATTCATTACCTATCGAATTTTTTACATATACATTACCGTTCATTTGATCGGCTATTGTATGCCTATTGCTAACCATGTCTCACCGAAGAATAAACATTTTAGGCATTACGTCTGTATCTACGTACTAAAAAACAAAATTATATATTGTCAATTTTTATGTCTTAGAAACACACAGAATAAGAATTTTTAATTCACTACCCATCGCAATTTTTATATATGCATTACCGGTCATTTGATCGGCTATTGTATGCCTATTGCTAACCATGTCTCACCGAAGAATAAACATTTAAGGCATTACGTCTGTATGTACATACTAAAAAACAAAATAGTATATTGTCAATTTTTATGTCTTAGAAACACACAGAATAAAAATTTTTAATTCACTACCCATCGCAATTTTTATATATGCATTACCGGTCATTTGATCGGCTATTGTATGCCTATTGCTAACCATGTCTCACCGAAGAATAAACATTTTAGGCATTACGTCTGTATCTACGTACTAAAAAACAAAATTGTATATTGTCAATTTTTATGCCTTAGAAACACACAAAATAAGAATTTTTAATTCACTACCCATCGCAATTTTTTATATACACATTACCGATCGTTTGATCGGCTATTGTATGTCTACTGCTAACTATGTCTCATTGAAGAATAAACATTTTAGGCATTACGTCTGTATCTACGTACTAAAAAACAAAATTGTATATTGTCAATTTTTATACCTTAGAAATACAGAGAATAAGAATTTTTAATTCACTATCCATCGCATTTTTTACCTATACATTAACGGTCGTTTGATCGGTTATTTTTGTCTACTGCCAACCATGTCTCAATGAAGAATAAAAATCTTAGACATTACATTTGTATCTACATAGTAAAAAACAAAATTGTATATTTTCAATTTTTATGCCTTACAAACCAATGAATAAGAATTTTTAATTCACTACCCATCGCATTTTTTACATATACATAACCGTTCGTTTGATTGGCTATTGTATTCCTATTGCTACCATGTCTCACTGAAGAACAAACATTTTAGGCATTACGTCTACATCTACATACTAAAAAACAATATTGTATATTGTCAATTTTTATACCTTACAAACACAAAGAATAAGAATTTTTAATTCACTACCCATCGTATTTTTTACATACACATTACCAGTCGTTTGATCAACTATTGTATGTCTACTGCTAAGCATGTCTCACTAAAGAATAAACATCTGAGGCATTAAGTCTGTATCTACGTACTAAAAAAATTGTATATTGTCAATTTTTATGCCTTACAAACACAAAGAATAAGAATTTTTAATTCACTACCCATCGTATTTTTTACATACACATTACCAGTCGTTTGATTGGCTATTGTATGTCCTATTGCTAACCATGTCTCACTGAAGAATAAACATTTTAGGCATTAAGTCTGTATCTACGTACTAAAATAACAAAATTAGTATATTGTCAATTTTTATGTCTTAGAAACACACAGAATAAGAATTTTTAATTCACTACCCATCGCAATTTTTATATATGCATTACCGGTCATTTGATACGCTATTGTATGCCTATTGCTAACCATGTCTCAATGAAGAATAAAAATCTTAGGCATTACATTTGTATCTACATAGTAAAAAACAAAATTGTATATTTTCAATTTTTATGCCTTACAAACCAATGAATAAGAATTTTTAATTCACTACCCATCGCATTTTTTACATATACATTACCGTTCGTTTGATCGGCTATTTTATGTCTACTGCTAACTATGTCGCATTGAAGAATAAACATTTTAGGCGTTACGTCTGTATCTACGTACTAAAAAACAAAATTATATATTGTCAATTTTTATGTCTTAGAAACACACAGAATAAGAATTTTTAATTCACTACCCATCGCATTTTTTACATATACATAACCGTTCGTTTGATTGGCTATTGTATTCCTATTGCTACCATGTCTCACTGAAGAACAAACATTTTAGGCATTACGTCTACATCTACATACTAAAAAACAATATTGTATATTGTCAATTTTTATGTCTTAGAAACACACAGAATAAAAATTTTTAATTCACTACCCATCGCAATTTTTATATATGCATTACCGGTCATTTGATTGGCTATTGTATTCCTATTGCTACCATGTCTCACTGAAGAACAAACATTTTAGGCATTACGTCTACATCTACATACTAAAAAACAATATTGTATATTGTCAATTTTTATACCTTACAAACACAAAGAATAAGAATTTTTAATTCACTACCCATCGTATTTTTTACATACACATTACCAGTCGTTTGATCAACTATTGTATGTCTACTGCTACCATGTCTCACTGAAGAACAAACATTTTAGGCATTACGTCTGTATCTACATACTAAAAAACAATATTGTATATTGTCAATTTTTATGTCTTAGAAACACACAGAATAAGAATTTTTAATTCACTACCCATCGCAATTTTTATATATGCATTACCGGTCATTTGATCGGCTATTGTATGCCTATTGCTACCATGTCTCACTGAAGAACAAACATTTTAGGCATTACGTCTGTATCTACATACTAAAAAACAAAATTGTATATTGTCAATTTTTATGCATTACAAACACAAAGAATAAGAATTTTTAATTCACTACCCATCGTATTTTTTACATACACATTACCAGTCGTTTGATCAACTATTGTATGTCTACTCCTAAGCATGTCTCACTAAAGAATAAACATCTGAGGCATTAAGTCTGTATCTACGTACTAAAAAACAAAATTATATATTGTCAATTTTTATGTCTTAGAAACACACAGAATTAGAATTTTTAATTCACTACCCATCGCAATTTTTATATATGCATTACCGGTCATTTGATCGGCTATTGTATGCCTATTGCTAACCATGTCTCACCGAAGAACAAACATTTTAGGCATTACGTCTACATCTACATACTAAAAAACAATATTGTATATTGTCAATTTTTATACCTTACAAACACAAAGAATAAGAATTTTTAATTCACTACCCATCGTATTTTTTACATACACATTACCAGTCGTTTGATCAACTATTGTATGTCTACTCCTAAGCATGTCTCACTAAAGAATAAACATCTGAGGCATTAAGTCTGTATCTACGTACTAAAATACAAAATAGTATATTGTCAATTTTTATGTCTTACAAACACAAAGAATAAGAATTTTTAATTCACTACCCATC
>CM063510.1:140091767-140099267 GCA_032207245.1 Pardosa pseudoannulata
TTAGGAAATTTCCAAACAAAAAGGCGATGCATGCTGCCGGAGGCAGATTTTTCTAGAGATTTTCCCACAGATGTTGACTAGATGCTAAGGGCCTTTTTACATATAACTTCATGCTAGCTGACTTCCCTCTGTTTGTCCTGTCTCTATGATGAAGTGGGAACCCGTTCTCCAACGTTATTTTAATAAAGGTCTTTAGCTAAAATGGTGTAATTTTTATGGGCAACGACTGCAACTACCCATCGTGAAGTCAGTCTCATTGCATTTACAGATAATACATATATATATATATATATATATATATATATATATATGTAATCGTCCAGCGGTCTCACTCGCCCCGAACTTTACACTTAAAAACTCATTTTTAAATTGCCCCTATTATTTTCCTCAGTCCGGGAATGCTGGGCTGCCAAGTGTCCCGCTAACCGTCCGTTAGAAAGAAGCACATCATTTGTCGTGGCCGAACTTAACTTTTATTTCATCCTATAAAATTGCACAGAATCCAGAGACGTCTGAACCTGACGGTGTCAGAACACTATCTTTTTCTAACTATGTAATGCCAACCTTCTGCGAGAGACGGCTAAAACCCGTGTGTGGGAAAAATGCTGAGGCACGTGTTATTTGCTTATAGAAAGTAACCTTTGACTGGAGCCATCTGCAATGTGTGGCGTCTCAGAGGAGCATTACTGCTGAGAGTTACAAATTTTCATGGGAAAGTTATAACTTCCTAATTAAAATGCCAGCCATATCATTTTCTGTTTTGGGAATCATAGAAAGAATTTCGGGGTTACGCTGAAGGAATGAAAACACCCTCGTTTAAATTGGATGGCTGGGAAATATGGTTAATATAAAGAGAAGAAATTAAGGTCTAGAATATGAATGGGGAAAAGGGATAATTTTGGAATACGCTTTAGGGTTTAGATATTGATATTATTACACACACACACACACACACACACACACATATATATATATATATATATATATATATATATATATATATATATATATATATATATATATATATATATATATATATATATATATATATATATATATATATATATATATATATATATATATATATATATATATATATATATACATTTACTTGAATATAGGATTTTGTGAAAAAAATTATACTTAACTGTTTAAAGACAGGCAAAACCAGTTTAACATTTATAAAGTAAGATGTGTTGTAAGATATCTTTTTGTACTGTTTCTTTTAAAAACTTACTTGTTCTTCCTGTCTCGTATTTCTTAAATTTTAAATTTTTCCTATTATATATTTACTAAATGTTCAGATATTAATAGAAGAATATTTCCTTGTTAATATTAGTGTTCTTCGTTTTCCTTTGTCTTTCTATATCAAAAGTATTTTCTATGCCTTAAAGAATTGTAATATCAAGAATACCTCTGCCCCACTTTTCTAGTTTTATATCCTTTATTGTGACGTACAACACACCTTCTTTTTGTTGGGAAACATTTATTTTTTTTAACTCATCAAAATGTCACTCGAGATAGCTCCTGATCATTTAACTTCAATGATTCTCTGGGTCATTTTTTAACAGAAAATTGTCATACAATAAACTTTAATGTAAAAATTTAAACTTAATAGAATATTATTAATTTAAAATAATTCCTATGGTTTATAATTTACTTAAGTATATAAAAATATGCCACTCATAAGTGCAGTTTTAATTATTGACTCTTTTCCTTACACAGGACTACACAATTATAACACATAAATACAAGCAAGTTTAATGTGCTGTTAATAATGTGCACATTATCAAAAATTAAACGTAAATTCTCTAAAAAATTGCTAGAAAATTATTAATCTCTGTTATCGAAAATTTCATTTTCAAGTTAGAAAAAAAGAAGATGAGAAAAAATTAAATTAATTGAATAATTTAATTACAGGAGTAAGTCAGCAATTCGCACAATATTATTAAGTGTTATGTGTTTCGATCTGGAGTAATGATGCCAAAGAATCACAAAAACAACTTTATTTAAAAAAGAATTTAAAACTGTACAGTAGTTCAGACATAGTTCAGTAATAGTTCAAAAATAGTATAGAATACCTGTATTAAAAATAACAAATTTTGAATGACGATTGAATGGGTAGAACGATGTTCTTTGATACCGGAGTTTGTGGGTTTAAATCTCACTTTTGAAACTGACTTAGGTAACCGTTCGAAACCAGCTTTAAGAAGGAGGTACTGGAATCCCTATCCCTCATGTAAAATAAAAAAAGAATGCCTGTGCTCCAAACCAAATCAAAATCAAATGGCAAGAACCACAAAACGATTCAAATTATAGCCACAAAATATTAGCTGATTGCTCTATGCCAAACACGCGATAAATTTCTCTTTACCAAATGAAATGGAATGTATGTTATATTTTGCAATAGGATCTGTGCTGACTGAAATTTGAGTGCTTTTATAGCTTTTAAGGTAGGTATAGTACATTATGGAAAATACTACTTAAAAGCCCTTTTCGCAGTTCTTTATCCTCAAAAATGTCATGGCCCAAAATGTCAAACCAAATATAGGCAGAATCTCCAATGGAAGAAAACTCGACAATATGTTGGTTTCTCTTTCAAATCAGTTAATTTGACAATATCAAAGTATTACTTTTGAGAATTTCTTCCTTTTTAAATACAAAATTTTTAATTATATGATATATTGCAAAGAGTAACAGAACAGCAGATTTGCTAACAAAGTGGGAGGTCCAGTATTCTGTTTTATCTAGATACAAAAAAATAACAGAAATACATTATATTCATTTTGAAACATTATGTAAATATCAAAAATATTCTACGTATATCAATTAAAATGTATTATATGATTGCACTTTTGAACACTTAATGATGTTTATACTTCTCCCACGAAAAAGTAGAAGGTGTTTGAAAAGGAAATTAAAATATCTTTAAATACATCACGAGGTTTTTTTTATGGCATTATACATAAGAAGTATAATGCCAAGAAGCACAAAATGCAGATTACTATATATCTTATTTGGAACAGATTTCTATTCTTCCAGCTTTAAGAAAGATCACTTTTCTTTAAAGAAAGATCTTTATGAATGATTACCAGAGCAGGATGGAAAAAGGACATGTCTTATTTTTACCGACTTATCGCTCTTTCATCTTATTTTTGCCCTGCGATATCTTTAAAATCATCCAAGTTATTCTATTCAATTTTTTCATTCCTTGATGTAAATTTTCTCCAGATGTATTGTATGCGAATCTCATCTCTGTCTTCGATTTTGCAATCACATTTGCATTATTGATTCAAGAGTATAATGATAGTTTGAACCATAAAAACTTCATTTCACTGCTGATAAATAACTAAAGATGGATCTCTTCTGACTATTTCGCATGAAAAGACCGAAATCTTGTTCAGAGATAACTATTTAGAATGATTCTATCTGAAGAAGGGCAGATTTTTACTCAATCCTTTCTTTTTTACTTTCTTATCTTATTCATTTTTTCCCACGAACGCTATTTTTGAAAACCTAAACAACAAATTATAAAATATGTTGTCGTTGATTGAAAATATTCCAAAAGAATACAATATGTACTACATTTATAAACTTTTTCCAAACCCTAAATTTATGATACATTTAAAAAAGGCAATTAGTTCATTAATAGAAGAAGTTATTACTTTAAATAATATTACTTAGCTTTTCAAGCGAACATAAAAAACATAGACTAATTATTTTACTACTCATTTTAAGGAGTAAAAGTAGGATTAAATCAATAATTCTCTTGTGAAAATAAGCTAACATTTTTTTCCAATGACAGTACTTCTTTGATTGATCTCCTTCTACTACATTTATAAACTTTTTCCAAACCCTAAAATTATGATACATTTAAAAGCTGTAATTAGTACATTAATAGAAGTTATTACTGTAAATAATATTACTCAGCTTTTCAATCTAACATTAAAAACGTAGACTAATTGTTTTAATACCCATTTTAAGGAATAAAAGATAAATAAATCAATAATTCTCTTGCGAAAACAAGTTAACATTTTCCTCCAATGCCAGTACTTCTATGATTGATATACTTATTTATTAATAAAATAAAGCCTGTTTTTTCTAAATTTAAGATAAAAGCACACAAGAGGTTGTATATTACAAGGAAGTTGAGAAAGTATTAAGCTTATGTACATGGATGAGGTTTTTGAAATTTATTTATATTTTGAAGAGCAATTTAAATTAAAATTATTTTACACTCTCATAAATAGAAAATAATCATTTCAGAAACACAGTTTTGAGGTTATTTAATTATTATTTCTAAAAAAGGTTTATAGTAGTGTAAAAATATATGAGGCTGTTCATAAATCTTATTTAATATTTTAGTTCCCCTTCCCCTTTTATTCCAATGTGTCACATTTTAACACATTATGTGCAGGTACATTTAGCAGCGGAATTGTACCAGGAGCGGTCGTTTTGGGAGTAGTTATTTAGTTAAATCTCCATAGATCGAAAATAACTTAATTTTTTAACCAACTTTTCGTATTTTATATTGAAATATATAAACAAATATATAAGTAGAAATATAAAAATAACAACCATTAGATTTTTGTAAACAAAAAATATATTTTTTAGTGGTAAATTTATAATAGTTTTGTAAATATGAAAAATCAAATAGAAATAGTAGTATATAGTTTTAATTTTTTCGGCATCGTTTTCCTGTATGTACCGTAATTTTTGTACCCACAAACAATCCATGTTGTTTACACTAACCTGTACTAGTAAATGTCCCGTGCTCAAATATCAATCATCAGAAAACATACTAGTACGTGTCCCGCTCTCAAGTATAGATCGTCAGAAAATGTACTAGCATTTTTAATTTGACTTCTTGCATAGAAGTAGGTAGCCGAGAGTGACCTTGCTCTCCAATTTGTATCGTCTTGCATCCTGAGATTTCCTTCACGAATCCCAGCGTGATACGCACTCTGAACTTTCGAACCTTACTGTGAAAGCCAACTGTGCTAATCATCAGTCGGAGGTGATCGTGTCAGCGTTTATTCCGGCACTATTTAGTGAACAATTCCTGTGATTAGAAGCCATAGCCATACTGTTCCGGTATTCCACGCATCCTTATTGTGTGAATATAATCTCTGTACGAGATCCCCGAATTTTTAACAGCCTACTGAATCTGTACATATCTGTACATACTTTATTCGATTGAATACAATATTTAATCTAGATTACCTAGGTTTCTAGCCTTTTTCATTGACGGCCTCGCCTACTATATTCCCAGTACGTTACAGTCCCTGCTTCAAAATTACGAGAACCCACTTGAACAAAAGGTTTTACTCTCACCCTTGAAATGCTCTGTAAAATGTAAGGCGCAACCCTTTGCCTTAATACGATAGCGTGTGACTCAATCGTACTTGGTTTGACCAAGTATTATCAGAAACAACATTTGAAATGAGAGTAAATATTTATAACTATAACATAATGTACGTTAGCAATAAAATATTAATATAAAACAGTAATTGGAAACTGTAGAACTTTGGAAATTTAAATGGAATTAAATATATATTGCTCTAAATCTTATCTTTACTTTATGAACACAACATATTTCAAAACAGATAGAGCGGTATAAAAAATGTCTCAACATTAATTTTACTCAAACTGAATTGTGACCTTACTTCATTTGTCTAATTAATTATATGAACACTTATAAAATTGCATACACCACCATAAAATAAAAATGAATTGGAACTTTTACTATGGAAAAGCCTCTAAAAGTTGCTTTCACACCAGTAAAGAAAAATAGTATAAAATATTGGTAATTTTAAAAAAACTTAAAATTTCAATCAGCTGATTCCCAAAGTGCTTATTATAAGCAAAATATGTAATGTTACATCCCTCCCTTGTCACAAACTATCATAATTTAAATAAAACCTCTCCTCACCTCAAAGTGTGATATCATTTGTGAGCGGTCCCCACTGGAAATATTTCTGTAATATTTTAGAACTGTAATATTTTAAACAGTTTTATGATAATTTTGGACTGCTTTAATGATTCTATTTTTCAAAGAGAGAGCAGATTACTGATTTGTGAAATTCCAACATTAATGATAAATTACCTAAAAGTACCTGTTACAATTTATATTGCTCGAAGAAAAATATGAATGGTATTTATATTAATTCTATATATATGACAGTAATTGTCATATCTATAAATATAATTAACCTTACTTTTTGTGTTTAATTGTCATTTATTAATTCCACTGAAGTGAAACACTTCTAGCAAAGAAGAGTTTATTAAGTCAAAAGTGAGTTACCAATTTTTTTTTTAATTTTCTATAATTCCGGTAATTTTAAAGATGAAATATTATCTTGGAATACCTTTTACTACATAGAACTATTGAAAATATGGCTATGTATTAAACCAACTGACAAAAGATGTCACATTCACATTTGCTGTCATAAACTGAAGTGTTTAGTTTCTGCTTAAAGCTATCTGATTACTCAAAACAAAGTGTTACCAGTGTGTAAAAATTAAGAAATTTTTATTGTCTGAAAGATAATTAAATGAATGTTCAATTTCCTTTTGCAACATGTTGTCAAAATCTGAAGAGTTTATAGAAATCGGCTGTATCGATGCTGTTTAACTCCTAATTTGACAAGATGTTTTTTCAAATATTTTTTAATTTCTCTTAATTTCTCATGTTTGTATAAACATTAGAATATCTGTAAAATAAACAAAAAAAAATTTATATCAATTTCCATTCTTGAGAATAATTAAAGTACGCTGTGGAGAACACTAACAATTATGTTATATAGTAGTTACATATAGTTATATATACATGTCAGGTGTAGCGGCCAGACTTAGAAAAATTACGTGTTAACAAATGTAAAACAAAATTGTCTTATTTATAAACCAAATGACAAAAGATGTTACATTCCCATAGGCTATCATAAACTAAGAGTTATCTGCTTAAAGCTCTCTGAATACTCATAAAAATTGTTACCAGTGCATAGCAATTAGGAGTTTTTTATTGTCTGACAGCTAAATAAATGAATGTTCAATTTCCTTTTGTAAGATGCTGTCAAAATCTGAAGAGTTTAGAGAAATTAATAAAAAATCAACGTATAAGGAAATGATTAAAACATACTGAACGCAAATTCCTGTACTACCGCTGTTTAACAAATGTAAAACAAAAGTACCTTATTTATTTCATATTAAGGAATAAAATACTTATGATTTCATAGTATTCGAAATAATGCCTAGAAAAATGAAAAAAAATATTACTGATCTGAACATTTGGCATTTGAATTTAATATCATAACACGGAATAAATTATTTATTGAATATTTAATGTGCAAATGATTAGTTTGAAATATTATCTTGAAATACTTTTTACTATACAGAGCTATTTCAAAATACGGTTATGTATTAAACCAAATGTCAAATAATGTTACATTCACATAGGCTATCATAAACTGAGTAGTTGAGTTTCTGCTAAAAGCTTTCTGA
>CM063510.1:140114267-140131767 GCA_032207245.1 Pardosa pseudoannulata
AAAACATAAATCATTCTCTTAAAGAATATTTTTATTTGTACTTTTAGAATGCATTATTTCTTATGGGATGATCTTAGAGACTTGAAGACTTGTGTATTAAAAATTAACAATCTATAATGTCTATTTATATATCTATAACCGGAAGTAAAGGGGCAATAACGAGGGTGGGTTTCCCGTATTCGAATCTAGTCGACAAAGGGTGAAGTAAAAATCATAGAACACTTTGGTCACCGACACAATAAAACTTTTGCGTATTTTTTGGAGACTATTTCCTCAGTGTGTTCCACTCGGAGGGTTAATAAAAGATATCAAACGCATTTAACTCATTGATGTTCAAAATCCTTGGTGTAGAAAATATATGATATAAAACTGTTTAATTATTTCATGAAATTAAGTCAATTTTGAAATGATAATTTGCTTTAGTTATAGTCATCACAAGTACCTAGAGACAATTTAATATTTAAAGAAATTTTTGAACTGAATACAACTTTACAGGAAAAAAAAATTCCAGAGTTTAGAAATATTACATGAAAATGAATGCTTTTTCGGAAATTATCACAGTTCAATCTTTTGAACACGCAAGAGAAATGATTTTATGATTGTAGTTTACACTCGAGCGGATTTAATCGTTTGAAAATTTTCCATTCAACGACAGATGTTCTAAAGAGTAACTGAATGTAAATAAATAGGAACTCCACCATGAAATCGAATATTGAATATTTTACAAGAGTTAAAAAATAATAAAAACTCTCTAGATAAAATTATTTACCAGTTAGTTTGTTCGGAACATACTTTATTCAGTGCAATTAACATCAGTTGCAAGACGCATTTGAAATAAGTTCTAGAAATTTCTACTAGATTAACATTTTTCACACCAATGTTCCTATCTGGGAACATAGCATTCAAAATTGAACTTAAAACTACATTATAAAAACTTTTTATTAAAAACACGAAGACAATATTGATAATTCCCATCATAATTTGGTACAGAAATAAATTCTGTTGTGTACAGAAATTCGTAACATAGCGTAGTACACTTACGTAGTCTTACTTAAAAATTACCAAGTTACACAACATCAAATCAGACTTATTAAAATAAAATATACTATTGTCAGAAACTTTCAATTCTATATTAAAAAATTAAATATTGAAATCTAAGAAAAATTCATTTTAACTAGAAAACTCTCAATGTTTCCAAACAAGGACACAGAGATGCAATGTATATACAATGTACATTGTCCTACAGATGCAATGTACAGATATATGCAATGCAAAAAATTACGTGATTATATCTATCGATTTAGTTTGCACCGTTTCCACATAGAAATATGCCCAAAATCTTTATTATGTGTTTGAGAAATTTTCTTTATTATAGTTGTATATTATATAGTTACTGTAGTTGTGTATTACTATTGTTTTATAGGTTTATAGAATAAATAATATTTCATGGCATTCAATCACAACGGTGCGAATAAATGGTAATTATAACTATTATCTTGAGAAAAGACTGAATAGGTCGTTGCAAGGTACAACAAATCCTCAATGAAATTTTTATTTCCATTGGGGTGAAGAAAAGGAACTTGCTTTCATACGCTGCACTTCTTTGCTTTACTTCATTTGCTTTGAAAGAATATTTGTAACCAAAAAAGCATTTGCTGTTCAGGTTTCAACATAATACCAATTTTGGCCATACCTTACTCCATTTTGAATAGTTTCTGCCTTACGTCTCCACATAAGTGCAAGGAAACTTTAACTTTGAAACTTTTAATATCCATTTTGTCCAGTCTTGTGTGACTTTTGACTAATTTCGCTTCTTCTCTATGTACGTAAGTATCCCACAGACCTCGGAAAACATAACGTAGTAACAGCTATCAAAGATACAACAGAAAGATATCTGCGTATTCCTGTGCAGTTGAAATGGTAATTTTTATGTACTTCTATTCAAGCTTTTTAAATTCATATATGAAAAAGCAAGTAAAAAGGAAAATGAAAAAATATGTAATTTTCAGGATAAATTTGAATTTTATTGTGTCATTATTTTTAGTTTGGAGTATACAATGTATCTATGCCTAGTACAATTTAACTATGTATTTTATTTTAGGTAAAACCCCACTTGAAATGAGGAAATTTATTTTTTCAATATTAGAGAGTTTTTGAAAAGCTTGTAATAAAGGTTTTGTTTTACAACGAATCCGTAGACGGTACGGTATATCTTTAACAACTGAAACTCTAGTGATTGACAAATCATCTTTCATGAGCAAGTATTAACTCGAAGTAAAATTTCCAGTACATCGCAGTGTTAGACTAAAGTTGATTAATCTGCAGTGATAATTAAAATAGTTAAAACTCAAGGTGTTTTCTTTCTACTATTGTTGAGAAGAAACACTCATATTTTGGTTTTAAAAGTAAAGAACATTTTTCCATTGTTCTTGTTCATAGTACATATAGAACGTTTACACGTTCGTTTTATGAAAAAAAACTGATATTAAATAGCGGGAATTACAGTTGAAGTTTGCTTTTCTTCCCAGGTGCCTGCTCTGTGAAATCTTTATGTTTCTCTCCATTATAGTGACAAGCAGTCACACGTCTATTTACTTTTCACTCAAAGAATCGCCGCTGTTATTTTTTAACGAGCAAAGAGCGTAGTACTTGTTTCGTAGTACTTTTTCGTTTCATTTCGTTTGCGTAGTACTTTCATAGTACTTGTTCAGAGTACATATAGAACGTTTATACGTTCGTTTTGTGAAAACAATTGACATTAATTAGCTGGTATTACCATTGAAGTTTCCTTCTCTTCCCAGGTGCCTGCTCTGTGAAATGGATGCATTTCTCTGCATTATAGCGACACGCAGTCAACACGTGTATTAACTTCTCTCTCAAAGAGTTGTCGCTGATATTTTTTCGCTAGCACAGCCCGTAGTACTTGTTTCGTAGTACTCTTTCGTTTCGTTTCGTTTGCGTAGTACTTTCATAGTACTTGTTCATAGTATATATAGAATGTTTACACATCCGTTTTGTGAAAACAATTGATATTAATTAGCAAGAATTGCAATTGAAGTTCGCTTTTTTTCCTAGGTGTCTGCCTGTGAAATGCTTATGTTTTTCTCCATTATAGTGACAAGCAGTCAACACGTGTATTAACTTCTCTTTCAAAGAGTCGTCCCTGATATTTTTTCGCGAGCACAGGGCATAGTATTTGTTTCGTAGTACTTTTTCATTTCGTTTCGTTTGCATAGTACTTTCATAGTACTTTTTCATAGTACATATAGAACGTTTACACCTTCGTTTTATGAAAACAATTGACATCAATTAGCTGGAATTACCATTGAAGTTTTCTTCTCTTCCCAGGTGCCTGCTCTTAAATTTGTGCATTTCTCCACATATAGAGACAGGCAGTCAACACGTGTATTAACTTCTGTCTCAAAAAGTTATAGCTGATATTTTTTCTCGAGCACAGCGCTAATTTTCGATGTGTTTTTTTTGAAGTATATTTTTTTAAATGGATAAGTGGCATTATCTGTGTAAAACTGTATTCGACTATGGAAGTTGTTCTAGCACTTTTAGTTGGTATATGCAATCCAGAAAACATGCATTTTGACTGTAAACTGTAGCTAAAATCGTGAAATGTTCACAGTTTTATATAAAAAAAAATTGTTGTAGACGACTCTTATAGATTACCAGAAAGTACCTCGGATTTTGCAAACTTTCTATGAAAAGATTAAAAATATTCAGGAAATGTAGACTTAATTAAGCAATTTGTTTATTCAATACTAGCATATAGCCCATCATATGATGGGATCAGTTAAATTTTTAATTTTCCAGATTTGTAGAGTACCTTATGAGGGAGGTAAAAATGATCTCCCGATACTGTGAATGCAGTTTAGAATCACTTTGAATTCATTTAGAAAGATAATTTAATGTTTTCTTAGCTACTTCGAAACTATCGTTAAGTTATTCCCAATTTTTCTTGCCACAGTAATTAATGGAAGTAAAGGAATGAAACTATCATTTCCACTACACCATGCAGGTAGACATAATTTGTTGTGACAGGTTGATAAAATTTTCATTGTAGCAAAAAATAATCGATGATTAAATTTAAAATTATCACATATGTACCTAATCTATTATTTAAGCCAAATATAAAAGTAAATCATTTACATAATATCTAAATTCAGAGATAAAACGTATGAAAATAATGCAGACGATATTTAAATAATTAAAAATAAATGGTTAAATGAGATGGTTAAAGGAATAACGTCATAATGCCAGAAAAAATGTTATTTTTACCTATTTATTATGTGACAAATTGATAAATTTAATCACCTGTCCTTAGCCAGGGAAAATGGGGCTTGAAATAATGGCATTTAATTCTAGAAAATGAAGGAAGAGAAGGATTTCAAAAGTTGTTAACCTTAACTCATCAAGAATACAATATGGATGCCTCTATACATTCCAGGTAAAACCACTTTATAAATTCGAGGACAGACGGAAAGATAATTTAAGCTATTATTATATAGGATTTATTTCGAGTATATATCTTAATAGTTTTAAAAAAGAAAATAAGACTTCTTGATGTTCTTTAAAATACGCATTGTTCAATTGATCTTGCATTTAGTATTAAAAAATATTAAGGACAAGATCATTTGCAAATAATAAAAATGTGCAGCCCCTGTATCTTTCACAAAGCCTTCTTTAATAAGCAAAGCGTTTCTTTTTATATTCAATTTAATAAAGACTTGAAAGCTAAGCGATTGATCTGTTATTACAAAACTAGAGAAAAAAAACTATTTCACTTACAGATTACTAATTAAAAGTTTCGAGAGCACTGGAAAACTGAGTTTTCAAAATTACGAAATCCCCATTTGAATTGAAATGAGAAAGGATTGACAGTTCGAGATTTACTCCTAGAATGATTTTATATCTGTCATGCGTGAAATATATTAAAATATATATACTATTGTCAATAGTAAAATGTTACATTTATGGGATATTTGATAAATTATGTATAAGAAATCACGATGCAAAGAAATGTTAGTTTATTTTTAGCTATATATAAAAGAGCGTCTTTTACCAGTGGATAACTTAAGGGTGTACAAATTTTAAAGTACATGTTATTACAAAATATGTATAGAATTAATCAGAAAAGAGTTTTATTAGCTGTTCTAAGGTAATTGAGTTCTGATGTAATAACACTCAAAACATTTTTTGGATTCTTGTCATCCATAACTTAAAATCATTTGTAAAGAAATATGCACAGTTAAAATAAAATAATTAATAATTTTGGTGGATTTTAATTAATATTAATTCTACAATGACTACAATTAGTAAAATTGAGTTTTCAAACATTTTCAAAATCCATGGATACCTGTATTGAACCTGAACTCTTGTCTGTTTTCAAAGAGTTGAAGCGTGCAGATTACAGTACAGATTTCAATAATATTCAGGTGGCGTCATAACTGAAATCGAATTGAACTGTTTGAAATGATTTATTCAAATGAATATGGATGACGTAATAGAAATTAAAATTTAGTTAAGACAATAATAAAATGGAAATATACAAATTAGATATTTTTATGTGGAAACAGACTAAAAAATCATATTATTGATTGATTTAGGATTAAAAAATAAAATTCTGAAAATGGAAAAGTATTGAAAATTGTATAATTTAACATAGAATATACTTATGAAAAAGACGGTAAGATAATAGTAAAATAGATTATACTTATTAAAAAGACAATAACACAAAAGTGAAATAAATTTAAGAAATACTAAAACAATGTAGGAGCAATATTAAATTATACACATTTAAAGAAAAATAAGAGCTTATTTATGTAGGGAAATCATTGCAATGTTTCTCGTATTTTTATTGTTACCTCTCCTACCAGTAACTCGAAGTGCAGTTATGTAAATAATAGCAGTAGAATTGATGTATGTGACTGGTGCAGTATAAAAAAATATGATATATCGAAAGGGCTTCATTAAAACAGCTTGTTTATTATTTAAATGAAACATACTTCTGTTACTTACACATTAAAGCACTGCTGTGAGCAATACTTTCTACTGCTAACCCAACAATTACCGTGCTTACATTCGATCCTCAGCCTTCAACACACAATACGAGCTTTTATACGGCAGTGAAACTCAAAATTTGCATTAAAAAATAAATTTGCAAAAGCACTATTTCATTTGCTACGTTTCAAATAAAATTAAGCCGAATGCACATTTGGATGGAAAGAATAAAATAAAATAGGGTGAGGTACTTCACCTTGCTAACATTTAAAAAATTCTAATCCTTTGTAGAATTTTCTTGAAATTAGCATCAGTCTGAAAAGAAATAAATAGATATGTGGGAACTCCAAAATCATATACACACAGATTTGTAGTAGTATCGCTTTTTATTAATAGAGATGGATGTAATATTAAAATAAAAATTAGAGGAGGTATTTATTGTGGGAGTTCTCGGTCTCATAAGCCCCCGTGTTGCAAACTCGACCGTATAGCTCCAAAACAAAACCAAAACCCAAGCCAAACCAATTCTTAAATATTTTAAATTTGATGAAAAGAAATATAAAACCTTTAAAAGGCTTTACTTAATTATTTATACATTTTTAAATAGTAAGGAAGTTTTATTACCTTTAATATTAATGTTAAATTAAAAAATGTATAAAAATTCTGAAATTAAATTTAATTTTTAAAGTAATATCATTATTAAGTATTTTAAAAATATTATATTTTTTTCAAATTAGTCACCAATTTAATCGAAAAATATCACTGTGAATTGATACGCATAAGAAAGTATGCATCTCTGAAGAAAATATTTATAATACCTTGAAAATACATAATCTTCCCCTCCCCCGAGTTATATATTAGATAATTATATCCTTTAGATATTTATATGTTTTACGATATTTATATGCTTTATAAAACATTTATTGTACTTGAACTCTATGATAATACTCGAAAATTACATTTTTAAAAGTTAAATAGCACTGGTTAATCAACAGTCCTTTTAAAGGTATAAATGTATTTTTATATATTTTAATTGTTCTAAATTAATAATAATTAAACAAAAGCAAGCATTTATTTACCGAAAAACGCATAGATACCCATAGAGATGATTTATATGATAATTTGAGGTTTAATTTCTCATCCATTTTTATGGCATTTGTCCAGATTTTACGTGTATGTGGATCTTTGGAACGCTTCAAAATATCTTCTCATTGCAATTAGTTGTATTTTTAGAGTGTCACAATACAATATTTATAATACGGTTTTTAATTCCAGACATAATAAAAAAAATTCTATTACATGCAATACTTGACACAGAAACAAATTTAAAAGTCGCCTTTTAACATGTAAGCAACATAGGCGGTCGGTGTCAACGTGAAGGATGAAGTCACAAATTCGGCAGAGGAAAAGTATCGTTTTTGAGAGACGTTAAAGAGTCCGCTATAAAACCCATTAGAAATCAGTCATTAGGCCCCTAAATGAAAGAAAAATAGGTACTGTCCTTATTACTTTTTTGTCTTCTATTGTTTAAAATTAAAATTAGAAAACGTGAAAAATTCTCATTATACATACTTATTTTAATTGGCTGTTATTTCCTTCACTAGCTAAAAAAGCGATAAACTACTAAATGTAGTAACCCTAATAACACATATGAGTATGAGCATACGGGAGCCTATTCTACATTGAGAATTTAGTCTGTTTTTTCTTTGCGGGTCAGTCTGAGGACAACGTTGTTACCAGAGAAAAGAAGAGGTTGAACGCTGCTGGAATCTGCTACTTACGGGATAGACAATTTTTGGAGAGACAATAGAAAAAGAAAAAGCGACACCATTTTTTTTTTGCGACACCAACGCTTCCATATGTACAAATGATAAGTCGTATTCCAGTTTTATTTCTTAGGCATTTAATTGTATAAAATCATTTAACCAAGACATATTTTTTCATGTGTTTTTAATGAATTTTAATTCTTATTCTTAAACATTAAATCAACGTAACATTCTTACAGTAGAGAATGGAAAAAAAATTCTAAATAGAGAGTGGTCTTTTGGGGATATCAAAAAGTGTCTCAGAAAGTTATAAAGCTTCTACGACAAATCGTGTGATTTTGATTTCCTTTATAATGAAGAAATGCAAAAACATAGTACACTTCTTGCTACATATAGGAAAATTCCTGTAATTATTTTGATTAATCTTATAGTTTTTATACATAACTTTATAATATTTTATTAATATTCAGAGTTTTTTAGCCGTTTATTTTAATATTCTTTAAATTAAACTCAATTTATATTCAAACCTAAATTGTCGAATATTTGTTATTTTTTTACTTTACAAGAAAATAAATTATGATTTTTTTTGCAGTATATTCTTAAGTTTATAAATTCGTTACAGTCATTAGGATAATTGCGATCTTAATTTAAACATGACCACTCAAATAATTCAGCTGAAAAAAAAGCTGATTAAAATGTATTTTTCATCAAAACATTCATTATTAAGCGTGGTAAGTATAAAATCATGACCGTAATATCATTATTGTCTCATTTAAATATTTATAGAAGAGGTTTTTTTCCTTACGCACGTTACATAATATGAGATGTAAGGATACTTAGTTCTAAAACACATTACTAGCGATCATTAAGACATTTTGGTTTTTTTTTATATTTGAAAATAATTTTCTTTCTTCTTTTACATTTGGAGATGAAACACGCTATTCAGTCATTGAGATTGTTATGAAATACACATAATGATTACTGAACTCGAATGGAACAAACATTCCTATACATTTTTCAGTATAATAACTCAATCTTTTTTTATTAACAGTGTTTTCTACGAAACGGTTCAGTATAAGGAAAAAAACACAATGAAGAGTTTTTGTGCAAATAATAACTTATTTCCTATTCAAAAAAATCTTTAGAAAGCGAAAAAAATAGTTGATATGAATAATTAAATAAATGTTCGGAGGTTTTCAGTTATTCTTTAATTTATTTCCAATTCATAAGATTTGCTTTTATTTGGCAGATTGAAATCAATAATTATTTTTACCTGCATCTATTTTTTAAAATTTCCCGTTCTGTAAAATATTTCTATATACAGAATGCATCATGTATTCCTCTAATTTTGCACACTTTTATACGATTGCAGTTAACAAAATTTATGATTATAAATCTTTAATAATTCTTTAAGTTATTTACAAAGTTTGTTTCGATTTCACAGACTGTAATCGATATTTATTTATACCTCTATTTAATTTCATTAAATTTCATGTTCTGTGAAATATTTTTATTTACAGTATGGATCACGCATTCTTTCTTCGAACTCCAGCCTTTCTTATATAACTATTCATGCAATTAGTTTCACTTATTTTGTGTCACTACATGACTAACCACTAAAAACCTCGATTGGCTGGCTCATACAACTGTATATTGTCATGTACATCCTTTTCACCCGGGAAGCCTTCAGAAGGAATTGCCTAATAAACCTAATTTCCAAATTTTTATATTTTGTTCTTTCGATCACTTTATTACTTACGGCTTTACCCAAACCAATGTGAATTCCTTTTTTACCTTTGTGATGGGTTAAAGTACCCATTACATATGTATAAACACATTTGAAATTCATAAGATATTTGCTCTAGGACACTGTTATTTTCATGGAATTTGTTATGGTCTCGGTTCCAATGTAAAACTAATAAGCATAATATTGCATTTAGAATAAAAAAAAGATAAACCGTTTTGTTCAAGTTGAACTATTTGAAAGGTAGCTCTTTTACTCAGATATTTCTAAGAATATTTTTTAGTGTTTACATATAGATGAAATAGGATGAAGAATGAAAAAAATCCAAATACTAATACATGTGTTTACGTTAAGTAAAGCTAGGGTTTACTGCAGTAGAAAAGAAATGGCGTATTATCTATTCCATGACTTCTTTTCTTTCATTGGAACTTAATGACGTATTAGAGGAAATGCATGGCATGCCGACCGCTATTAGAGTGTGTTTTCGTTCCCCTTCCTTGAGAGATGTCTGACATGTATTGAACGTTTAAATACACGTGGAAACAGTAGAAAAAGAGCTACTGGAATGACTAGATGTCTTCTTTTACTTAACTTTCTACACGACTTAGCTTTTATTTGCTATCTGTAATTTCATTTGCAATGTTAGGCAACAATTTGATTTTTCATGTAAAAATCCCCAAAGTAGTTTAGTTTTCAAAAGTTTTACAAATAACTAATTTTAGAATAAATTATAAAAAAGTTAATTTATAAATGCATTTTAATCACTTTTATAAAATACTAAAGTAATAAGAATTAATTTTATTATGACAGAATATCCATGTTAAGTGATTCACTAAATAACTTTAAGTATATAAAAGAAATAAGGGCATAAAAATATTCATGAAAACAATCTAAACCTATAATTCACCATGCTCATGCAATGTTTAGTTTCCAGAGTTTTTAATGTTTTAAACAACTATCTTACTAAAAATCTAGTCTTCTAACCACAATGTAAGAATTCAACAGTGGAGCAATTTTGTTCTTGATTATAAATTGTAACATATTTTGCATTGTTATCCAAATTTATATAAAAGCAGCTTTCCACGAAAGTTTGGAATAGATTTGCAATTATATGATTCAAATATAACTACGAATTTTCGTAACAAAGTGAAACTAGTCAGAGACAGATTGAGGAAGGAAGGATAATACAAGGGTAAGTACAAAGTTAATTTCAAAGTGCTAATACTACATTTTAAGTTTGGTTTCGTTGGAGAGCTTTGGTCTACTTTATTGCTACACGAAGGCTAATGAAACAAGGATATACTTAATTTTTAGGTAGGGTGCAGACCAAATTCAATTACTCCAGCTCCATGTGAACTTATGATGGTAACTGCTTCACTTCTGAACTATTTGCACTGAAATACTAGTTTAAACGTATTGATAGAATGAAAGCTTTTCCCAAAAAATAAATGATTATATTTTTAGAAAATAGAGAAGGAATATTAATTTTAAATTATTTGTGAAAAATTTTGCTAGTCTTTTTTAACACAAAATAAAGGACACTTTGCCAAATATAAATTTTTAAAAACTTAACCATTACCTTAGAAAAGTTTTCGGTTTAATGTGTTGCAAAATGTGTTTGGAGAAAACTTTTAATTTAAATTTTATGGAAATATAATGATTGTCCCAGATGAACCTAGAGGAATTCAGTATAGCAACAAGAAAATTCCCCAAGTTCTCCTACCTGGGTTTAGGCTGAAAGATGGCCGATGGTTTAGGGTGCTGGCCTTCGGTATCGGAGTTCGTAGGTTCGAATCCCACAGTGGCATGGATGATCGTAGCCGTTAGGAATCGGCTTTAAGCTGTAGGTCCCTGTCTCACTAGCCCTCGTGTTGCAAAAAGTAGACCGTAGAACTCCAAACCAAATCAAACCTACCTGGGTTTAGTGGATAGTTTCCTAGGTTGGGAAGTTCTAGTATTGATAAGGGCTCAAAAAAATTTCCCTGCGTTCTTAAGAACATGAATAATAAATCTGTTGGTGAGGATACCCTATCAGTTGGAGGTCGGTAAATTGGACAGAGGTATAGTTTGGTTTGGAGAGCTATGGTCTTGAATTTTGCTACTACAGGACTAATGAGACTGAAATTTACGCTTGAGGATTCCAAACGTTTACAGGGATGCATGACAGCAGCGGAATTTGAATCCTCGAAATCGGGTACCGAGGAACAGCTCCGTATCATCCATGAAATCCTAGTATCAACAAATTGTTTAAAATATACCCAACATTATACCCTCTCATACTGTTTTTATTTCTTATTGATTTTATATTTATTTTAAGTATATAACAAACACATTTTTAATAAATTTGACTACGTTTTAATAAATTTCTACTTTGTGCTACTAAATAGAAAGACAAAAAAATAAACCAGATGTAAGTAATACGCAACAGTATGTTAATATGTGGTATAATTAACTATCATGAAATAGTTAATTCCAATATTTTTTCCTTCTAAAGTAGGCGACGATCCAAAATAATTGTGAACTTCTGGTCTCTACTGTCAACCTGTCCTTCCTCAGGTATAAATCCTGAATTATACACATTTTCTTTATCCTGCTTTTATTTTGATAACATTAGTATGAATGCTTTTACTGTATATGCAAGTAATATGAATTGTTTGAAGGGATAGCTAAAAAAGAGATTGGGATTAATTATATTTCCCTGATTTAAAAGAACCTAAATGAGTTTTATATTAAACAATATGAAAATAAATGCAAATGTAATTTAAAGTTGAAAGCAGGATATTATTCAAACAATTATTTATCTGCAATTAATTCACATTATAATACAAGATTATTTTAAGTTTTAAATTTTTAGTTTACAATTAACTAACTTTTACAAGTAATAAAGAAATACACCATATTTATACATCCTCCTTAATCTTGCTTTTCATTTGATAACATTAGCATGAATTCTTTTACACTATAAACAAGTAATTTAAATTGTTTGAAGGGATAACTAAAGAAGAGATTTTGATTAAGTATAAGTATATTTCGCTGATTTAAAAGAACCTAAATAAATTTTATGCTAAACAATAAGAAAATAAATGTAAATATAATTAAAGTTGAAAGCAGGATATTATTCAAACAATTATTTATCTGTAACTTATTCAGATTATAATACAAGATTATTTTAAGTTTTAAATTTTTAGCTTAGAATTAACTAATATTTACAAGTAATAAAGAAATACACCACATTTATACATCCTGCTTTATTCTGCTTTTGTTTTGATAACATTAGCATGAATGCTTTTACTCTATAAATAAGTAATTTAAATTGTTTGAAGGGATAATTAAAAAAGAGATTGGGATTAAATATAAGTATATTTCTCTGATTAAAAAGAACCTAAATGAATTTTATATTAAACAATAAGAAAATAAATGTAAATGTAATTTAAAGTTAAAAGCAGGATACTGTTCAAACAATTATTTATCTGCAACTTATTCACATTATAATACAAGATTATTTTAAGTTTTAAATTTTTAGTTTAGAAATAACTAACTTTTACAAGTAATAAAGAAATACACCACACTCATACATCTTCCAATTGAGATTTACTCTTTGAGCTAAACTAAATTAGAAATTCTCTTGATATGATTTAGTAATTTAGAAAAGAAAGATAGTCTGAAAATTAAGCACAGTAGTAGGCAAAGAGAGGTAAAATGAAATCGAAGATGAAAAAGTTGCATTAATGGTCAACAGATGTCAGTGCACGCTAATATCTCATTTACTGTGGAAACGAGGGGAGTGTGGGAAAACTGCTTAGAACGTAGCCTGAAAATCCTATAAAAGGCAAAAGAGTATTTATTTCTACAGATATTAAATGCTTGTGGGAAAGTCAATGGGTTCGAACAGGAGAAAGGAAATACGAAATAAAACTGGATATCCCTTATTAATATTAATACCTCTTTCGAACGGAGGATATATTAAAAGAAGAATTAAAAACATTTTAACTGTAAGCTGAACGCGTTTTCATCAATTAAACGTAATACCTCATTTTATTTGTAAAGTTGGACAGCAAACTTTCAATGAGTTATACCGCAGTTAAATAGAAAAAAATTGGTTTTTCAGAAAAAAATATATGTGAAAAGAAATTATGTTCTGAACATTTTAAAACAATCCGCTAATAAAAATTCCAATCTTGAAAGGAGTTATAACTACAAATGTGTGAGTTGTTTTCTTTAAACAAATTTAAACATACAAAATTTTAGCTTAATTTTTCTCAAATTGTGCTTCTTTCCTGTAACGCGCATGTTATCAAAAAAGTTTTTAATATTCTTTCAGGAAATTTTTACAGGTAGTATACAATATAATTTTTATTCGATTCAACGTAAATTTGATTTATTTCTCACAATTTTTTTCCAATAGTAAATTTTTTATTTTTTATTTTTGAGGAAAAATATTCACTTTTCAAATATTTTTTAAAAATATATATGTATATTAAATATATAAATTTAGGTTCTAAGTTGTTTTGAGATATTATCGTAGTATGTTTTAAAACAATAAGTTCGTCTTAAATTTAATTATATTTTTAGTAATCATGCATGTCAATATTCATATCATTTTTGTTAACAACATAGTGTCTCTTAAATTTTTCTAACATAAATACTTTTTTATGTTTCAAAAATGACTGAGATATGTGTGTAAAAATAATAATTTATTCTAATTATACTAGCATATAGCCCATCATATGACGGGATTAGTAAAATTTTTAATATTCCAGAACTGTTAAGTACCCAATGAGGCAGGTAAAAAATGGTTTGTTTTTTGGCTGAGAACTATCTGGTTCACTCTCAATAATTTATTTATCGTCATACTCCTTTAGTCTCCCGATCCTGTAATGCAGTTTAGAACCACATTGAACTCATTTAGTCAAACCGTGTGGTTATGTATAATAAACAAACACACAAAAGAACAAACTTCTTAATTTCCAAATATATATAAATTAAAAGTTAGATATTTAGTAGTCCGTGAAATAGACTCCTAGACTTATATGAAAAGAATTTATTGTTAATACCGATGATAAAATTTTCATTGCAACAAAAAATAATCGATGATTAAATTTAAAATTATCACATATGTACCTTACCTATTATTCAAGCCAAATATAAAAGAAAATCATTTACGTAATATCTAAGTTCAGTAGTAAAAGATACTAAAAAAGTATAGACGATATTTAAATAGTTTAAAATATGAAATGATTCAATGAGATGTTTAAAGGAATGACGTCACAATGCTAGAAAAAATTGTTATTTTTTCTATTTATTAAGTGATAAATGGTTAAATTTAATCGCCTGCTCTTAACCGGGGAAAATAGGGCTCGAAATGACGGAATTAAACTCTCAAAAAAGGGCAAAGGGGTGGATTTCGAACGTTTTAAAAACGACAGTATTTTTTGCTGTGATATGAAGCCTATTTATACCAATTTATTTTAGAATCGGATCGAAAGTTTAGGAGAAGATAAACTTTATTCGCTTTGAATGGATGCCTCTATCCATTCCAGGTCCAACCGCTTCATACATTTGCGGACAGATAACTTAGGCTATTATTATATAGGAGATTAAAAAATTATGTTTGTATAACTGGTAGTTTAAAAGGTATAAGAACCCGAAAATCATATAATATATATATATATGTGACATATTCAGGAGACCATCGACAATATAATGCCTCTCGCCTATCAAGTGACCACCAACATCGGAAACAGTTCACTCTGATCAAACAGAGGTAAACCCGAAAGCGACGACAGAAAGAATTTTCCCACAGTAAAAAACAGCTTAATAAACAAATTAAATTCAATATCAGCAAAACGCGAAACCATTTGCCGCCAACAGCTGGGAAACGCGATGGACAGACAGAAAGTTTACAGTTTAGGACAGAAAGGAATGTTAAGTAGAAAATACTACTTTGATTAATCTATTTAGAGGCTGGGAAAAAGATTTAAAGGAATTAGAATGGGAGAGAGGATGTTTTAAAGGAAATATTAGAGTTAAATAATTTTGATATATTACATACATACATACCGACATATATATATATATATATATATATATATATATATATATATATATATATATATATATATACATCTATATATTACATTTTTCTCTTATTATCTCTTAAAACCAATTTACTTTATTCTCAATCAATCTGCATCAGAATTTAACATGCTGTAAACAATGTGCTATAGTAAAAATTGTTGCAATTTTGATTTAAGTCATTAATTATTTTAATAATATTAATCATTTTTACTTCCTTGTACAAAGTAGAAGGAAGTACTGTAATCCCAATGAATTTCAACGAAAATATTTATTTTGATCATGACTGACTGAATTAGTGATACGTTTGTACGTAAGGAGAAGAAATTTAGTTTTAACTCTAAATTTTTAAATTTTGACTTGTTTTCTCATGACGTCAGTACGTATGTATCTTGTATAACTCACAAACCAGCTGTAGAATTTTTATTCTGGACTGCTAGTTTTGCCCCTCCCCTTTTATTTGTATTCTTAAATTTGCACAAAGAAAAATTTCCATATAAATAATTATGCTATGGATCTGAAAAATGATTAGCTGTAGTAAGTCGGTATTTTGCATTTAGTACTATGGAAACATCTAGCTGTTCTTATATTTTGATTGCAATCTCAAATTCAACAAACGAAACATTTCAAAGAGATAATACCTTAATGCTGTTTGGATTCAAAATCAAGAACTATTAACTTAATTAAAAGTTTAGATTTAATTTTAAGCAATTTGAGTTTAGTTAAGTAATTAAAAGTAGTTAAATTTAATTAAAAGTAGATTTATTGTAAATATGTGTTTCTCCTCTATTGAATGTAATCTTCACTTAACGAAAAATTAAATATTACGTAAATATTAAATTAATTACGTAGTTTGAGGCTTGACTTAAAAACAATTAACCGAAATGTCAATATTTTAGGACTGGGAGTATTATAAAATCCAACTACAATTGGGGAGATTTATGATAAAAAATTTAAGTATAAAATCTATTATAGGTACTGATCTGCAATAATGCAACTCAAAGATATCGACGTACAGATAAATGTTTGTAACAAAGCTTTTTAAATTGTATAAGAATGTTTTAAAGACATTTTAGAAAACAAAAATAAAAATTGTGCATAAGAATTTTGAATTTTATTATTTCTTGCTCCCTGTCATGAAGTAACAGAAGTGATGTAACAGGGAGTTAATATATATATATATATATATATATATATATATATATATTATATATATATATATATATATATATATATGTATATATATATGTATATATATGTATATGTATATATATATATATATATATATATATATATATATGTATATATATGTATATATATCTATATATATATGTATATATATATATATATATATATATATATATATATATATATATATATATATATATATATATATATATATTATATATATATATATATATATATATATATATATATATATATATATATATATATATATATATATATATATATATATATATATATATATATATATATATATATATATATATATATATATATATGTATATATATATATATATATATATATATATATATATATATATATATATACGTATATATATATATGTTTATATATATATATAATATATATATATATTTATATATATATATATATATATATGTCTATATATATGTATATATGTATATATATATGTATATATATATATATAATATGCGTTCAAAGAAGCCTTGCATGTTAACTTTTTATTATTTCTTTGGAGACCACCATAAATTTGCAATATTTATTAATGATCACATAACAAAAAGGTGAAAAGTACATAATTCCCTTAAATTTAAAGAAAAATACGTAAATTACTTACTTCTCAAAACCTGAAAATTAAAGAAATTAACATTCCATACAATACTTGCAGAAAGAAATGTAAAG
>CM063510.1:140136767-140154267 GCA_032207245.1 Pardosa pseudoannulata
CTTTTGGGAACAATGGACTGAAAAAGGTTAAGTATAGCTGAAAAGAACAAAAGATGCATATTTTACCTTGAATATACGATATAATTGCCAATTATAAATTATTAGCATCTAATGAAAGATATTTTCATTTTAAGTGTAAAAGTATTCTACTAGTATTTCTCCTATTTGGTTTGGATTGGTTTGGAGTGTTACGGTTTACACTTTTGCAACAAGAGGGTTAATAGAACCCGGACATTCAAACGACTAACGTCTCCATAAAACAGAAAGAGGTCGTAAGTTGAGGACAACTCAAAGTACGGCAGTATATTAAGGACATTAAAACAATTATTAGCTGGTATGGGAACAGTAACGGTATGACACAGTTTCAATAAATAAAAATTAAGGTTAAATCCTACATGTTATTAGATTTCTGTTCTTGACTAGTAAATTGAATACATCTACTTTGTAAAACGCTACTGTTGCTGAACGAAAATTATAACTCCCTTAGTTAAATATATGCTTTTAAATAGATGTTTTTCCTCTCTTATAAAACTTTTGGGGCATGATAATCTGCAAAGTTAGGTTATGATTTATGAAATTTTACTGCTTTCGGAATTTCACCTTTGAAAAAGATTCCAAAATTCTACCGTCTCTTTCAGACGTCGTAAGTTGAAGACAACTTAAAATATGACAAATATATAAATGACTTTAACCCCTTTCTTGTGAAATATATTTGAGAAAAACGTGCCAAAAATGGAATTTTTCTCTCTTTAATTGTGTTCGTTGCTATAGTTAAAACGTTAGAAATAGATTATTCTTGATAAAAAAATTTAAACGAAACTTTACTATTTTCAATATTTCGTTGATATTCAATATCATATGGGAAATGTTAATCGATTTCAGTAAATTTTGTTCAAATTACAGTAAAATAAATCATTTGCCATAATTTTCTGGATAAATATAATACACTAGTACAACAATATTATTATATGTACCGGGTGATCCAAAATTCAGGATGAACTTTAAAAATGAATATTTCGAAAACGAATGAAGACATATGAGGTCTGAACCAAACGAACAGAAAGAAAACCGGATTTTGTGTGTCATAAAAAATAGTTCTCTTGGTGACCAACAGATGGCACTGTAGTGCTTTATTGCACCAAAGGATGATTTACAAATGAAAAAATGGGGACAACTTACAAGTTAACTTAATTACAAGTAATCAGTACTACAGTAAAAGTTCAATGTGCTGTCCATCATTCAGTAGTACAACTGTGAGATGAGTCACCACACTGTCATACCCTTTATGTGGCGATATGCCCGCAATGCCACAATGTCACTTTCAGAATTCTAATAATACAGTTTAACTAAGAGGGCTTTCTCAACTATGGACAGCATTTCGATGCATACAAGATTCGACTACCATTACCTGCTGCAGTTTCTCCTTTTTATATCGTTTGTTGCTTTGCATAATCCAACATCAGCCATCTGTTGGTCGCCAACATAACTATTTTTTCGTTGATACACAAAATCTGGTTTCTTTTCCATCCGTTTGATGTAATCCGTATCTTTTTATTCGTTTTCGAATTACTCAATTTTAAAGTTCGTCTTGACTTTTGCATCACCCGGTATATCTATCAACTGTCTTAAATTCCATGTCCCTCAGATTCCTCTGAAATTTTCAAATATTTTACATTATCCGAGAAATACCGACAAATGCCCCAAAATTGCCGACATTTACAGGAAAGTATCTCTATTTATATAGAAAATAGCAAATTAAAAGTTATACATCGGACGAACCAAATTCGGGCTTCATGGAATTACAGTACCGTTTTCCTCTTGCCCGAACTAAGTACGGAGTCACAGACAAGGAGTTAAACTAATTATTAGCTGCTCTGTGAACAAGAATGGTATAGAAAAAATTTCAATAACTAAAAACAAAATTATACCTCAACCTTTTACAGGCCGAATTCAGATCCAGATATATTTAAAATTATTTTTTTACATATCTTGCCTTCTAATGCTTCAGTTAAGGTATGTTAGTCATTTAATTGTGGAAAAAAATTTTCTTTTACGATTTTCATGATGTTCCCAATTGGGAACATTGGCCACTTCTGACTCTACACTGGATTCAGAAATTGAGTAGAATGATGTATATAATAAATATTTAATAATAAGAAAATTAATTAGAATGAATTTAAAATTTATTTTTAAATTTAAGTACAGATATCAATAAAATTTAAAGCTTATAAATTTAAATGAAAACAACATTTTTCTTAAACAAATATCAAAAACACGAGTTTATACATTATGCCATGATATATTGGAAAGCAATGGAGATGCAATTTTTTGTTGCACTCATTGCAAGCTAATCTTGCATTTAATGTGAAATGTGCATATCTACCTTGTTGTTTGCACAAGAAAATTGCCATCACTTTTTGTGATATAGGATTTTGTGAACTTTGGGTCCTAGTTGAGGGCCAATTTTCCTTGGTGAAACTCTTAGAAGAGCTGTTTTAACTTGTCTCCCAAAACTCCAGATGTGTCAGCTTATTATTTTTTTTTATACATTTCTGAATGTAAAATCCAACCAGCAACAACGGCCATGTTTAAAGAATTAATAAATAAATTCTACCACCATTTCATACTACGAGGCATTGTGCTGTAGCTGCCTAACATTCTATCTAGAAGGTCAACTCCTCCCATTCGAATATTATATTTATGTACTAAATTTGTCTGTTTTATGTCCACTTTTTTTCTTTTCCTTTTATGAATATCTTTTCTTCAATTGTACTGGGAGATGTTTACAAAAATTTGAAGAAACCGTCACTACAGAATTGTCATTCCAGCTGTATAAAAATGCCGTTCCATCACATTGGTAATCAAATGAACCTCTTTCTAGATTTTTCATCTGTTTTGAGAGCATCAATGGGCATTTTTTATGCGATATTCAGGGATAGTTCCAATAGCTTTTATATTTCTATCAGCAAGGTCCTTCATCAAATCATAAGTATTAAAAATGTTATCAAGAATATTTCTACTTGCAGAGGGTGTGCAACAACAGTCAGAAGGTTATTTACAACTCGGGTACCAAGAGGGGCTATTTGATTTGAATTTTTTTCCAACATAAATTTCCATTTTATATTGATAACTATTATTAGAGAAAATCACCAGTTTTTAAACCCAAAGCGAATTGGTTTGCCCAGAAGAAACATTTTAGAGTAATGATGGCCATAATGTGAAAACATTGATTCATCAAGAAATGTTCTCCGTAGAGGAAATTATTTCATCGCAGTATAGTGGCAACAGTCCATAATTTCCAATTGGGAACATCAATAATTAATAAATTATTCCAAGTACGTTTCTGATTATTAATGTCGAATTTCATATTTTTTAATAAATTAAAGTTGTTTTAAGTATACCAAATAGATTTTAGAAACTTTAGATGCTTTTTTTTACATTTATGTGAATTTTTAATTTGTGCTCCATAAAAAATGATGAAAAGGGTCATTTTTGTGATTTTTTATACATTTTTTTTATTAATCATAGAAATATAACTTCCATAAGTAGAAATTTTACTACATTTGCTAATTGTTTTGTATCAATATAGATGAAATTTAATTTTAAATAATTTTATTTATATTATGTTCCCTATTTGGAACAATGGACTGTAAATGGTTAATTTTAGATATAATTTGCTTTCCTCCTTTTGTATAGTGAACTAAATAAACATATTGTGAAAAACGTGCCTGTGTCTGAAAGAAATCCATAACTCATTTTGTTAACTATGTGTTTTAAACTAAACGTTTTACCTTTCTGAAAAAACTTTTGTGGCATTAATCTGCAACGATATGTTATGATTTATGAAACTATATATATAACTTTCAAACGTTCACTGATTAAAAAAATCACTTAAACATTTATCATTCCTTCAGTATTATCATATTCAGACCAGGAGTACTACAGTTTATCATTTTAATAATCCTGATAAGATGCAGAATTAATTTACGTTAACAGCAGGGACACATTTAGTATACTGGTGATGGATAGCATTTGCTTCTAAAAGAGTATTTTTTCACAGCGAGTCATTTAAATCTGTTATTTTTTTAGCATAAATAAATGATTAGCATTTCTTCGCAGAGAACAGAAACCTCCCTGGGGCAGCATGAAAACTTTCCTTTCAACTTCCAAACTTATTTGTTCGCGAAAACTATTTATTATAAACGAGAAAAATTTAAATGAAAAGGTAGGAAATGTATTTATTTTTTAAAAATTCATAAAACAAATGTCTTGCAGTGTGTAAAGGACTGAATGAATATGCATTCCATTTTCGATTGTTTTTGAACTGCAAAAGTTTTATTATTTGATACGCGAGCGAAATGCCTGGAGTCATAATTTAAGACATTTGGGAGTAAATTTAAAAAGATAAAAGCAGGTCGAAATTTTAACGGTTTTTAGGTAATAGTGCTGCATATATTTTTAATGAGGCGAGTAACGTTTTGGAAATCCATTCTGAATTTCGATTTAGAATGTAACAACAAAGGAAAGGACTTAATAGAATTTTAATGATGATGCAAGTTTCTGTCAGGTAGATGGCTTATATAACTCTGCCGTTGTGCGAGTTGCATCTGAGTAATTTTAAAACAAATTTACTTACGGCCAATAATGAGATTAATCTTAATAATAAATGCATTTTTCAACTATCCATATTATTTACAGTTCTTAAATTTAAAATAATGTCTTAATTTAGCTTTTTAATATATAATATTAGCTTTCACTACAATAGGAAAAATCAAAGTATGTTAGCAAGTCATTTGGTCACTCAAAAATTATTTATCAGCAAAAAGAAGAGATTTTGCCTTTTAATTATGTACTTTTAATGATAACGAAATGGAATTAAAATTGGAAAAAATATTTATATATGTTTAGGTTAATTTTAATATAATTTTTTTGGTATGATATATGTTAGATTAAAATTTTAATTTATATATATATATATATATATATATATATATATATATATATATATATATATATATATATATATATATATTTATATATATACATATACATATACATACATATATAATATACATATATATATGTACATATATACATATATATGTATATAAAATATATATATATATATATATATATATACATATATATATATATATATATATATATATATATATATATATATATATATATATATATATATATATATATATATATATATATATATATATATATATATATATATATATATATATATATATATATATATATATATATATATATATATATATATATATATATATATATATATATATATATATATATATATATATATATATATATATATATATATATATAGTAATAAAAGTATTAGATAGAAAATTAATGATAGAGAACTTTTAAAAATACTTACTATGTAATGCGCTCCAAGCAGCAATTACATAGAGGTAAATAAATATAATAAAAAATGAAATAAGTAATATAACTCCATTAAGCCTAAAAGGTGTTAAACAGATTAACAAAATTTCATTTAAACATTGTCTACCTTAGTAAAGTATAGCCTTAAAGCTTTATTATCAAAATGTGGAAGATATATGTGTATATATATTTAAACATGGAATCTTATTACACATTCTTATGGTCTTTTGGGTGTACATGATCGTTCAGGCCTGTTCAAACAATTGCTTAACCATGTATGGAAGTCGTAAACCTTCTACACCCAATCCATCTTTCTTCTAATCTGTTTAACACCGTTTAGGCTTAATGGTTTGGTTTGTATTGGAGTGCTATGGTCTACTTTTTTCAACACGAGGGCTAATGAGACCGGGACCTGCAGCTTAAAGTTGATACGAACATCCATGTCACAGTAGAATTCGAACCTACGAACTCCGGTACCAAAGACCAGCACCCTAACCAATCGGAAATCGTTCGACATTTAGGCTTAATGGAGTTATATTACTTATTTCTTTTTTTATTATATTTATTGACCTCTATGTAATTGCTGCTTGGAGTACATTACATAGTAAGTATTTTTAAAAGTGTTCTATTATTAATTTTCTATCTAATACTTTTATTACTATATGTACATAAATTAAAATTTTAATATAACTTATATTATACCAAAAAATTTATATTAAAATTAACCTAAACGTATTATTACCTACACGTAATTAAACCTAAATGTATTAAACCTAAATATTTTTTCCAATTTTAATTTCATTTCGTTATCATTAAAAGTACATCATTAAAGGGCAAAATCTCTTCTTTTTGCCGATAAATAATTTTTGAGTGACTAATTGACTTGCTAACATACTATAGCAGGGCCGTAGCTAGGATTTAATTTCGGTGGTGGTAATAGCTTATCTTAATGGAAACTACAATGTATATCCACTTTATTACGGATGCATCCCCTATATAATATTAGCCTTAGTTATATGTCCGTCTGACCTCGAATTTATGAAGTGGTTGGACCTGGAATGAATAGGAGCATCCATATTGGATTCTTTATGAGTTAGGGTTATCAAAATTCAAATCAAATCTTTAAAACGTTCGAAATTGTCCTCCCCTTCCCTCCTTTTCGAGCGTTTAATGCCATTATATCAATACCTATTAATTCCGGTTAAGAGCAGGTGATTAAGTTTATCACATAATAAATGAGTAAAAATAACATTTTTTTCTAGCATTATGACGTCATTCCTTTAACCATCTCATTTAATCATTTCTTTTTTTTTAAATTATTTAAATATCGTCTGCATTATTTTCATACATTTTATCACTGAACTTAGATATTACGTAAATAATTTTCGTCTGTATTTGGCTTAAATAATAGATTAGGTGCACATGAGATAATTTAAAATTTAATCATTGGTTATATTTTGATGCAGTGAAAATTTTATGACGGGTATTAACAACAGATTCTTTCCAATAAAGTCTAGAAGTTTATTTCACGGACTAATAAATATCTAGCATTTAAGTTATACATCTTTGAAAATGAAGAAGTTTGTTCTTTTGTGTGTTTGTTTTTTATACATGAACACACGGTTTTAACTAAATGACTTCAATTTGAATCTAAACTGCATTCACAGTATCGGTAGATATTGGAGGAATATGAAGATAAACAAATTATTGAGTGCGTACCAAATAATTCTCAGCCAAAAAACAAACCTTCCTCATAGGGTAATTTACAATTCTGGAAAATTAAAAATTTTACTAATCCCGACATATGACGGGCTATATGCTTGTAACCCCTTTCATAATTAAAGACACCATTTTCGCATTAAAAGGAATTTTGCTCAGATTATAGCATTTTGATTTAGTTTACATGATGTATTAAACCATCCATGATATAAATATGTGTGGATGATGTTTTAGATTTTATTGATATGTGTAGGATTTGATGTATTAAAGAATTATCATATTTTAGAAAATGAGTCTTCGTATTTTAATTGGTATAAAAATATATGACATCAACATATGGCCTGAAGTCTTCGAATAAATTTGTTTATAAATCAGATACATATATAAGGTTATAAAGGAGACAAATTACATCAAATTTACTAAGATAATTCAAAAGTTAAAGTAAACTTAAAAAGTACTTAATATGTAAATCCTATAAACCTTAACATTGATTAGCATTTGTCATCGTTGATTTAAATTTTCATATTATACTTCATAATTAATGGAATTCAGATAACATCGAATGATTTGTTTAAAAGCAGCATGTGTTAAAATGCGGTGTATAATAAAGACATTATTAAAATATACATGAAATATCTTATTAGATCTGTTTATTAAACCTTGATTAGTTATCTCACTTTAGAAGACCATATCTGATATCATTAGATGTTAGTAATGTTTCTGTGATCTTTATGAATGTTTAATAATTTTCATCAGAGAGAATTAATACATACATCATCTTCAAATGTGTATACTGATTCGCTGCAAGTGTTAAAATATTCATATAATTAGACGAATCAAAGATATTTTGTTTACATCTAAAGAGATCTATGGACTTTCAAAACTAATTTATTTTCTTTTTAATCAATCTCTTTATTAAAAATTTAGAGTGCTATAAGAAGCATATTATGAAACTGTGGTTAAAAACTTTAAAAAAAATGTTAATAATTTTAGAAATTATTGGTTATAAATATTTAAAATGTAACTTTACTAAAAGGGCTGAAACTGTGTAATTTTTATCTAAAACACGAGGAGTTTTATTTAATGGAAACCTTTTAATCTTCACTATAAAATAACGTAATTTTTATTATTATAATTTTATAATTTTCTTTATTTTTTTATCTACATTTGTTATTGTAAGCATTCGGTGAAAATATTAAAGAAAAAAGCAGTAGTAATGAAAATATCAAGTATTTCCTGTACAAAATGTCTATGAAAATTTTATTCAGAGCTAACATAATTTGGATTCCGAAACTTAATAATTTCTACAGTCGTTATTACAAGCATTCGGTAAAATTATTAGAGAAAAAAGTAGTAGTTAAGAAATTATCAAGTATTTCCTGTACAAAATGTCTATCAAAGTTTTATTAAGTACAGAACTAACATAATTTGGATTCCTAAACTTAATAATTTTATGTATCTTTTGTTTTATATGCCATACTAGCTGAAGTACACTGCACTGCCAGGGTAAAGATGGTGTTTGATGTTTTATTTAGATTAAAATTGATCAATTGGATTGTAGGTAAATAAGGCGAAATTTAACGAAGGTATAATAAAACTGTAAATAGTTTTACATAGAAAAGAAATGTAATTTGTAAGTTTTGAGTGTACGCAATGTTTTACGTTTGTCTGCCCGGAATCTAAACAAAGTCTGGTTTGCTAAACTAAAAAACACTGTAACCTCTAATGAGATATAAACATAGAATTTTCATTTAACTTTCCCTCGGGTGAAAATACACCATCCGCTTGAAATATAAGCTTTATTATCAAGGTTTACCACCAAGAATTAGTCTTTGTAAAGAGCCCTCAAATTAGGGACTTGCCATTGAAATTTCCTTTACTGTTTCCCACCAAAAATTTTTTTAAAATCTGCTATTTTTCATTCGATCGGATACCGTTTAACGTATTGATGTTAGCAATACTTAATGAGTATGTTGTAATAGAATAAATGTAATAAAATTACGAATATCAAAGTTTTAATGGTTTAAATGATAGTTTTCATTTGGGAATAGTATTAAAAATGCTATGTTCAATGTTTCTAACAGGTGCAGAGAAATAAAAACATGTATGATCAATATAATTCAAACTAAGTTATTCAAATCTAAAATATTACATTACAGTTATTTGCGTATTTCTTTATTTTCAATTTATAAATAAAAAAATAAAGAAATCCAACGATTTATAATGTTTTACATATATACTCTTATTTTTCCATTTTTATGAAAAGTAAGGGATTTTTTTTTATTACTGGATCTAAATTTAGTTGTAAAGGTTTAATTCTAATGATTTTCTGGAAAACTAAATATATTTTCAGAATTATCTTTAAAGTTTTTAACATTCCTCAAATGAAAATAGGGAGAATTAAATTAAGACATATAATAGTGAAACGATGTTTGGAGAAATTATTTAATTAACGTTTTATACCCTCCTAAATGTCTTAACCCACTGATGGAATATAATCGTAAGTCTGAAAATAGCTTTGATATAAAAAACCATAAATTTTTTCCTTACAAAAACTTAGCATTTAATACTTATGAAACACATGGTTTATAATTTCTTTTACAGTAAAATAGAACAAGTACTTATTTATATATATATATATATATATATATATATATATATATATATTTATATTTATATATTTATATATATATATATATATATATATATATATATTTTATATATATAAATATATATATATATATATATATTATATATATATATATATATTATATATATATATATATATATATATATATATATATTATATATATATATATATATATATATATATATACTGATACACAGCCATATAAACATATACGCATATATTTTTTTGCATAAGTTAATTAATGGATCTCTTTTCAACGTAAAATATTTCTAAAGAATTCTTTGTCAAGTAATTCTTGATATTTGTTTTACAACACTAAGAGACTATTATTTTCGTATACTATTTGCTGCATACTGATTTTATAAAGCGTGATCATATATATTTGAAAAATGTGAAGAAAAGTGGTGAGTTATAAAAAAATTTATTATATGCTTCATTTATGAATTCTAGAAATTTACAGACCATTTTTTTTCTAAAACTGATTTTAACCACTATTTGTAAGATTAGTAAAATATCTAAAAAATAAATGTATGCATTATTCAATATTTGATTATATACTTGTTTTTTTATAGTATGATTCAATATATGAAAATATTCTATTGTTTTCAATATTTTCAATTTAAAATAAAGTATTTTATTTTAATTTCTTTAACATTTACTTCAACGGGGAAAATTTCAAACAGTTTTAATCATTTGATTTTTCAATCTTAATAAGAATGATGAAAACTGTATGAAGATAAAAATCAACAATATGTTAAACCACCCATAAGTAAAGCATGTACTCTTGTGTAACGAACACTTTACAGTTAAAAACAATACGAAAAACTCAAGGAAATAAATTTTTAGCGTTACTAATAAAAATACTGAAATATATCAAAGTTAATGTTGTTTAAAATTTTAATTAAGTATTTGTGTAATAATAAAGATTGTCTAAACCGTCCATGTATGCATTGTTGTAGGCTACTAATTTAGTAATTAACGTTATAAACATATGATTTTTATAAGGCATTAAATATTTCCTTCCATTTTTCTATTATACCCCCCCCTCCTAAAAGAAAATACGGTTGGCTGTTTTATCTATAACTTGCAGTGTGAAGGAAAGCTGGCATGGTAATTTTTTTTTAATTTCATGAGAGTTAATTAGACAAAACTAACTTACTGTAAAATGTTTTTCGATCTTTGTATTTACGCTTCAGGTCGGGTCATCATTGTACACAATTCACTAAGAGAAAAAATGCTCTATACGTGTAAAATATATTTAAAATACATAAGGGTAACACGACACGTGTCATAGCAAACAAGCTGCTTTATTTGTGGTGTAACGAATATTAAGCGAATAGAAAATAGGTGTAGAAAGTAGACAATTCAAGAGCAAAAAAGTCTTTTGCGATTTACGCTTTAGTGCTACGAAGCTTAGCATTCATTTGTACTATTTAAGGTGTGGACAAAAGAGGGGCTGTTAAAGGCAGATTGTGCCATGACTTCCATAAAACGATAATCCACGTTCATGCGTATTAGAGAGGAATTTGAAACGGAAAACAATTTATTTATATTGTAATGCAAACGTACATGCATTTATGTTAATGCAGTACTTATAATAAAGATAAGTGTAAAGAGATTTTAAGTTGTGAATATAAGCAGAGCATTCACTAGCATTTAGCACAAACACTATGGAAACAGTTATTTTTATTTTCCTTTATTACGTAAATCTATATATTTCTATGAATGTACGCAAATGGTTAAAAGTCATGGGTTATGAATTATATTAACATTAAAAGTCTTATATTTATATGATGGTTAAAAAAATCACAAATTTAGAAAATCTCAAATTATTTCCTTCACATTTATGTTAAAGTGTATTTATAATAAAGATAAGTGTAAAGAGATTTTAAGTTGTGAATATAAGTAGGCCATTCACTAGCATTTAGCACAAACACTATGAAAACAGTTATTTTTATTTTCCTTTATTACGTACATCTATATATTCTTATGAATGTACGCAAATGTGTAAAAGTCATGGGTTAAGTATATTAACATTAAGAGTATTATATTTATATGAGGGTTAAAAAATCACAAATTTAAAAAATCAAAAGGTGGGTAAGTGCATTCAAATTATTTCCTTTATATTTATGTTAATGCATACTTATAATAAAGATAAGTGTAAAGAGATTTGAAGTTGTAAAAATAAGTGAAGCGAAGCAATAACTAGCATTTAGAACAAACACTACGAAAACAGTTATTTTTGTTTTCCTTTATTACGTAAATATATATATTCCTATGAATGTACGCAAATGGGTAAAATTCATGGGTTAAGTATTATATTATCATTAAAAGTATTATATTTATATGAGGGTTAAAAAATCACAAATTTAGAAAATCAAAAGGTGGTTAAGTGCATTCAAATTATCTCCTTTACATTTGTGTTAATGTATACTTATAATAAAGTTAAGTGTAAAGACATTTGAAGTTGTGATAATAAGCAGAGCATTCTCTAGCATTTAGCACAAACACTATAAAAACTGTTATTTTTATTTCACTTCATTACGTAAATCTCTATATTCCTATGAATATACGCAAAGGGGTAAAAGTCATGGGTTAAGTATATTAACATTAAAAGTATTATATTTATATGAAGGTTAAAAAACCACAAATTTAAAAATTCAAAAAGTGGGTAAGTGCATTTAAATTATTTCCTTTACATTTATGTTAATGTATACTTATAATAAAGATAAGTGTAAAGAGATTTGAAGTTGTGATAATAAGCAGAGCATTCACTAGCATTTAGCTAAAATACTTTGAAAACAGTTATTTTTATTTTCCTTTATTACGTAAATCTATATATTCCTACGATTGTATGTAAATGGGTAAAAGTCATGGGTTAAGTATTATATTAATATTAAAAGTATTATATTTATATGATGGTAAAAAAATCACAAATTTAGAAAATCTCAAATTATTTCCTTTACATTTATGTTAAAGTGTACTTATAATAAAGATAAGTGTAAAGAGATTTAAAGTTGTGAAAATAAGTGAAGCAAAGAATCCACTAGCATTTAGCATAAACACTACAATAACAGTTATTTTTATTTCCTTTTATTACGTAAATCTATATATTCCTATGAATGTACGCAAATGGTTAAAAATCATGGGTTAAGTATTATATCAACATTCAAAATATTATATTTATATGATGGTTTAAAAAATCACAAATTTAAAAAACCGAAATGTGGTTAAGTGCATTCAAATTACTTTCTTTACATTTATGTTAATGTGTACTTATAATAAAGATAAGTGTAAAGAGATTTGAAGTTGTGAAAATAAGTGAAGCGGAACTTTAACTAGCATTTAGCACAAACAATATGAAAACAGTTATTTTTATTTTCCTTTATTACGTAAATCTATATATTCCTGTGAATGTACGCAAATGGGTAAAAGTCACGGGTTAAGTATTATATTATCATTAAAAGTATTATATTTTTATGAGGGTTAAAAAATTACAAATTTAAAAAATCAAAAGAGGATTAATTGCATTCTAGTTATTTAATTTACATAGACATAAACATATTTTTGGAGAGATATGGTCCACAGTTATATAAGATATATAATTATATATTTATATATATATATAATTATATATTTATTTATTTAAATTTATATATATATACAGAAATATATATATAATATATAATATAAAGATATTTTATATTATTTTTAAATAAATATATATATATATATAAATCATATATGTATATAATTATATATACATATATATAAATATATATATATATATATATATATAGATGATATATTTTATATATATATATATATATATATATATATAATATATAATTATATTTATATAATATTTATTATATATATTATAAATATAAATATAATTTTTTATAAAATTGCAGCCTTATTAATGATCTAGAAAACACTTTATTATAAACTGAGTAGAACCTTTTATTTTATAACGATTTAATAATAGGCTGTTATAGTTTATAGGCTGCATCTTTCTGTTTTGAGTGATATTGGTTTACTTAGCTTCATAGTACTAGAACACCATTTTAAGCATAACAACTCACATTATTTTTTATTTGTTTTTCATATTATAAGTGAAAAAAAATATTAAAATGTTAATGACGTTTTATAAAGATAAGGACATATTTTCCATCTGCTGCATTTGGCATTAAACACAAAGCATTGGCGAAATATTCCTGTTTTGAGGAGAAAAAGACCAGAGATCCATTCGCCATGCTAATTGTTTATGCAGAACCCTAATGTGCTTTCAGTCCTCCCCCCCTCTCTGTGAAATCCTAACGCTGCGCACTAGTCACACTTGACTTCTCACTTTCAGGAGCCAAATTTTATCTTCTATTGTCATTTCTTTGTGTTCGTTGAAGCCTGATCTCGGACAAAAAAGAGAAAAAATACAGGCGTATGAACTATCAAGTTATTCACACTTCGTAGTTACATAGTGTGGGAATTAGTTTGAGTGGGGAACGGGGGTAAAATTTTTGGTCAAGAGTAACGTAGATCTAATTCGATCAGTACCTCAATTTTTCTCTTCACGCTTTTACATACCAGTTATTATTCTAAAAGCAGGGACTGGGAAAAAGAAAGCAATAGTAAAGAAATATGGTTGTGTAATGATTATCGCTATCACTTACTATAATTTTATCGTACACTTACTAATAATCTATTACCATTACACTTACTATATAATCTTATTACATAATTATATTTTCTATGTAATTTATAATATTGAATATGTTATATTATACATTACATAAAAAACAAAATTAAGTTGTTCAGCATAATCTCTAACAAGAATGGACTTGTATTTGATCACATCAAATAAACATAATTTACTGCAAGAAAAGTTGAGAATCACTACTTCCATTTAATATAAAATTTTACAGTGTGATCGGTGGAGTTTTAAAATATATTGATGATTTCCATAACATAATATGTATAACTATTCAGTTTATTAATAATTTTACAGATTACTGAATCCAAAAGTGCATTTTCAAACATTTTCAAAGTATTTTATTTAGCTTACGGAAAATTGCATTTTATAAAACTTTCCACATTATTTTAATAAACCAGTTGGCAGCACTAAATGCAAAACTAGAGTAAATCACGATTAAAAAATGTCTTACTATGTGGTAATTTATTACTGTTTTGTAGCCAATAAGTTTTACTTTAGAGTAAGAAATTGATATCACATATTCCATTTTTGTCTAAAGCATATTAATTAATAACTAATAATGATTGTAATGGTTTATTATATTTGTAGATGTAACTATCAATTGCTTTTATACATTATATTTTCATTATTTTGTACTAATGAAGTAAAATTAACCCTTCCATATAGAATAATGAGTTGGGTTCTTTATTTAATTCATGTGCCATTATAGACATTGACGAGTCTACCTCTTTAACAACTGTTTTCAGCGTCGTCAACCAGCATATTATTAGTTTCATAAGCTTTTTTCTTCATGTGTGGATTATACTTTTTTACAATGTTCAAATATCTAACCCTCGATTTTTGTTATCAGTAACAATGGCAAAGTTGTATCCACAAATCGGTAAATAAAAAAATGCGCACTAAAGCATTATTTAGTATGTCAGTGATCTTGCTCGGCAAATTCCAAACTAGACAATATTTTAGACTGATAGACTCATATTACTACAATTAACAAAATTAACTTGTAGTGTAGTTATATGTCCTTCTCATACCATGCAAATTTGAGGCACACTCATTGTTTTTTCACTTACTGCGCTACAATGAGGATACTTTACTATAAACTACACGATGTTTCTTGCATGTAGGTTAAGTCGTTATAAACCTTTATCAACACCATATCAGTAATAATTTTAACTTGCAAAGATTTACTCTCATTGTGGTTATATATGCTTCGGATATCATGCGAATTTAAACTCATTACATCCACTGATTTCCTCTTAGTTTGCAATAATAAAAATACTTTACTATAAATCGTCCAATATTTTTTGTTTGTAGAGTATAATAAAAAATATAACTGTTTAAAAAACTTTTTTATTACCTATTTTTTACTTATTTTAACAAAAATACATTTTATGTTTGTTATGTCGTTATAAACTTTTATCAATAATATATCAATAATAATTTTAGCTTTTAAATGTTTACTCGTATTGTAGTTACACGTGCTTCGTATACCTTGCAACTTTGGGGCATACTCACTGTTTTTTCTCTTAGCGCGAAATAATGAGGATGCGTTACTATAAACCACAAGATATTTCTTGCATATAGGTTACATCGTTATAAACCTATATAATAAATATTAATAAACCTATATCATATGTCGTTATAAGCCCATATAATAAATATTAAGGTATATCAATAATGATTTTAACTTTTAAGTTTTTACTTGTATTGTACTTAATGTGCCTCTCATACTATGCAAATTTGAGGCACACTCACTGTTTTATCTATTAATGCGCTACAATGAGGATATATTACTATAAACCAGACGATATTTCTTGCATGTAGGTTATGTCGTTATAAACCTTTATCAACACCATATTAATAATAATTTTAACTTTTAAATATTTACTCGAATTGTGGTTATATATGCTTTTGATTCCATGTGAATTTGTACACATTACACCCACTGCTTTTCTCTTAGTGTGCTATAATAAGAATACTTTATTATAATTCAAAATTTTTTTGCTTGTAGAATATAATAAAAAATATAACTTTAAAAAACTTTTTTATTACTTATTCTTTTACTCGTTTTAACAAAAATATATTTTCTCTCAGTTTGTATTGAAGAGAAGTTTAAAAACATGTTCATTGTTCAGATATTTGAAGAAAAAAAACGATCTTTGTTACTCTATACAGTTTGAGTAAAAAACTCTTTTAAATTATCTTCCGAAAGAACTTATTTTTTCCCATTCAGGAACTTTTTTTTCATTTCTAAGATTTAAAGTTAAAATAGAGTTATTTTTTAAAATTAGAATTTGAAAATATCGTACAAAGCTAGAGTAAAAGAATTATATCTTACATAAGAAACATATACATTAGCTTTGTGCTTCTCACTTTGAATACTTTGTGTTATTTAGTAAAAATTCCTGCTACAGGAAATTATAACACATACTTTGTGTGGAAGAAAACGAAGTTTAGTCAAAAGGTTCTAAAAAAGAGCACTTTCTAAAGCTGTTTTTGATTATATTTTTTTAAATTTCCACATATGATGAAATCATATAATTTCTCATTGAATAGAATTATTTTGAACTATAGACTTTACATATAATTTTATTCTGTGAGAGTAAATCAGAAATCAGCTCAAACGAATTAATATACACATTAAGTTTTTTATTTTGTTAATAAAACATAAAATCAATCTATAAGTAAGAGAATATCTATAATATAATCTATAAATATAATCTATAAATAAGAGTAAACAGCACTATGTCAATTTATTTTAAATTGATAGTATAGTTTTTTCTCATTTAGTAGGTTATAAAATCATTACCTTCATTACCTTAAATTCAGAGATTTAATGAATTGAAAGAAACAATGAGACAATGGCCTTAAGGTACACATCTACATTTGAACATAAAACACCATATTTCTACTTTCATATGTTTATAGATACTATGTATTCCTTATTTTAAAGACGTTTATTAAGCTTTACATTAAAAACGACCCAACTTAAACAAATCTTTCAG
>CM063510.1:140161767-140164267 GCA_032207245.1 Pardosa pseudoannulata
GGTCGGATCAAACACATTACATTTTTTGGCATGATTTGATCTCCTTCCATTAGATTTTTTTCTTCCATCAAACATCAGCGGTTGAACAGAATCCAGTAAAAATTGGACAAGAGATCTTTTGATGCGTGGAGGATTAAAAAATGAAATAGAATGCCGGGGATTGCAGGAAAGATCTGAGCAGATTTTAGAAACGGATATTTGAGATACGGTGGATGGTTTTAAGATATAAGAGAAGATTTGAAGAAAGGGGCATTTTTTTTTTTGCTCCCTATTTCTGTCTCCTGGAAGGGATCATGGGGTGTAATCGATGCTTCTAAAACATAACGCGAGTAAACATGTAAAGATTTTTTTTTTTACCTTTTAGGAGAAATTTACTGCAATTCAAAAAGTATCGTACGATTTTGGATAGAAAAATATTTGTCTTTCACGCTTTTTTTAAATCATGTACTCCAAAGAAAAAACTTCTAAATATAGATAAAAAAATTCTGCCATGAAATATATTGCAAAATATTTTAAAGCTTCTTAGATGTAGGCGTACGGTTACAAGAGTTGGTAAATTTTACAGTTGTATGTGTTACAGATAAAAATATTAGTTTGAAGATATTTTAATTATGAACTTAATTATTTATAAATATCCATACATAATTTCATTTATATACATGAAACGAAGATTTAAATCCCAGCCCATTAAGTGGGAATAAAAAGCCAGAATTTTAGCAAAAAAATATTCTGAAAAAAATCATGTGTTTTGATTATATATCTGAGGAGATATTTAGATCAACGTAATAATCAAGATACATACTTAAGATCAAAGTAATATCGGTGATCATAATAATTGCAATTTGTGAGAATGCTGTGCGCAGAAAGTGCTCTATTTTTAAAGAATATTATTTAAAGTATATTTTTGTCTCGCTGTTTAATCAAAAAGTATACACTAACTACTGTTTTGCAGCTATATGATAATCTTAAAAATATATTTTTCAGTTTCACGATTGACAATTTCTTTAATGAATTATTAATTTCTCTATGCTTCTTATGCGTTAAATTTATGTATTACTTAGAAAATTTGGACATCCCCTATTAAATTGGTTATGGTAAACTAAGTAGACATTTCAAATTGCAAAGTATTTTCTCGAGTTTAAGATGATTTAGAACCCGTAAATGGCAAAAACAGTTTCTAAAACATTGCTATAATTCGGAATAAATGTGCTGTATAAATAGTATTTAAAGTGAGTAACATTCTATATCATGTTCAGTTTATTTAGAAAATGGAAAAAAATAACTGCAATTGATTAGAAGGCTGTGCACTGAAAGTTCTTCATTTTTAAAGAATATTATTTGAGGTATTTCGTTTCTCCCAATTTAATCAAAAATTATATACTAACTACTGTTATTTTTATTCATGCAGCTATACGATAATCTTAAAAATTTATATTTCAGTTTCAGAAATGACAATTTCTTTAATAAATTACTAATTTCTGTATGTTTTTTGTGCATTACATTTATGTATTACTTATAAAAATTTTTGAAATCCCCCTATTAAAGTGTTTATCACAAACTAAGTAGACTTTTAAAATTGCAAAGTATTTTCCGGAATAAAAGAGGATTTAGTATCGTGAAATGGCAAAAAACAGTTTCTAAATCACTGCAATAATTCGGAATATGCTGTATAAATAGTATTTAACGGGAGTAAAATTGAACACCATGTTTAGTTTCTGTATGAAGTGAAAAAAAATGATTGCAGTTGGTTAGAAAGCTGTGCACTGAAAGTGCTCTATTTTTAAAGAATATTATTTAAGGTATATTGTTGTCTCGTAGTTTAATAAAAATTATATTATCATATTGTCATACTTTTTACTATCTTATGTGTTTGATGTAACAACAATATATATTCTCATTAGAACAACATCTTTAAAATTTAAAACTTCAAAAACTGAATTTCAACGTTCCTTATACTTAAGTCAACTCTAGTGACATACCTGGATTTTATACATGTAATTTAGTGGAAAAATACTTGCTCTTGTTTATGTTAGTGGGGTAAAGCTCGGCAAATTTAATTTGGTATGAGACCTAGCCAAACGAACTTTCAAAATAATTTTAATTTAGGATAACATTATAAGATAAATTCTCATAAGTCCATTTATTTATAGTAACATTAAAAACCGTACAATACCTCCCACACATCCTTACACCTTTAAATATGCCACTAAAAATATATAGACTACTCAGCCCCAAAGCAATAGACCACCTATTCTCATTAGAATTGTATCAACTCAGCAAGTGTGGGTGCTAGGTAATTATTAAATAATCAAGAACAGTTGCCTTAACATTGTATAAAGTTCGAATGAGTTAATAAGATTGTATGATAATCCCATTGAAATAGGGAAATAATAGCAAAACTTTTTATCTGAGAAAAAGAAAGTTATTAAGCTCTTGTACTCAGGCTCTTTTTATTTAATAGTTTCGATATAAAATTAGAATTACTGAAAATAATATATTT
>CM063510.1:140166767-140169267 GCA_032207245.1 Pardosa pseudoannulata
ATATGTATACCTTATTAATGTTTTGCTTTGATATTTTCTTAATTTTACTGTTTCTGATATTATTTAACACTATGTAAAAAGTGGATTTTAATTAAGAATATGTAAGAATTGTAAAATGAAACAAGTTTTTTAAATAAAAATTAAATGGTTATTTCATGCACAGTTTTTCATTATTAAATCATACCGGAAGGGGTTAAAAGAATCGTTTTTTTGTTGGTTTTAGACGGAGAGATCTACTGTTTTGCTATACGAGGGCTAATGAGACCGATACCTAATTCTTAAAGCCGATTCCGAATCACTACGAATATCCAAACTCACAATGGGTTTCGAGTGAACTCTGGTACCGAAGAGGAATGCCTTACTCATTCGACCTTCGTTCGGCGAAAGAAAATAATTTATAGTTTAAGAATTGATTGTATTGGTTTTCTACCATTACATATACAATATAGTAAAATATGTTACTATAATCTTCATCTTTATAGCTGTATAATTGAATAGGTAAACCGGCAATGAAGTACGTGGATTAGAATTTCGTGGTTGGTATGGATATTTATGATACTCGGAAACGCTTTAAGTCCCTAGCATCGCTTTATTTGTTTCATTAACTTTCATTTAGAAAAATGTATACTATAGATTCACAAAACTTCCAATGCTAATCAAACAGGTACAATCTGACTATTGGCAAAGAAGTATGTGAATTACAATTCAGCTGCTGATATGAATATTTATTAGCTTCTGGAGCAGTATTAAGACTTAAATCTCGGTTTCATTAACTTTCAGTTATTGAAATGTAGACTCACAAACCTTACAATGCTAACGAAACAGGTAGAATCAGACTGTTGGCAAAGAAGTATGTGGATTCTAGTTCCGTTGCTAATATGAATATTTATTAGCGTTCTGGAGCAATATTAAGACTTAGGTCTCGGTTTTATTAACTTTCAGTTAAGAAAATGTAGACTTTAGATTCGCAAAACTTCCAATGCTAACGAAACAGGTAGAATCAGATTATTGGCAAAGAAGTATATGGATTCCAATTCCGCTACTGATATGAATATTTATTAGCGTTCTCGGTTTCATTAACTTTCCTTTAGGACAATGTAGATCGTAGATCCACAAACCCACCAAACAGGTAGAATTTGATTATTGGTAAAGAAGTATGTGGATCAAAATTCCGCTACTGATATAAATATTTATTATCGTTAGGGGTCAGTTTTAAGACTTAGGTCTCGGTTTTTATTAACTTTCATTTAGAAAAATGTAGACCGTAGTTCACAAACCCTCCATTGCTAACCAAACAGATTGAATCTGACTATTGGCAAAGAAGTATGTGGATTCCAATTCAGCTGCTGATATGAATATTTATTAGCGTTCTCGAGCAGTAGCAATGCTAAGGTCTTGGTTTCATTAACTTTCATTTAGGACAATGTAGACCGTAGGTCCACAAACCCATCAATGATAACCAAATAGGCCGAATTTAACTATTAAAGAGAATTATGGGGATTCGAATTCCACGATTAATATGAATATTTATTGGAATTCAAATTCAGTTTTAAAACTTTCCGGTTTCATTATTTCTCATATAGGAAAAAGTAGACCTTAGGTGTAAAAACTCACAAATCCTCTTACGAACTTAAAATAAATGTTGACAGAGAGTTCTAAATTTAAGTTTTCCCTTTTTCTTTTTGAATGAATGTTAACCCACTAAGCGGTTCGCACGTACAATTCCGTCAAACCGATGATGTCTTCAAAGCGGTTGTAACGTACAATTTTCGACCTCCAAAATCGTTCCGAAAATGGATGTAATGTACATTTCTGCCAGTGTTTGAGTTAGGAGGGTCAGGTCGATCGTTTAGAAATTGCATCCCTCTTTGACTGACATTTATTGAGGGATGCACCCCTACTCCCTGAGGCACAAAGATGCTGATATCTTTTCATGGCTTAATAAATCTCTATTTCGAAGTATTTCGTTTGCGATAACAGATGTATCTCTAATTGCACTACTTAAATATCTTGGATAACTTTCGTAAAACAATATAAATAATTTTCTTAAAGAATATTTTATTTGCACTTTTAGAATCCATCATTTCTTATGGGATGATCTTCGAAACTTAACGAGCTTTATGTGTATTAATAATTAACAATCTATAATATCTATTTATATATCTATTTATAACCGGAAGTAAAGGGACACTAACGAGGGTGGGTTTCCCGTATTCCATTCTAGTTGACAAAGAGTGAAGTAAAAAATCATAGAACGCTTTGGTCATTGACACAATAAACCTTTAGCGTATTTTTGGAGACCTTTTTTGATTGGTGTTTTCCACTTGGAGGGTTAATGAATCTGTACTACTTATATGGGTTGTTTGTTTTTAAATTAATTATGTTGATTAAATATTTATTTACTTCTAATTTCCCTCTAAAGTAAGTACACCTTATTACATTTATTAAATGTTTGGTATAGATTTTTTATTAAATTATTAAAATAAGAAAGAAATAATTC
>CM063510.1:140174267-140206767 GCA_032207245.1 Pardosa pseudoannulata
ACAACCTTATCACCCGTTTGACATTTTGTGTTGTTAGAACAGCGTCTTATTCTGCGAAAAACTGACAAACTACTTTTATCTTCAGTACATTGCAATTTTACTTTAATATTCACAACTTTTAGTATCCATTTTACAGATATTTCGACGTAGTCTTGTCATTTCTGATGTTCAGAGGTACTCATTGATGATCAATCTTTTCTTAGCCAGGAATATCAGAAACGTGAGCAGAATCCCAAATGTCCGTGACTGGAATAAATTCTTGAAGCAAATAATAAAACTCGTCACACTGTAAGAAAGAAAAGACTGTATGTTATGATATGTACAGCACTTTGTTTATATCTAATGATATTTAACCCATATTGAAGAAAACCAACTAAATATTTATGTAAGTTTTTAAAACTTTATCCATATCATTAATATGGTGTAAATAAGCATATAAAATTAAAATTTTGAAAAAATATTTTTAATTTTTCAAGTAATTAGTTGTCCCATAAATAGGACAACGGTCCAATACACTACTAAAATTTAATAAATATCATTTACATTGCATTAGGCTGATTCTGATGTGAAGTTTGGGAAACAGTCAAAGAAAAATGCAACATTACACTTTAAGCATTCTTTTCTTGGTTTTCTCTTGCAGTTATTGAACTAGCATTTTTGGTAAGAGATAGAAGAAAAAGGATATCCGTTATAGGACGCTAACATTTATACTTTATATCCAAATTTTACAGGTTTATTTTTCATGAACATCTTGCAACTGTGTCTTCCAAAATAATTTGTAAAATATATTTTTAAACAAAAAACTTTCAGCTACATTATTAGCTCTATTTTTAAACTACTAGTAACCTCCATAATGTTTGAATATATATATATATATATATATATATATATATATATATATATATATTTATATAATATATATATATATATATATATATTATATATAAATTATATATATATATATATATATATATATATATATATATATATATATATATATATATATATATATATATATATATATATATATATTATATATATATATATATATATATATATATATATATATATATATACATATATATATACATATATATATATATATATATATATATACATATATACATATATATACACAAACACATATATATATATATATATATATATATATATATATATATATATATATATATATATATATATATATATATATATATATATATATATTATATATATATATATATAATATATATATATATATATATATATATATATATATATATATATATATATATATATATATATATATATATATATATATATATATATATATATATATATATATATATATATATATATATATATATATATATATATATATATATATATATATATATATATATAACGATTAAAAATGACAATTTTTAAGGGGTGATGAAAATAGATTTTACAATACAATATCATTTGATATCTCTGTTTTTTTTTGTTATTATGCTAAGGTTTGTCTGTTTTAAAGCTGTTAAAATAAATTCCACCGAGAAAATATTTACAACTTTATTATTAAATGGAATTTTATTTGCTCTCCTATTTTTAGGACAGCGGTAAATATGGAATATTAGAATTAAAGTATCTTTCATGCATTATTATAAACATACAAAAGCCAATGGAAAATCTAGTTTTACATTCTATTTTAGTTTTCTAGTCTTACATTACATTCTATTTTAGTTTTCTAGTAATTCTAGTTTAGTTTTTTTAGAATTACAATAGAAAATCTAGTTTGTAAATCAGAGTATTTTTTAATTAATTGTAACAATTATGAAATAAAATGTTCCTGTATTAAGTCAGAGAAATGACACCTTATCAAAAGTGAAATACATGGTTTCATTTTATACAACATACATCATTTATAAATAATTTATTACATACATCAGTTTTCAAATTAAGAAATTCTTTCACCTCGAAAAGTCCGTTACTCAGGAAAATATGCCATTAGGATATCCCGAGGTAACAATATTTCATCACTTTTCAACAAATGTAGAAAATAATTTGAAATAGAAAAGGGAACTAGCATAATTAAGATAGATATACATTATATTTCTAAATTATTTCAGATTTCTACCAGGGAATTTAAAAAGTATTAATACTCAGCAAAAGTTAGTTTTGAAATCCAAATAAACTTCTAAAGTTTGAATGTACGGTATAATGGAAGGACAAATTCTCGTCTTTGTGTAAATTAAGAAGACAAATAGGATTTTATGAAAGTACCAAAATTAAACTTATTGAAATATAAACTTTTTCGTGGTCTGTATCTTATATTTGAATACCAGTGTAATTGTTTTATTTGTAAAAAATAATAAATAAATAATAGTGATAGAATTTTTTTTTTTAATTTTTAAAAATGATTGAGTTTTAAAAATAGTTATAATGCGATGATTTACAACTCAATATTCATTTCTTTAAAGTTTTTTTTATACTTCTAGCAAGTTATTAATGTGTTTTTTATACTTATATAACACCAAATCAACATAACATCATTTCATGTCAAAAAATGAATATTTGTGCAATTATTTTATTTATTTATTTATTCTTATTACTATTTTAATTTTTTGAGTGCAAAAATTGAGACGAATGCTGTATATTTACCATCTCTAGTTTAAATTAATTACCTCTTATACCTCAATGAGTTAAAAATGTGAAATCAAAAGATTAAAATATAATTTCTATTTGATTAGAGAATTTATTTTTAGTTAGCTACACCAAAAGTATAATTTTATTTGTAATTTTATGATTTAAATTAATAGACGATATGTTTTAGGTTAGTAGTTTTAATGTATATGCATTTTTTTAATTTCAATTTGTATTTTTTTTTGGAATGCAAATTTGGCACAAATGTTATATAAGTGTCATTCGTTGTCTGATGCTTCCATAGTTTCTGGTCTAAATGAATTAGGCATTCAAAATCGATAAATAAGTAGATTTTGTAATTGTTTGATTGATTTATTTTGAGTTAGGTCCACCAACTTGTAATTTTACCTGTAATTTTAGGATTCAAATTCACATGGTATATTATAGGATAATAGGTTTGTAGACGGTACATTTTTATTGCAATTTCTAATTTTTTGGCTTACAAAATTGGCACGAGTGTTATTTTACTGACCTCCCTAGTATAAACGATCAACACATATTGACCTCAATGACTTACAAAACCGAAATTAAAGGGAAAAAATTCTGGTTAATTTAAGGCATTATTTTGCTTTTGTTTTACCAAACGTTCAATTTTTCATTTGTAATTTTAATATTCAAGTTTGTAGGTGGTGCATTTTAGAAAATGCATTCTCTGTTTCGTTCTTACAATGTATTCTATCAGTAAAGCTGTCAAAATGAGTCAGATCGAGAATCTAATAAAGGATGCTCCTTTGAATCCTGAGAAATGATAATCATTGAAATGCTAAAGCCGATTGATTCAAACGAAATATTAATCCAATCTGATTAAAAGCTCGGAAGAATTAAAGTTAAAAATAAATCCGGATTTTTATTTATTTGAAGGATTTATTTAGGGTTATATAATTTTAATGTAAATTTTATTATGTTTAATACACATAATTTTATCTGCAATTTGAGAATTTAAGTTTAAAAACGGCACATATTTTAGAAAGAGCATTCTTTATTTTGTTCTCACAATGCATTCCACCCTTTACGCTTCTAAAAAAGAATCAATTCGGAAATCTAATAAACACTGCTCTTTTGAATATTAAAAAACAGTAATGATAAAAATGAAATGGAAGACCACATTGATCCAAACGGTACAATAATCCAATCTGATTAAAAGCTCAACTGGATGAATTAGAGCTATAGATGTGTAGTTTCTAATTGTTAGCAGAACTTATTTAGAAAAAGTTCCACCATACATATAATTTTATCTGTAATTTTAGGATTCAAGTGTGCAGATGGTATATATTTAAGGAAAATATCCTTCATCTTGTTCTTATAATGCATTACATCCTTTACGATGTCAAAAAAGGATCAATCCGGGAATCTAATAAACACTGCTTAGAATATTGATAAACAGTGATGATATCCAGTCAAATGGAAAGAACTATTGATCCAAATGGTACAAAATCCAATCTGATTAAAAGCTAAGCTGGAGGAATTAAAGCTACAGATGAATAAGGATTTCTAATTGTTTGAAGAATATTCCACCTAACGTAATTTTATGTTTTAAGTTCGTAGATGGTATATATTAGCATAGTATTTTTTATTTCGTTTTTACAATGAATTATATTCTTTACAATGTCAAAAAAGAATCAATTAGGGAATTAATTAATAAACGCTGCTCCTTTGAATTCTGATAAACAGTGGCAATAACCAATGAAATGGGAGGACCTACTAACCCAAATCGTACAACTATCCAATCTGATTAAAACCTAAGTTTTAGGAATTAAAGCTACAGATGAATAAGGATTTCTAATTGTTTGAATAATATATTTATAGTTCTACCTAACTTAATTTTAGGATTCAAATTTGTAGATGTATATATTGTAAGAATAGTATTCTTCATTTCGTTCTTACAATGAATTCCATTCTTCACAATGTCAAAAAAAAAATCAATTCGGAAATCTAATAAACGCTGCGTTTTTATATATTGAAAAACTGTAATGATAACCAGTTAAATCGAAGTACCAATTGATTCTAAAGGTACAATAATCCAATCTAATTAAAAGCTCAACTGGGAGAAATAAAGCTATAGATGTATGATTTCTAATTGTTTGAAGAAATTATTTAGAATTAGTTATACCATACATATAAATTTTATCTGTAATTTTAGAATTCAAATTTGCAGATAATATATATTTAAGGAAAAATATTCTTTATTTCATTATTACAATGAATTCCATCCTTTATACTGTCAAAAAAAGAATCAATTCGAGGATCTTATAAACGCTGCTCCTTTGAATATTGATAAACAGTGATGATAACCAGTGAAATGTAAGAACCTATTGATTAAAATGGCACAATAATTTAATTTGATTAAAAGATAAGCTGGAGGAATGAAAGCTACAAATGAATAAGGATCTTTAATAGTTTGAAAAATATTTTAGTGTTAAATCCAACTAACGTAATTTTAATATTCAAGTTTGTAGATGATATATAGTTAAAAATAAATATTCTTTATTTCGTTCTTACAATGGATTCCATACTTTATACTGTCAAAAAAGTGTCAATTCGGAAATGAATTAAACGATGCTCCTTTCAATATTGATAAACAGTGGTGATAACCAGTGAAACCATTGTGGAAGGACCAATTGATTCAAATGGTATAATAATCCAATCTGATTAAAAGGTAAGCTGAAGGAATTAAAGCTACAGATGAATAAGAATTTCTAATCGTTTGAAGAATATATTTAGAGTTAAATCCAACTAACGTAATTTTACTATTCAAGTTTGTAGATGATATATATTTTAAAATGTATTCTTGATTTCTTTGTTACAATGAATTCCATCCTTTAATCTGTCAAAAAAGAATCAGTTCAGAAATATAATAAACGCTGCTCCTTTGAATTCTGATCAAAATTACGATAACTAGTGAAATGGAAGGACTTACTGACCCAAATGGTACAATAATATAATCTGATTAAAAACTAAGCAAAAGGAATTAAAGCTACAGATGAATAAGGATTTCTAATTGTTTGAAGAACATATGTAGAGTTAGTTCTACTTAACGTAATTTTAGTTGTAGATAAAATATATTAAGACAAGCATTCCTTATTTCTTTCTTACAATGAATTCCATCTTTTATACTGTCAAAAAATTAATTCTTAAATTTAATAAGCGATGCTCCTTTGAATACTCTCAAACAAAAATGATGACTGGGGAAATGGAAAAGCCAATAGATCCAAACGAAACAATAATCTAATCTGATTAAAAGCCCACATGGAAGAATTAAAGCTAAACATGAATCAGAATTTTTAATTGTTTGAAGAATATATTTAGATTTAAATCCCACAAACGTAATTTTAATATTCAAGTTTGTAGATGGTATATATTAAAAAAGTATTTTTTATTTCGTTCTTACAAAGAATTCCATCTTTTATTGTCAAAAAGAATCAATTCGGAAATCTAATAAACGCCGCTCCTTTAAATACTGACAAACAGTAATGATGACCAGTAAAATGGAAGTGCTGATTGATCCAAACGGTACAATAATCTAATTTGATTAAAAGTTCAACTGAAAATAAAAAGCTATAGATGTATAATTTCTAATTGTTTGAAAAATTTATTTAGAATTAGTGCCACCATACATATAATTTTTATCCATAATTTTACGATTCAAGTTTGCAGGTGGTGTACATTTAAGAAAAATATACTTTATTTTGTTCTTACAATGCATTCCATCCTTTACGATCTCAAAAAAGAATCAATTCGGTAATCTAATAAATGCTACTCCTTTGAATATTGATAAACACTGATGATAACCAGTGAAATGGTAGGAGCAGTTGATCCAAACGGTACAATAATCCAATCTGATTAAAAGATAAACTGGAGCTTTAATTAAAATTAATAAAATCTTTAATAAAATTTTGGAATTAAAGCTGCAGATGAATAAGGATTTCTTATTGTTTGAAAATTATATTTACAATTAAATCCAACTAACGTACTTTTAATATTGAAGATTTTTAGATATTATACATTTAAAAGAAAATGATTCTTGATTTCGTTTGGATTCTTGATCAATTCGGAATTCTAATAAACGCTCCTTCTTTGAATACTGACAAACAGTAATTATAACCAGTGAAATGAAAGACCCGATTGATCCAAACTAAACAATAATCCAATCTGATTAAAAGCTCAACTGGAAGAAATAGAGCTATAGATGTATGATTTCTAATTGTTTGGAGAATTTATTTAGAATTAATTCCACCATACATATAATTTTTATCTATAATTTTAGGATTGAAGACGGTATATATTTAAGGAAAATTATGCTTTATTTTGTTCTTACATCGCATTTTATCCTTTACGCTGTCAAAAAAGAATCAATTCGGAAATCTAATAAACGCTGCTCCTTTGAATACTGACAAACGGTAATGATGACCAGTGAAATGGAAGGGCAGATTGATCCGAACGAAACAATAATCCAACCTGATTAAAAGCCCAGCTGGAAGAATTAAAGCTATAGATTTATTTTGTTTCTAACTGTTTGAAGAATTTATTTAGAACTAGTAATGGTATATATTTAAGAAAGAATATTCTTTATTTTGTTCTTACAATACATTCTATCCATTATGCTGTCAAAAAAGAATCAATTCGGAAATCTAATAAACACTTCTCCTTTGAATACTGACAAACAGTAATGATGACCAGTGAAATAGAAGGGCCGATTGATCGAAACGAAACAATAATCCAATCTGATTAAAAGCCCAGCTGGAAGAATTAAAGCTAAAGATGAATCAGGATATCGGCCCTTACTCTGGGGAGTTTATGCACAAAGCCTAATCAAATAAATAAATGCAGCGATATAAAAACGAACGGGGAGAAGGAGATTAACTATATACTACCAAGTGACGTCTAGGTTGACAGATTTTATCTCTTCATGGTGAAATGACCCGCCGTTTAGGCCGTTATTAACAATAGATCGCTAGAGTGGAATTCTTCGATGACCATAGAGAGGTCTGGTCGTTGGGGAGAGTAATATCTTCTGGGAATTCTCTTTTGAAGGAGATTATGCCTGGGTGTGATATATGAACATGGAAATATGACAAAGCAGTTTAACTGGATGCGCTATAAATGGGGCGTGCTTTAGCTATCGATTCTCGGCTGCAATGGGAAATTATTTAAAATAAATAATGAACTGTAAAATTTCAATCTCTTCTGAATATTGGAGTCACTTAAAACTTTAATATTAAGGAGAAAAAGAGTTTCATAAAAGTTTTTTAATATCAATAGCACAGAAAGAAGTTTAAAGGCTTTGATTCCTCCATGCATATATATATATATATATATATATATATATATATATATATATATATATATATATATATATATATATATATATATATATATATATATATATATATATATATATATATATATATATATATATATATATATATATATATATATATATATATATATATATATATATATATATATATATATATATATATATATGTATATATATATATATATATATATATATATATATATATATATATATATATATGTATGTATATATATATATATATATATATATATATATATATATATATATATATATATATATATATATATATATATATATATATATATATATATATATGTATATATATATGTATATATATATGTATATATATGTATATATATATATATGTATATATATATATATATATATATATATATATATATATATATATATATATATATATATATATATATATATATATATATATATATATATATATATATATATATATATATATATATATATATGTATATATATATATATATATATATATGTATATATATGTATATATATATGTATATATATATATATATATATATATATATATATATATATATATATATATATATATATATATATATATATATATATATATATATATATATATATATATATATATATATATATATATATATATTTATATATTTATTTAATAGCTGTTAGTTCCCTCCAGCAGCCATGATGCAAGTGGCAGCAATTGCTTAATCGTTTTGTAAAGTATGTTTATTTTGTTACCGTTGAGCGTAGCACCATCTGAAAAAAAAAAGAAAAATAATAGTGTTCGCTTAGAGCGCAGAGTGGGGGGATTAAATTGGCTATGCACTCTGTTTTTTCTTGATGTTTCTTTAAAGCGGATGGTTTGGACGATGTTTGAAGTGAAAATATTCAAAGTCATTGTAGTAAGTAAATTCTTAATTCCTTTAATCACAAATCTTATTGGGTTTTCATTTTCCCAACACTGATCCAATCCACATACATTTAATTCTATTTGATTGTGTTTAAGTATTATGTATCCTCCTCTTTCATATTATTCTTATCTATTGTTCTGTGTTAAAATCTTAAATGTTAGTAGTCATTAATCCTCTATTGATAGTAATATATTTGCTTTGTATTGCCAAATTCTAATCTACAATAGACTGAATAGACTATTAGCAAATCCCTTCCCCTTGGTTATTTCTCAATCACAAATTCTTTATTTAAGTTTATAAATTTAATTATACATTCGACTAATTCTTAACATCTCACACTATTGGATAATTGATCCTAAAATACAAATACATAGGATCAATTCAAAAGAAAATTAAATGGCCCAAGATAGGGTTAATACACATTATTACATAACCGGAATTAGAAAGAATAAATACTCCCGGAATTGAAAAATATATATCCTTTTTTACAGAAAGAATTAACACTCTTATTGCTACTTACTCAAATAACGTAAAAGACTGCAAAACAAGGCAACAACAACAAAAAAAGAAATAAAAATTGGCGGGATCCAGAAAAAAAAATTGTTTTTTAAACTGTATCGAAAATGCATTTATCTTGTGTCGAGCCATCCAATTCCTCAAAATTGGTTGCTGAAAATTTTCTCAAAAGAGATATAACTCTTAGAACTGTCATTTTCAAACTCTCATTTTTCAAAATGAGACTTGACTACTTCCTCCTCTACGGCCTCAATTTGAAATATATTAAAGATATCTGGCCAAAACTGTTTAAAACCCATGCATTTTATTTGACACGTTTTCTCCTGAATATATCAGGCATTGCGTATTGGAAGTGAGCTCCAAGAGGATGATTTCGGTAATGCATTTTTAATATTCCATCAGTAAACAAAAGGGGCATAGAACGGATTGAGAGGATTACGTACGAAATATTACAACCTAATTTAATAATGAATAACCATTCGCATTTATTATTATTGGTCAAAAGCACTTGGATTATTATCCAAACTAGGTTCAGTACGAAACTCATAAATCAAAATTATCGTATATTACTTAGGGCGCAAAATAACTTCTAATAATAGACACATTTAGTCATAAATAGTCAAAAAATAATGATAGGATAATATACATAGTCAAAAATATAATAAAAAGTAAATGTCTCTCATAGTTCCATTTATTCTTATTGGTCTGAAGCACTTGGATTATTAACAGTTGGATTAACACTTGGATTAACTCTTGGATTATTATTATAATATGATAATGTACATAGTGAAAATATAATAAGATAATATACATAGTCAAAAATATAATAAAAAAAATAAATGTCACACATAGTCACATTTATTTTCATTGGTCTGAAGCAATTGGATTATTAACATTGGATTAACACTTAGATTATTATTATAATAGCATAATGTATAGTCAAAAATATAATAATAATAGAATAAATGTCACACTAGTCACCTTTATTCTTATTGGTCTGAAGAACTTTGATTATTATGCAAACAAGCTTAAGTACGAAACTGATAAATCAAATTATTGGATATTACTAGTGAGCAAAATGACTTCTAAAAATAGACACATTTAGTCACACATAGTGAAAAATATAATAATAGGATAATATACATAGTCAAAAATATAATAATAGAATAAATGTCACACATAGTCACATTTATTCTTATTGGTCTAAAGCACTTGGATTATTATCACTTGGATTATTATTATAATAGGATAATATACATAGTCAAAAATATAATAATAGAATAAATGTCACACATAGTCACATTTATTCTTATTGGTCTGAAGCACCTGGATTATTATCCAAATTAGCTTGAGTACAAAACTGATAAATCAAAATTATTGAATATTACTTAGTGAACTAAATAACTTCTAATAATAGACACATTTAGTCACACATAGTCAAAAATATAATAAGATAATATACATAGTCAAAATATAATAATATATAAGTGCACACATAGTCTCATTTATTCTTATTGGTCTCAAACACTTGGATTATTATCACTTGGATTATCACTTGAATCATTATTAAAATAGGATAATGTACATAGTCAAAAATATAATAATAGAATGAATGTCACACATAGTCACATTTATTCTTATTGGTCTGAAGCAATTGGATTATTATCACTAGGTTTATCACTTGAATTATTATTATGGTAGGATAATGTACATAGTCAAAAATATAATAATAGAATGAATGTCACACATAATCAATCACATTTATTCTTATTGGTCTAAAGCAATTGGATTATTATCACTTAGATGATTATTAAAATACGATAATGTACATAGTTAAAAATACAATAATAGAATAAATGTCACACAGAGTCACATTTATTGGTCTAAAGCACTTGGATTAGCACATGGATTATTATTATAATAGGATAATATACATAGCAAAAAGTACAATAATAGAAAAAATGTCTCACATAATCACTTTTATTCTTATTGGTCTGAAGCACTTCGATTATTATCACTTCGATTAGCACGTGGATTATTATTATAATAGGATAATATACATAATCAAAAGTATAATAATAGAAAAAATGTCACACATAATCTCTTTTATTCTTATTGGTCTGAAGCACTTGGATTATTACCCAAACTAGCTTCAGTACGCAACTGATAAATCAAAATTATCGAGAATTACAGAGTGAGCAAAATAACTTCTATTAATAGACAGATATAGTCACGCATAGTCAAATATATAATAATAGGAAAAAATACATAGTCAAAAATATAATAATAGAATAAATGTCACACATAGTCACATTTATTCTTATTGGTCTGAAGCACTTGGATTATTATTCAAATAGCTTCAGTGCGAAACTGATAAATCAAAATTATCGAGTATTACAGAGTGAGCAATATAAATTTTAATAATAGACACATTTAGTCACACATAGTCAAAATATAATAAGATAATATACATAGTCAAAATATAATAATATACAAGTGTCACACATAGTCACATTTATTCTTATTGGTCTCGAAGCACTTGCATACCTATTTTAATAGGATAATATACATAGTCAAAAATAGAATAATAGAATAAATCTCACACATAGTCACATTTATTGTTATTGGTCTGAAGCACTTGGATTATTATCACTTCGTTTATTATTATAATAGGATAATATACATCGTCAAAAATATAATAATAAAAAATGTCACATTTATTCTTATTGGTCTAAAGCACTTGGATTAGCACATGGATTATTATTAATATAGGATAATATTCGTAGCCAAAATATAATAATAGAATAAATGTCACACATAGTCACATTTATTCTTTTAGGTCTCAAACACTTGGATTATTATCACTTGGATTAGCACTTGAATTATTATTATAATAAAATAATGTACATAGTCAAAAATATAATAATAGAATGAATGTCACACATAGTCACATTTATTTTTATTGGTCTGAAGCAATTGGATTATTATCACTTGGATTATTATTATAATAGGATAATATACATAGTGAAAAATACAATAATAGAATAAATGTCACACATAGTCACATTTATTCTTATTGGTCTGAAGCACTTGGATTATAATTTAAACTAGCTTCAGTACGAAACTGATAAATCAAAATTATCGAATATTACTTAGTGAGAAAAAACTTCTAATTATAGACAAATAGAAAAATATAAAAATAACAACATAGTAAGTATACCTCAAATGCACTAAAATCCATAAATTTAACTCTTCAATAATACTCTTTTTAAAACATACGTTTTCGACGAAAGTGCGGTAATTGACATTTTTGCAACATCCACTGCCATATGTGTCATATATTTTAAAATTGACGTCTGCACACACTACTGCACCTGAGCATCCAGTGTTTCATTTCGATTTCGAAATTTTAGAAACAAATTAATTGCTTGGAATTGCAATTTTCTGCACTTGCTCTTGATAATTATCAATTCACAGCAATGGAATTTAGCACAAGTTAAGCACTTAGGCCATTTTGGTGGGATATGTGCGTTAGTTAGACAGGAAAGTTTGGCTTGGTTTGGAGAGCTACGGTCTAAGGTTTTGCTACACGAGAACTAATGAGACCAATACAGACTGCATAATACTGATTCTGAAATGCTACAAACATCCTTGTCATCAGCGGCATTCGAAATCGTGAACTCTGGTAGCGAAGGGCAACGCTCCAGCAATCAGCCATCTTGGGACGAGAAAGAGTTTTGTCTTCAAACTAATAATGTTGTATAATAATATATTAGAAAAGCAACAATACTATTAATGTAATAGGAAATTATTATTATTATTATATTTTATTATTAAAACTTTATTGTTATTATTATTGAAACATGTTTTCCGAAAGATTATTATAGATTATAGTTCTGAATAATAAGTATCGTATTCCGCTTATATATATATTATCTTTAAAAAAGTGAAAAATATATAAAAGATAGAAAATAGCAAAAGAAAACTGAGAGAATTATAATGTAATGAAACACATTAAGCATAAAATATATCACATCCGTGATTAAGATGTTTTCTTCAGAGATTTTTAAGAAAATACGTTTAAACCTTAAAATATAATGCGTTTTTCTTAACACATTCACATACCATCTACTAAACATGATTTTTTAAAGATACAGTCTAACAAAAATAACTCCTATCTGCTGACAAAACAGTTCCTCATAATCATTTTATTCCAAAGGCTTATTTATGCTTAAAGTGACTTGGCAGTTATTTTAAAATGGATATAGTTAAATATTCTTAGAGAAAATACTACATGTAATTACTAAGTATTTCGTTTTAAGCATAGAAAAAAATGAACATTGAAATAAAAATGAGTTTCGAATTTAATAAGATTACACTTTTCCTAGCTTTGGAATAAAGTTTATATACACCCATACATTTATGTACTTTTTATATATATATATATATATATATATATATATATATATATATATATATATATATATATATATATATATATATATATATATCTATATATATATATATATATATATATAATATATATATATATATATATATATATATATATATATATATATATATATATGACATGGACGTGGTTAAGGCATTTGATTTCATATAAAATTACTTCTTTATTGTAATTCTTCTGTCCTTATCTATGCCAAATAGAAATCCTTTGTTCCAATATTTTACCACGATAAGAATAAAGAATGTTATGAGCCCGAGTTCCCGCCCAGAACTTTCTTTTGCGGCGTTGATACCTAAGTAAGTTCCCATGTCTACTTCCGCGTCAGTTTTATTGTTCTGCATAGTTCCACACGAGGGCATTATATATATATATATACACATACATATATATATACATAAATATATATATATATATATATATATATATATACATATATAAATATATATATATATATATATAATATATATATATATATATATATATATATATATATATATAAATATATATATATATATATATATATATATATATATACATATATATATATATATATATATTTGGGAGAGTGCGCGTCTGTCTGTCTGCGTGAGTGAGTTTCTCTCTGTGTATAAATTTACATATGTATCTAACACAACTGATTTCTTATTAAAAATTGAAGTGATTTCGCTCTTAATTTAAAATGTTTGAATTAACAAATATCAAGGTATGTGTTTGTAAGGATAACATTTCATGTTTTGAACCTAGGTTAGTTTACTCATTTGACCACCAGAGATGCTCACTATCATAATAATAGAAGACGTTAATGGCCCTAGCGAAATATTCTGACTCCTTAATATCTAATGACGCAATTTGTCTCTCTTACTGTCACACTAGAAAATGCATTTTGACTAACAATAATTTGCAAGTGTGGAACAATATTGTTACCTGCTACTTTAGACATATAATGATTTTTCTTACGCCTAGTGCAGAATTACTAAAATGTGAAGAGTAAGGCAATGAAAGAAAAAATTACTGTTTAGACTCATAGTTTAAAACTAATATTTTCTTTCGATAATAGTTTAAAATTGTGTCACTGCTCCTTTATCTGCATTTTTAATTATTTCAAGAAAGTACTTATAAGTACACTGCGTAACACTTTATTTCGATTGTTATATATTCGAGGAAATCTTTTTTCTACAGTAGATAAATAAATAATGTTTGATCATAAAATTTGATTAAATAATTTGATTAATATTTATTGATATTTTTAATTTTTCTTTTCATTGCAATCTAAGATCTGTATAAAACTAATATGATATAAAATAATGTAATACTATTTTCAATATTTCAATAGTCTATTAGATATACTTAAGTATATTTCATTTAAATAATTATTAGACTCTATAAAGAAAGAAGCCTTTATTTTTAAATTTCTTATTATCACATTATATTTAATATATATTTAATATATTTTTTATTCTTTTTGCATTTCAATCTAAGATCTATATAAAACTAATATGATATAAAAGAGTGTAATGCTATTTTCAATATTTCAATAGTCTATTAGATATACTTAAGTATATTTCATTTAAATAATTATTAGACTCTATAAAGAAAGAAGGCTTTATTATTAAAGTTTTTATTATCATATAATATTTAACATATATTTATGGTATTTTTAATTTTTCTTTGCATTTCAGTCTAAGATCTGTAAAAAACTAATATGATATAAAATAATGTAATACTATATTCAATATTTCAATAGTCTATTAGATATACTTAAGTATATTTCATTTAAATAATTATTAGACTGCATAAAGAAAGAAGGCTTTATTATTAAAATTTTTATTATCATATAATATTTAACATATATTTATGATATTTTTAATTTTTCTCTGCATTGCAATCTAAGAGTTTTGTAAAACCAATATGTTATAAAAGAGTGCAATTCTATTTTTAATATTTCAGTAGTCTATCAGTCATAGGTAAGTATATTTTATTCAAATAATTATTAGACTGCATATGTATAGAAGTCTTTATTATTAAATTTCTTATTATCATATTGTATTTAATATATATTTCATATATTTTTAATTTTTTCTTGCATTGCAATCTAAGATCTGTATAAAACTAATATGGTACATATGAGTGTAATGCTATTTTCAATATTTCAAAAGTTTACGAGGTATATTTAAGTATATTATATTTAAATAAATATTAGACGGCATAAAGAAAGAAGGCTTTATTATTGAATTTCTTATTATCATACTATATTTAATATATATTTAATATATTTTTACTTATTTTTTTTTTTTTTTGCATTGCAATCTAAGATCTGTATAAAACTAATATGACATAAAAGAATGTAATGCTATTTTTAGTATTTCAATAGTCTATCAAGTATATTTAAATATATTTTATTTAAATAATTATTAGACTGCATAAATAATGAAGGCTTTGTTATTAAATTTCTTATTATCATATTATATTTAATATGTATTTAATATATTTTTAATTTTTTTTGCATTGCAATCTAAGATCTGTATATCACTAATATGATATAACAGAGTGTGATGCTATTTTCAATATTTCAATAGTCTATCAGGTATACTGAAGTATATTTTATTCAAATAATTATTAGACTGCATAAAGAAAGAAGGCATTATTATTGAATTTATTATTATATAATATTTAATATATTTTTTATATTTTTAATTTTTCTTTCCATTTCCATCTAAGATCTGTATGAAACTAATATGATATACAAGAATGTAATGATATTTTCAATATTTCAAATGTTCTATCAGATACCTTAAGTATATTTTATTTCAATAATTATTAGACTGCATAAATAAAGAAGGTTTTATTATTGAATTTATTATTATCATATTATATTTAATACATATTTAATATATTTTAATTTTTTTTGCATTTCAATCTAAGATCTGTATAAAACTAATATGATATAAAAGAGTGTAATGCTCTTTTCAATATTTCAATAGTCTATCAAGTATACTTAAGTACATTTTATTTCAATAATTATGAGACTACTTAAAGAAAAAAGGCTTTATTTTTAATTTCTTATTATCATATTATATGTAATATATTTTTTAATTTTTCTTTGCATTGCAATCTAAGATATGTATAAAACTAAGAAGATATAAAAGAATGTAATCCTATTTTCAATATATTAATAGTCTATCAGGTATACTTAAGTATATTTTGTTTAATTATTAGACTGCATAAATAATGAAGGCTTTATTATTAATTTTCTTTATTATCATATTATATTTAATATATATTTAATATATTTTTAATTTTTCTTTGCATTTCAATCTAAGATCTGTATAAAACTAATATGATATAAAAGAGTGTAATGCTATTTTCAATATTTCAATAGTCTATCAGGTACACCTAAGTATATTTTATTTAAATAATTATTAGACTGCATAAAGAAAGAAGGCTTTATTATTAAATTTCTTATTATCATATTATATTTAATATATTTTTAATTTTTCTTTGCATTGCAATCTAAGATCTGTATAAAACTAATATGATATAAAAGAATGTAATGCTATTTTCAATATTTCAATAGTCTATTAGGTGTACTTAATTATATTTTATTTAAATAATTATTAGACTGCATAAATAATGAAGACTTTATTATTAAATTTCTTATTATCATATTATATTTAATATATATTTAATATATTTTTAATTTTTCTTTGCATTTCAATCTAAAATCGGTATAAAAGTAATATGATATAAAAGAGTGTAATACTATTTTTAATATTTCAATAGTCTATTAGGTATAGTTAAGTATATTTTATTTAAATAATTACTAGACTGCATAAAGAAAGAAGGCTTTATTATTGAATTTATTATTATCATATTATATTTACAATAATTCTAATTTTCCTTTGAACTTCAAGTTCTGTAGAATATTTGTATGATGCATAGTAATGCATAAAAACCATTGAAACTTTTTGAAAGTTAAGAATTTACTTCGATTCATAAATAAAATTAATAAACATAATTTTTCGTAAATAAACAATATGTTTGAAAAAAAATGTTATGAAAACTATGTAAGTTTAAAAATTGTCTACATTTTTTTAAAGGGAGCATTCAACTTATTAACATAAACAAAACAAAACTTGTTTCAATACTACAGTTTATCTAATCACACTGAGTTTAAACAACATTCTTATCTCTACTGCTTAGAAAAAGCCTTGCATTGTGTTATTTTTTAAAAGTTTAGATTATGTAAACATACTTTTATCACTAGAAGGCTTATGAATTATGAACAAAGTTTGAAAAATTATTATTTCTATCTATTTTATATATTTACACGAAACTCGCGATTATAGTAAAATGCCAAAAGTGTTTAGAGATAAGAAAAAAAATTAAATATTGCCTATCGGAAGCTAAAACTCAGAGATCAAATGCTCATTTTTTGACTAAAGTAATAAAAATAAGTATCTGAATACTCAATGATAACATATACATTAAACAAAGACTTTTATAAACATGTTTACACATCCAAAATATAATATGTGTTTAGCGGTTGCACTCCATTTGTAAAGTAGAAAAAAATACTCTTTTGAAAGGAAAATAGATAAATTTTCCCTTAAATTTACTATAAATGTTAGATAATGTGACACTATATTTTTTAATTAAAAACTTTTTAAAATCTAATTTGAAAAAAAATATAGGGAAAATATTTACAACAGAACCTAAATTATGTTTTCTAGAAAGTAACAGTTTAATTTAAATACTAAAAAAGTATTACAACTGAAATTCTGTCGAACTAGAATACTTTTAATTTCAGCGATAATGCAAAGAATTTAACTATCGAATGTCTCAAAATATTCTGACCTTGTCTCGTAGGTCCAAGTCAAAGAGGTCATAATACAAAAAAAAAACTTTAGCATTTAATATTGCAAATATTTTGTAATTTCTTTTCCCCTTTTTCTTTTGCAATGTTAGGGAATTTATTATTTCAATCTATTTTATATATTTACACAAAACTAGCGATTATAGTAAAATGCCAAAAGTGTTTAAAGATACGAAAAAAAAATTAAATATTGCCTATCGGAAGTTAAAACTCAGAGATGAAATGCTCATTTTTTGATTAAAGTAATAAAAATAAGTACCTGAATATTCAATGATAACATAAATGCATTAAACAAAGCGCTTTATAAGTCTGTTTATGCATCCATAATATAATATATGTTTACGTATTACACTCCATTTGTAAAATAAAAAAAATATTTACCCTTTTTTTAAGGAAAATAGATAAATATTTTCTTAAATTTCCTATAAATGTTAGATAACGAGAAACTGCATTTTTTAATTAAAAACACTTTTTAATCTAATTTGAAAAACAAATGTGGAAAATATTTTTAATATAACTTAAATTATGTATCCCAGATAGTAACATCATGATTTAAATACTAAGAAAGTATTACAACTAAAATTCTGTCGAACAAGAATGCTTTGAATATCAGCGATAATACAAAAAATTTAACTATAGAATTTCTCAAAATATTCTGACCTTGTCTCGTAGGTCCAAGTCAATAAGGTCATAATAGAAAACAAATTTAGCGTTTAATATTGCAAATATTTTGTAATTTCTTTTCCCCTTTTTCTTTTGCAATGTTAGGGAAATTATTATTTCAATCTATTATATATATTTACACAAAACCAGCGATTATAGTAAAATGCCAAAAGTGTTTAAAGATAAGAAAAAAAAAATTAAATATTGCCTATCGGAAGTTAAAACTCAGAGATGAAATGCTCATTTTTTGATTAAAGTAATAAAAATAAGTATTTGAATACTCAATGATAACACATATGCATTAAACAAAGAACTTAATAAGTCTGTTTATGCATCCATAATATAATATATGTTTACGTATTGCACTCCATTTGTAAAATTAAAAAAATATATTCACCCTTTTTTAAGGAAAATAGATAAATATTTTCTTAAATTTCCTATAAATGTTAGATAACGAGAAACCGCATTTTTTAAAAATTAAAAACACTTTTTAATCTAATTTGAAAAACAAATGTGGAAAATATTTTCAATATAACTTAAATTGTGTATCCCAGATAGTAACATCATGATTTAAATACTAAGAAAGTATTATAACTGAAATTCTGTCGAACTAGAATACTTTTAATTTCAGCGATAATGCAAAAGTTTTAACTATGGAATGTCTCAAAATATTCTGGCATTGTCTCGTAGGTCCCAGTCAATGAGGTCATAATAGAAAAAAAAAAACCTTTGGCATTTAATATTGCAAATATTTTGTAATTTCTTTTCCCCTTTTTCTTTTGCAATGTTAGGGAAATTATTATTTCAATCTATTTTATATATTTACACAAAACCAGCTATTACAATAAAATGCCAAAAGTGTTTAAAGATAAGAAAAAAATTAAATATTGCCTATCGGAAATTAAAACTCAGAGATGAAATGCTCATTTTTTGATTAAAGTAATAAAAATAAGTATCTGAATACTCAATGATAACATATTTGCATTAAACAAAGCACTTAATAAGTCTGTTTATGCATCCATAATATATGTTTGCGTATTGCACTCCATTTGTAAAATAAAAAAAATATTAACGCTTTCTTGAGGAAAATAGATAAATATTTTCTGAAATTTCCTATAAATTTTAGATAACGAGAAACCGCATTTTTTTAAATTAAAAACACTTTTTAATCTAATTTGAAAAACAAATGTGGAAAATATTTTCAATATAACTTAAATTATGTATCCCAGATAGTAACATCATGATTTAAATATTATGAAAGTATTACAGCTAAAATTCTGTCGAACAATAATACTTTGAATTTCAGCGATAATGCAAAACATTTAACTATCGAATGTCTCAAAATATTCTGAGCTTGTCTGGTAGGTTCAAGTCAAAGAGGTCATAATAGAAAAAAAACTTTAACATTTAACATTGCAAATATTTTGTAATTTCCTTTCCCCGTTTTAGTTTGCAATGTTAGGGAAATTATTATTTCAATCTATTTTATATATTTACAAGAAACCAGCGATTACAGTAAAATGTCAAAAGTGTTTAAAGATAAGAAAAAAATTAAATATTGCCTATCGGAAGCTAAAACTCAGAGATCAAATGCTCATTTTTTGACTAAAGTAATAAAAATAAGTATCTGAATACTCAATGATAACATATATATTAAACAAAGACTTTTATAAACATGTTTGCACATCCATAATATAATATCTGTTAAGCGGTTGCACTCCATTTGTAAAGTAGAAAAAAATACTCTTTTGAAAGGAAAATAGATAAATATTCTCTTAAAATTCCTATAAATGTTAGGTAATAGGACACTATATTTTTTAATTAAAAACTATTTAAAATCTTAATTGAAAAAAATATAGGGAAATATTTACAACAGGGCCTGAATTACGTATTCTAGAAAGTAACAGTGTGATTTAAATACTAAGAAAGTATTACAACTGAAATTCTTTCGAACTAGAATACTTTTAAGTTCAGCGATAATGCAAAGAATTTAACTATCGAATGTCCAAAAATATTCTGGCATTGTCTCGTAGGTCCAAGTCAATGGGGTCATAATAGAAAAAAAACTTTAGCATTTAATATTGCAAGTATTTTGTAATTTCTTTTCCCCTTTTTCTTTTGCAATGTTAGGGTGATTATTATTTCAATCTATTATATATATTTACACAAAACCAGCGATTATAGTAAAATGCCAAAAGAATTTAAAGATAAGAAAAACAATTAAATATTGCCTATCGGAAGTTAAAACTCAGAGATGAAATGCTCATTTTTTGATTAAAGTAATAAAAATAAGTATCTGAATACTCAATGATAACATATATGCATTAAAAACAGCGCTTTATAAGTCTGTTTATGCATCCATAATATAATATATGTTTACGTATTGCACTCCATTTGTAAAATAAAAAAATATTCACCCTTTTTTAAGGAAAATAGATAAATATTTTCTTAAATTTCCTAAAAATGTTAGATAACGAGAAACCGCATTTTTTAATTAAAAACACTTTTTAATCTAATTTGAAAAACAAATGTGGCAAATATTTTCAATATAACTTAAATTATGTATCCCAGATAGTAACATCATGATTTAAATACTAAGAAAGTATTACAACTGAAATTCTGCCGAACAAGAATACTTTGAATTTCAGCGATAATACAAAAAATATAACTATAGAATGTCTCAAAATATTCTGACCTTGTCTCGTGGTCCAAGTCAAAGGGGTCAAAATAGAAAAAAAACTTTAGCATTTAACATTGCAAATATTTTGTAATTTCCTTTCCCCGTTTTAGTTTGCAATGTTAGGGAAATTATTATTTCAATCTATTTTATATATTTACATGAAACCAGAGATTATAGTAAAATGCCCAAAGTGTTTAGAGATAAGAAAAAAATTAAAGATTCCCTATCGGAAGTTAAAACTCAGAGATGAAATGCTAATTTTTTGATTAAAGTAATACAAATATGTATCTGAATATTCAATTATATCATATACATTAAACAAATCCATTTTTAAACCTGTTCATACACATCCATAATATAATATCTGCTTAGAGATTGTACTCCATTTTTAAAGTAAAGAAAAATATATTAACCCTTTTGTTAGGAAAATAGATAATTTCTTACATTTCCTATAAATGTTAGATAATGTGACACTATATTTTTTAATTAAAAACTCTTTTAAATCTAATTTTAAAAAAATATGGAAAATATTTGCAGCAGAACCTAAGTTATGTATTCTAGAAAGTACCAAAATGATTTAAATACTAAGAAAGTATTACAACTAAAATACTATCGAACTTGAGTACTTTGAAATTCAGTGATAATGCAAAAAAATTAACTATCGAATGTCTCAAAATATTCTGACCGTGTCTCGTAGGTCCAAGTGAAAGAGGTCATAATAGAAAAAAAACTTTAGCATTTAATATTGCAAATATTTTGTAATTTCATTTTCCCTTTCTCTTTTGATTTACACAATATGTGAAATCTTAAAGTTTGCTTACTTTACGTAAAAAAATATTTCAAGCTTCAACATATTTTCGTAACGCAATAGCTTACGATGTTGTTGATAATACATGTTCTTTATCACTATTTACTCTTTATCTATCAGAAGAATCAAAATCTTTGTTCTTTATTTCATCAATAATTTCTGTGTTGGCCAGTTTTCCAAAACATCATACGACGATCAGGATAAGACGTTCTGAATAAAACGATAATAACAAGTGTAAAAAATACATAGGAGTACAGTAACCTACACTGGAAACATTTCTCTATCTTCTTCAGATAGTGTTTTCTTTCCTCTGTATAGCTAACTAAAGAGTAAAGATATTAATACAGTCATTAAAAAGATTAAGACAAGGATTAAAGATTAAAACAACAAAGATTAAGACAACAAAGATTAATACAATAGTCATCAGTAAAGATATTGAGACAAAACAAATCTTTTCGGAAAACTTACGGCTGAGGAAAAGGACACTTTTCCGAAATTTGAGATAATAAAACGCTCTTGAATTTTCTAAACTACGTACGTTTAACAATACAATATAAGGGAAATTCAACGGGAACTTATGTGGTTTTAACTGTTCAAGATTATGAACTAACGAAGTTCGAATTAGTAATTGGAGAGTTATAATTGTAAGAAAAAATGGGATAAATTGGAAACGACTGTGATTCAGATTTATCGGCTTTGTAAACAATACATTAACATTTACAGTGTTTAACAATATACATTAACAGTGTTTAACAATACATTATAAGAGAAATTCAACTGGAACTTATGTGGTTTTAACTGTTAAAGGTTATGAACTAACGAAGTTCGAATCAGTAATTGGAGAGTTATAATTGTAAGAAAAAATGGGATAAATTGGAAACGACTGTGATTCAGATTTATCGGCTTTGTAAACAATACATTAACATTTACAGTGTTTAACAATATACATTAACAGTGTTTAACAATACATTATAAGAGAAATTCAACTGGAACTTATGTGGTTTTAACTGTTCAAGATTATGAACTAACGAAGTTCGAATTAGTAATTGGAGAGTTATAATTGTAAGAAAAAATGGGATAAATTGGAAACGACTGTGATTCAGATTTATCGGCTTTGTAAACAATACATTAACATTTACAGTGTTTAACAATATACATTAACAGTGTTTAACAATACATTATAAGGGAAATTCAACTGGAACTTATGTGGTTTTAACTGTTAAAGGTTATGAACTAACGAAGTTCGAATCAGTAATTGGAGAGTTATAATTGTAAGAAAAAATGGGATAAATTGGAAACGACTGTGATTCAGATTTATCGGCTTTGTAAACAATACATTAACATTTACAGTGTTTAACAATATACATTAACAGTGTTTAACAATACATTATAAGGGAAATTCAACTGGAACTTATGTGGTTTTAACTGTTAAAGGTTATGAACTAACGAAGTTCGAATCAGTAATTGGAGAGTTATAATTGTAAGAAAAAATGGGATAAATTGGAAACGACTGTGATTCAGATTTATCGGCTTTGTAAACAATACATTAACATTTACAGTGTTTAACAATATACATTAACAGTGTTTAACAATACATTATAAGGGAAATTCAACTGGAACTTTTGTGGTTTTAACTGTTAAAGTTTATGAACTAACGAAGTTCGAATTAGTAATTGGAGAGTTATAATTGTAAGAAAAAATGGGATAAATTGGAAACGACTGTGATTCAGATTTATCGGCTTTGTAAACAATACATTAACATTTACAGTGTTTAACAATATACATTAACAGTGTTTAACAATGCATTATAATTGATATTCAACTGGAACTTATGTGGTTTTAACTGTTAAAGGTTATGAACTAACGAAGTTCGAATCAGTAATTGGAGAGTTATAATTGTAAGAAAAAATGGGATAAATTGGAAACGACTGTGATTCAGATTTATCGGCTTTGTAAAAAAATTATATTTATATTCAGTACCGAATTCTTAATGTTAACGCATGGGAAAATTTAACGATAATTAAGGAAATCAAAGAATTTTTTTATAGACTAAAATGTAAAGTGTTATTTTAATATTGGTAACAATAGGAGAGCTGGTTAAGATATTTTGAAATGACATTACACTTTATAAATTAAGTTGAATTAAAGAACAATGTATGTTTATATATTAAAGGGGAACTTTGTAACTTTGAATGGTTACGGAATAAGATACTGCAATTACTCTTTGTAACTAAAACTGACTTAATCTTGTTAAGTCTAAAACTGACTTAATCTTATTAAGTCTAGAACTGTTCAATATAGGAAAATTTATAATTTTTACAACTGGCTTGAAATGAAATAACCATAAACAGGAAAATTCTATACATTTTTCTTCAAAATCATAATATCTTTAGTTAGCTTAAAAAGTACATGAGCTCAGACGTTGATGTTTTACCTTAATATATGACCATTTGACACTACCGCTAAAATATAGCTAATATATATTTTAACATTTTAGAGCTCCTGTGGTTATGACTTTTTGAGTATCTAGTTAAATATTTGAGACCTGAAGATACTTTGAAGAATAATGGTTAAACTTATAGAAAACAACTGAGAATCAGTTTAAGTTTTGATTTAATGTGGTAAATGCAAAAGATAACAAAAAGAAAATTATAATGTATTGAACCAAAGAACCAGAGAAAAAAAATATTTGTAAGTATGTATTTGAAAAGAAATAACAATGAATACTTGAGACATGAAGAAACTTAAAAGAGTAATGCATTAACTTATAGGAACAAATTGAGAATCCATTTACAAGATCTGCTTTGATTTAATATAAGATAAGTATAAGAGATAACAAACAGAAAATTATAATATAACGAACCAAAGAACATAAAAAAATCTGTTAGTATTTTTTTAATAGAAGTAACAATGCATAAGAAATATCTATATATCTTTCTCGGAGGTCACAAGATTTTAAGCCAGTTTTAAAAGAGTATGAGTTCAGAAGTTGATGTTTGACCTTAATATGTGACCATTTGACACTACTACTAAAATATAGCTAATATATATTTTACCAATTTAGAGTTCCTGTAATAATGACTTTTTGAGTATCTAGTTAAATACTTGACTCGATACTTGATTTGAAGATTAGTGGGTAAATTTATAGAAAACAACTGAAAATTAATTTACAAGATCTGGTTTCATTTAAAGAGGTAAGTATAAGAGATAACGAAAAGAAAATTATAATGCAATCAATGAAAGAACCAGAGAAAAATATCTGTAAGTATTTATTTGAAAAGAAATAACAATGGATAAGAAATATCTATATATCTTTCTCAGATGTCACAAGATCTTCAGTCAGATTTAAAAGAGCATGAGTTCAGAAGTTGATGTTTGAACTTAATATATGACCATCTCACACTATCAGTAAAATATAGCTGATATGTATTTTAGCATTTTAAGAACTCTTGCAATAATGACTTTTTGAGTAAATAGTTAAATACTGAGACATGAAGATACTTAGAAGATTAATGAGTTAACTTATAGAAAACAACTGAGAATCAATTTACAAGATCTGCTTTGATTTAAAGAGGTAAGTATAAGAGATAACTAAAAGAAAATTATAACGTAATGAATCAAGGAACATAAGAAAAATCTGTAAGTATTTTTAGAAACGAAATAACAATACATAATAAAAATCTATATATCTTTCTCAGAAATCACAGGATCTTAAGCCAGTTTTAGAAGAGAATGATTTCAGAAGTTTATGGCTGACTTTAATATATGACCATCTGATACTACCACTAAAATATAGCTAATATATATTTTAATATTTTAGAGCTCTTTCAGTAATGACATTTTGAGTACCTAGTTAAATACTTAAGACTTGAAGATACTTTAAGAGTAATGGGTAGACTTATAGAAAACAACTGAGAATCAGTTTACAAGATCTGATTTGATTTAAAGGGGTAAATGTGAAAAATAAAGAAAAAAAATTTATAATGTAATGAATCAAAAACCCAGAGAAAAATATCTAAGTATTTACTTGAAAAGAAATAACAATGCATAAGAAAAATCTATATATCTTCGTCAGTGGTCACAATATTTTAAGCCAGTTTTAAAAGAGAATGAGTTGACTTTAATATATGACCATTGGAATCTACCACTAAAATAAAGCTAATATATATTATAACTTTTTAGTGATCCTGCAATAATGACTTTTTGAGTACCTAGTTAAATACTTGAGACGTGAAGATACTTTGAAGAGTAATGGGTAAATTTATAGAAAATAACTGAAAATCAATTTACAAGATCTGCTTTGATTTAAAGAGGAAATTTTAAGCGATAACGAAAAGAAAATTGTAATGTAACGAACCAAAAAACATAAGAAAAATTATCTGTTAGTATTTTTTGAATAGAAATAACAATGCATAAGAAATATCTATATATATTTCTCAGAGGTCACAAGATTTTAAGCCAGTTTTAAAAGAGCATGAGTTCAGAAGTTGATGTTTGACCTTAATATATGACCATTTGACATTACTACTAAAATATTTCTAATATATATTTTACCAATTTAGAGTTCCTGTAATAATGACTTTTTGAGTACCTACTTAAATACTTAAGACTTGAAGATACTTTGAAGAGAAAAGGGTAAATTTATAGAAAATAACTAAAAATCAATTTACAAGTTCTGGTTTCATTTAAAGAGGTAAGTATAAGAGCTAACGAAAAGAAAATTATAATGTAATGAATCAAAGAACCAGAGAAAAAATATCTGTAAGTATTTATTTGAAAAGAAATAACAATGCATAAGAAAAATATACATATATTTCTCAGAGGTCACAAGAATTTAAGCTAGTTTTAAAAGAGCATGAGTTCAGAAGTTGATGTTCGACCTTAATATATGACCATTTTACAGTACCACTAAAATGTAACTAATATATATTTTACCATTTTAAATCTCCTGTATTAATGACTTTTTGAGTACTTAGTTAATACTTGAGACGTGAAGATACTTAGAAGAGTAATGGGTTAACTTGTAGAAAACAACTGATAATCATTTACAAGATCTGTTATGATTTAAGGAGGTAAAGTTAAGAGATAACGAAAAGAAAATTATAATATAATAAACCGAATAACATAAGAAAAAATATCTGTTAGTTTTTGAAAAGAAATAACAGTGCATAAAAAAACTATATAATTCTCTCAGAGGTCACAATATTTTTAACGAGTTTTAAAAGAGCATGAGTTTAGAAGTTGATGTTTCACTTTAATATATGACCATTTGACACTACTTCTAATTATGGTTAATATATATTTTAACATTTTAGAGCTCCTGCAATAATGACTTTTGAGTACCTAATTAATTACTGGAGAGGTGAAGATACTTAGAAGAGTAATGGATTAACTTATAGAAAGCAACTGAGAATCAGTTTACAAGATCTGATTTGATTTAAAGAGGTAAATTTAAGAATAACGAAAAGAAAATTGTAATGCAATGAATCAAAGACCCAGAGAAATATATCTATAAGTATTTACTTGAAAAGAAATAACAATGTATAAGAAAAATCTATATATCTTTCTCCGAGGTCACAATATTTTAAGCCAGTTTTAAAAGAACGTGAGTTCAGAAGTTGATGTTTGACTTTAATATGTGACCATATGACACTACCACTAAAATATAGCTAATATACTTTTACCATTTTAGAGGTCATATGAATATGACTCTTTGAGTACCTAGTTAAATACTTGAGATTTGAAGATACTTTGAAGAGTAATGGGTACATTTATAGAAAATAACTGAGATAATGCAAGATGTGCTTTGATTTAAAGAGGTAAGTATAAGAGATAACAAAAAGAAAATTATATGCAATACATCAAAGAACAAGAGAAAAAATATCTGTAAGTATTTGTTTTTAAGAAATAACAATACATAAGAAAAATCTATATATCTTTCTCAGAAGTCACAACATCTTAAATAAGTTTTAAAAGAGAATTAGTTCAGAAGTTAATATTTGACCTTAGTATATCAATCCTTTTGAAACTTCTGCTATAATATAGCCAAAATGTATTATAGCATTTCAGAGTTTCTGTGATTATAACTCTTGGAGTACCTTGTTAAATACTTGAGACGTGAAGACATTCAGAAGAGTTATGGGCAATTCCTTGAGAATTAAATTACAAGATATGCTTTGATTTAAGGAGATAAGCATAATAAATAACAAAAATGAAAATTTAAAATATGATGTACTGTCACAAACAATCAGAGAATAAATATCCAGAAGCAATGAATGGTTCTCAAGTTTTCTGTATGAAAATATGACGTTTCAGCAAGCTATCCAAAACTCCATGCATTGTTATTAATAGCTTTGCAATTTAATTTAAAGAGTACAGTGCCATATGTTGCATAGTCCCTTAGGAAGTTAAGTTGCAAGTATGTACATTTTACTTCATACTCCACAGAATTTGGTCTGAAAATGTTTTAAATTTAATATCCAGGAGTCATGAGAACGATTTATCCTCTTTCACCCACATCTGTTTGTCATATTCGAAAGACTGATTTCCGTATTTACACACATAGGGGGAAGAGATTCGCAATTTTATGCGTTTCCGGGAGAAATGGAATTGCGGTGTTAGGGTTGTCAACATTTCAAAAGTGGAAACTCGTTAAAATAGATATGGCTCACACGCCTGCCTTGGATTTATCTTCTTACGCTCTTGGCCAGTTGGCACACATTATTACATATTCTGAAGAGAGAAAAGTCACTTTTCTAAATGAAGTCTTATAAGAGGGATAAATTTTACATGAAAACGGGTCACTGCATGTCTTAACATTTCTATGCAGATGGTAATAAAGGATCGGATTTAAGTCCGTCATACAACTCAGAATACAAGCGGCTTCGATGTACTTTATTACTGTCAGAGATTTTGTTTAAGAATATTGGAGATTGTATTTAAAATTGCACATCTTTTAAAAGATAAAGTAGAACAAATCTTTTTATTTATAAAGTTGACTTAAAGCTTCAAAATTATATTCAGAATTATTCTTCTAATCCATTGATTAAATGGCATTCTATGATGTTTAAAACGAAGCTGATCACTAACGTAACAAACCATAGTCTTCAAAGTTGTTTAAATTTTATTTATTTTATTCTGTACAGTCCATAATAAGTCAGTTTTAAGATATGCATCGATATGTAAGCCGCAGAAATGACTCGAGTATTAAAGGGTTAAGTATCATTTGTTTGAAAATACTATATTCATATACATATACTATATACCTATACACAATAACTTCTTTTTAAGGTATGCATCGATATGAAGGCCTCAGAAATGACTCGGGCATTAAAGGACGAAGCATCATTTATTTGAAAATACTATACTCATATACATATACCATATTCCTATACATAATAACTTAGTTTTAAGATATGCATCGATATGTAATATATTCATATACAAATACTATATTCCCATACATAATAACTTAGTTTTATGATATGCATCCATATGTAAGCCTCAGAAATCACTCAGGCATTAAAGAATTAAGCATCATTTATATGAAATTACTAATTCCTATACAAAATAACTTAGTTTTAATATATTCATCGCTATATATTATATTCCTATACATATATAATAACTTACTTTTAAGATATGTAGGGGTATGTAATATATTCCTTTGCATATACTATATTCCTATAAATAAAAACTTAGTTTTAAGATATACATCAATATGTAATTGCAGAAATGACTCGAACATTAAAAGATTAAGTATCATTTAGACGCATTGATTGTATTTTGTATTTGTTAAAAAAATGCTTAAATTAGGCTGATTGAAGATTGTTTTTAAAATAACGTATTCTTAAAAATGAAATAACTAATTTATTCCTCTAAAATGTACACATAAAACTTTAAAATTGTGTTTAATATGTTACTAAACGTTTTATATAGCATAAAAATGGCTTTGTTGTATAATATTACTGTTAGAGATTTTGTTTAAATAAAGAATATTGGAGAGTGTTTCTAAAATTCCACATCCTTTTTAAAGGATTTGTTCTATTTTAACTTTTAAGATAAAATAGAACAAGCCTATTTATTTATAAAGAAGACTTAAAGTTTCATAATTTTGTTCAGCACGTCTGTCTAATCCAGCATAAAAACGTCTTGATTGTATTTTCTTATTGTTAGAAAATGTGCTTAAATTAGACAGATTCGAGAATGTTTTTGAAATAACGTATTCTTAAAAATAAAATAACTAATTTATTCTTTTAAAATATACTTATAAATCTTTAAAATTGTGTTTAATATGTTGCTAAGCGTTTAATATAGCATAAAAACGGCTTTGTTGCTTAATATTACTGTTAGAGATTTGTTTAAATGAAAAAGATTGGAGAATGCTTTTAAAACTACACATCCTTTATCTGTTTATTTATAAACTTAAAGCTTCATAATTATGTTCAACGAGTCTAATCCAGCATAAAACAGCTTAATTGTATTTTGTTACTGTTAGAGATTGTGTCTAAAGTACGCAAATTTGAGAATGTTAATGAAATAACGTATTCTTAAAAATAAAAAAAAATACAGAACTAATTTATTCATTTAAGATATAGATATAAAACTTTTAAATCATGTTTAACATGTTACTAAGTTTTTAATACAGCTTATAAATGGCTTCGTTGGGTAATATTACTGTCAAAGAATTTTGTTTAAATTAGTAAGGAGATTGGTAAATGTTTTAGAAATTATCTATTATTTAAAACAAAGAACATAACTAGTCTATTAGTTTTTAAAAGTAGACATACAAAATATAGTTAAATGTAACTTTCAAATTTTAAGCTTTAAAATTTTGTTAAGCGTAATACTAAGCGTATGTTTGTACTTGCACACTATTATTATGCTATCTGAATATATAAACCTTTAGATGTCGAAGTATTTGTATGAAGTGTATAAAAAATTCTGAAATTTGGAAATGAGAGCTGTCTAAAAAGTGTCTAAAGTGAATTTTAATCTGTAAAACAGCTATTTGACACTAAGCAAGAAAATATGTTAAACACAAAATATATTACCTAAAAAAGATGGAGAAATAACAGCAAACAGTGTTATACAGACTTCAACAACAGCTGCTATGGAAGCACTTTCTAGGCAAACTTCCAGTTCAACCACTTCAAATTTTGCCATTTCTTCTCCATATACGGATTTAAAAAAGGTCATCCTTACTTTAATTTCACTACTGCAGTTGTAAGGACAAAAATAAGTCTTAGAAAATGCCAGACGAAAAAGAAAGCGAGTAAAAACTAAAGACAGATATGTGATGACTGTTTCTGATGTAGCAGAGCGAAGCTAAACTTGATAATCGTGGCCATTGCAGTGTTCCAATATAAATTGTAATTATACACATATAAATCTGTTTGTAGATAAAAAAGTTTTAATTGAAAATTTCTTACTTAGAGCATATTTTAATCAATACCCATTTAATTAAAATATATAATAAAAGATAAAATTATAAATTTGCAATTTAAAAATATATAAGAACAATTTACAATAATGGCAATAAAATGTATGAATACATGTAAA
>CM063510.1:140209267-140215403 GCA_032207245.1 Pardosa pseudoannulata
AATATAATCTTAACATTAATAGAAAGCCAACGTATTTATTTAACTTTGAATTTATGAATACACTATTATAGTTTTCACACATCAATATTTTTGTGTATATAATTATATACATACATATAAGCAAATGTACATGTGAACACATACGTGAAAATCAATTATGCGAAGGGCATTTAATAAAGTAAGTGATTCTGTCTGCAATATTTTACGTATCAATTTACAGAACTTTTTCATCCTTTGATAAATAAATCCACGGCTCACTTTATTTTCCGTACTTACCTCAGAGAGAGAGAGAGAGGAAAAAAAATAATTAAGTGTCCTTCTCATCCCAGAAGGGGGCTTTCTTTGGCCAATTCCATTAACAGTGAAAATCGAAAGTCACTCTGTAGTACAAGCGGAAAAAAGTCCAGACTGAATGGGACAACTTGTCAATGTTCAGTCATGTGAACTGAGGGTGAAAAAAAAAAAGGAACGTAGATGGGAAGAAGATAGTAGAGATATCGAAAAAAAATGTAAAAGCTCTTTCGCTGAACCGCTTTTTTTTCCGCGGTCCTTATTTTCAGAAGCGTTTAGAATAAATACGCAAACACTGCTGAATATTTTAATACATGCAATCTATTGATTTATTGGCCTGTCTTTCGTATTTATCCGATTCCTTTTGCTGTTTCATTTTTAATTTGTGGCCAACAATATATTTTCTGCATATTAATATATATTTATGTTTTAAATATTTAAGTGCCTGAAAGAGGTACTTGGAAAAGAGAAAATACAATTGTGTTTACTTGTGTACTTTGTTTTCTGTGTTTTTATATCTTCTATTATATAATACATATTTCAATGGTAATTGTTTTTAGAAGACTAGAATATTTTCGACTAGCTAAGATCTACTTTTATGCATAACAAAATGTAATGCTGCATCACAATTGATGGTTATTATTACATGATTAAAGGAAAGAAATTTGGCTTACGAACAGAAATTTGATATTTGATTAGACTTAAGGATCATCAAGAAAATTCCATTTAATTCTCAGGTGAATATATATTTAATTTAAATATAAAACATTTCATTAACTAAATATTTAAGATGATGAGTTAAATGAATATTATATACATAAAATATTTATTTATGCTTTATATAGAAGATAGTGGAGAAAATATATATTTTTAAATATATATATATATATATATATATATATATATATATATATATATACATATATAATATATATTTCAATAGTAGATGTTTTTAGAAGACTAGAATTTGTTTAATTAGCTACGGTCTACTTTGATGCATAACAAAATGAAATTATGCATTACAATTGGTTAACACTACATTATTGAGGGACAGAAATTTGAATTAGTAAGAGAAATTTGATATTTGGCTAGGCGTAAGGATTATCAAGAAAATTCCATGTAATTCTTAGGTGAATATACATTTAATTTAAATACAAAACATTTCATTAGTAAATATTTAAGGCGATGACTTAAACAAATATTATATGCATTAAAATATTTAATTATGCTTTATATAGTGTCGAAAAGATATATTTTTGTAAGAGGAAATATAGTTATACGTATTAATACATATGTAATATATATTTCAATAGTAGATGTTTTTAGAAGACTAGAATTTGTTTAATTAGCTACGGTCTACTTTGATGCATAACAAAATGAAATGATGAATCACAATTGATGGTTAATATTACATGATTAACGAAAGAAATTTGGCTTACTGACGGAAATTTGATATTTGGTTAGGCTTAAGGATCATCCAAAAAATTCCATGTAATTATCATGTGAATATACATTTAATTTAAATACAAAAAATTTCATTAACTAAATATTTAAAGTGATGACTTAAACAAATATTATATACATAAAAATATTTATTTTTGATTTATATAGAGTCCAAAAGATATATTTCTGAAAGAGAAAATAAAGCAATACGTATTTATACATATATAATACATATTTCAATGGTAGATGTATATAGAAGACTAGTACCTGTTGGATTGGCTAAGCTCTACTTTTATGCATAACAAAATGAAATGATTCATCACACTTGATGGTTAATATTGCATGATTAAAGGAAAGAAATTTGGCTTATGAACAAAAATTTGATATTTGGTTAGGCCTAAGGATCATCCAAAAAATTCCATTTAATTAACATATGAATATACATTTAATTTAAATACAAACCATTTCATTAAGTAAATATTTAAGGGGATGACTTAATCAAATATTACATACATAAAAATATTTATTTATGCTTTATATAGTGTCGAAAATATATATTTTTGAAAGAGAAAATAAAGTTATACATATTAATACGTATATAATACATATTTCAATTTTAGATGTTTTAGAAGACTAGAATTTGATTAGCTAAGGTCTACTTTGATGCATAACAGAATAAAATAATGCATTACAACTAATGGTTAATATTACAGAATTAAAGGAAATAAATTTGGCTTACGAATAGGAATTTGATATTTGGTTAGGCCTATGGATCATCAAGAAAATTCCATTTAATTGACATGTGAATATACATTTAATTTGAATACAAAACATTTCAATAACTAAATAGTTAACGTGATGAATTAACAAATATTATATACAAAAATATTTATTTATGTTTTATATAGTTTCGAAAAGATATATGTTTGAAAGCGAAAATAAAGTTATAGATAATAATACATATATAATACATATTTCAATGGTAGATGTTTTTAGAAAACTAAAATTTGTTTAATTATTTGAGGTCTAATTTGATGCATAACAAAATGAAATAATGCATCACAATTGGTTAACTCTACATTATTGAGGGAGAGAAATTTGTATTCCTAAGAGAAATTTGATATATGGCTAGGCGTAAGGATCATCAAGAAAATTCAATGTAATTCTCTGGTGAATATACATTTAATTTAAATACAAAACATTTGATATGCTAAATGTTAAAGGTGAAGACTTAAAGGAATATTATATGCATAACAATATTTATATTTTATATAGTGTCTAAGAGATATACTTTGCTAAGAGGAGATAAAGTTGGTTACTATTATGCTTTGATTTCTCTATTTTCTTTTTTTCCATTATAAAGTACACAATGACAGACATTTCGCATAAAGTCAATAATAGATATTTTTAAATGAAGAGAATTTGTTTTAGTATCTGAAATATTCTTTGACACATAATACAATGTCCTAGTACATCACAATTGGTGGTTAACATTACCTAATTGAGGGAAAGAAATTTGGCGTACGAATAAAACTTTTATACATGGTTGGGTGTCAAAACAACAACGAAAATTTAATGTAATTCTCAGTTGAGTATACAATTTATTTAGACTGAACACCTTCGACCGACTAATTGATTAAGGCAATGACTTAAGAAAATATTTTATGCATATTAATATTTATTTAGGTTCTAAATATTTTACTCTTTAAAACAATACTTTGAAATATAAATAATAAGAATAAATTGGTAAATTAGAAGAGAATTACGATTAAGAGAAAAATAGTTGTGTTTCTTATAAAACTTTATTAAGTTTTGATTTGAAAAGAAATAACCAAACATGAAACATATGTATATGTTTCTCAAAAATCATCAAATTGTAATTTAATTGAAAAAGGATATGAATTCAGAAGTTAGTTTTTGCCTTGAAGTATCAATCAACTGCTAGAATATGGCTGAAATATTTTTTAATAATTTAGAGTTTCTGTGATTGCATCTTCTATAATTCCTACATAAATATTTAAGATTTACTTAGTGTGATAGTCAAATGGATAAAATATATATGAAAATCATTTTACAAGATCTGTTCTGATTAGACGTATTAAGCATTTTTTCTTCACATTTTTTTTTTTGTTGTAAATTGCAAATTTTTGGTATTATAAGAATTATACTTTATCAATAAATTCATCATGGAGTATTATTTACATCCATAAAATATTTCCCTCTACTTAGAGGGAAAAGTTATTTGAATTTATACTTATCAATTTATTTTATACTAATATACCGGAATTTATTTTTATTGCAAAAAATATGTATTAAAATACTAATATACAATATAGCTAAAATATAATTTAATAATTATGCGTTTCTAACGTTAGAGCTTTCGTAGTATCTAGTAAATACTTCAGACTTAAAATTACTCAGTGTAATAAGAAAACAGATGAAAGAGATCTGGGAATCAATTTACAAGATCTGCTCTGATTAGACTTATGAAGCCCTTTTTTATAATATTTTCACATTTTTTTGTTGTAAATTGCAATTCTTTTGGTATTATAAGAATTATGATATATCAATAAATTCTTCCTGTGGAGTATTATTTACATCCATAAAATGTTTCTATCTAGACAGAAGAATTTTATTATGTATTTATACGTATAAATTATACGTATTTTATACTAATGCTACAATATAGCTAAAATATAGTTTAACAATTCTGTGTTTCTATCATTATATATTTCATAGTACCTAGTTAAAGTCTTGAGACTTAAAATTACTCAGTGTAATAGCAAATTGATTGAAGACATCTGAGAATCATTTTACAAGATCTGCTCTGATTAGACGTATGAAGAATTTTTTAATATCTTCACATTTTTGTTTGTTGTAAATTGCAATTTTTTTGATATTATAAGAATTATCCTTTATCAATAAAGTAATCAGTCTGTGTATTATTTACATCCATAAAATATTTCCCTCTATCTAGAAGGAAGAATTTATTATGTATTTATACGTATCAATTTATTTTATACTAATGCTACAATATAGCTAAAATATAATTTAACAATTTGGCGTTTCTATCATTACAGCTTTCATATTATCTAGTTAAATACACCAGACTTAAAATTACTCAATGTAATAAGAAAACGGATTGAAGGACATTTGGGAATCAATTTACAAGATCTGCTCTGATTATACGTATTAAACATTTTTTAATATCATAACTTTTTTTTTGTTGTAAATTGCACTTTTTTTTGGTATTGTAAGAATTATCCTATATCAATAAATTCATCATGCGGTGTATTATTTATATTCATAAAATATTTCGTTCTATCTAGAAGGAAGAATTTACTAGTATTTATGCTTATCAATTTATTTTATAATAATGCTACAATACAGCTAAAATATAATTTAATAATTCGGCGTTTCTATCATTGCAGCTTTCATAGTGTCTAGTTAAATACTTGAGACTTAAAATTACTCAGTGTAATAGCAAACGGATTGTAGACATCTGAGAATCATTTTACAATCTCTGGTTTGACGTATTAAGTATTTTTTAATATCTTCACATTTTATTTGTTGTAAATTGCATTTTTTTTGGTATTATAAGAATTATCCTATATCAATAAATTCACATCCATAACATATAATCATTTACATCCATAAAATATTTCCATCTGTTTGTAGGGAAGAATTTTATTATTATGTATTTATAAGTATCAATTTGTTTTATACTACTCTACAATATAGCTAAAATATATTTTAACAATTCAGCGTTTATATCATTAGAGCTTTTATAGTACCTAGTTAAAAACTTGAGACTTACAATTACTCAGTGTAATAGGCAAACCAATTGAAGACATCTGAGAATCAATTTACAATATCTGCTTTGATAAGATTTATTTTGCAATTTTAATGTTTCCACATTTTTTAATAAATTGCTATTTTTCTTTCTGGTAATATAACCATTATTCTGCCTCAATAAATTTATGAAGCGTAGTATTATTTACATCCATAAAATATTTCCCTCTATCAAGAAGGACGAATTTTAATATTATGTATTTATACATATCAATCTAATTTATACTATTCTACAATAGAGCTAAAATATATTTTAACAATTCAGCGTTTGTACATTGTTCAGCTAGGTACATAAAAGCTCTAGAGCTTTTATAGAACCTAGTTAAATACTTGAGACTACTTAAAATTACTCAGTGTAATATTCAAACGGATTGAAGATATATGAGAATCAATTTACAAGATCTGCTTTGATAAGACTTACTATGCAATTTTTAATGTTTCCGCATATTTTGTAAATTGCTGCTTCTTTTTCTGGTATTATAACCATTATTCTGTCTCAATAAATTCATGAAGTGGAGTATTATTTATATCCATAAAATATTTTTCCCTC
>CM063510.1:140215503-140230503 GCA_032207245.1 Pardosa pseudoannulata
CTATGCAATTTTTAATGTTTCCACCTACTTTGTAAATTGCTATTTTTTCTTTTCTGGTATTATAACCACTATTTTGCCTCAATAAATTCATGAAGTGGAATATTATTTACATCCATAAAATTTTTCCCTCTATCTAGAAAGAATAATTTACTAGTATTTATGCGTATCAATGTATTTTATACTGAAGCTACAATATAGCTAAAATATAATTTAACATTTCGGCGTTCTATGATTACAGCTTTCATAGTACTTAGTTAAATACTTGAGACTTAAAATTACTCAGTGTAATAGGAAACAGGTTGAAGACATCTGATAATCGTTTTACAAGATCTGCTCTGATTTGACGTATTAAGCGTTTTTTAATATATTCACATTTTTGTTTGTTGTAAATTGCATTTTTTTGGTATTGTAAGAATTATCCTATATGAATAAATTCATCATGAGTTGTATTATTATGTCCATAAAATATTTCCTTCTATCTAGAAAGAAGAATTTATAATGTATTTATACGTATCAATTTATTTTATACTAATGCTACAATATAGCTAAAATTATAATTAAACAATTCGGTGTTTCCGTCATTACAGCTTTTATAGTACCTAGGTAAATACTTGAGACTTAAAATTACTCAGTGTAATAGGCAAACAGATTGAAGACACCTGAGAATCAATTTACAAGATCTGCTTTGATAAGACTTACTATGCACTTTTTAATGATTCCACCTATTTTGTAAATGGCTATTTTTTTTTCTAGTATTAAAACCATTACTCTGATTCAATAAATTCATGAAGTGGAGTATTATTTATATCCATAAAATATTTCCGTATATAGAGAAGGAAGAATTTTATTGTTATGTATTTATACATACCAATCTATTTTATGCTACTCTACAATATAGCTAATACATATTTTAACAATTCAGTGTTTGTATCATTAGAGCTTTTATAGTACCTAGTTAAATACTTGAGACTTAAAATTACTCAGTGTAATAGGCAAACGGATTGAAGACATCTGAGAATCAATTTACAAGATCTGCTTTGATAAGACTTATTTTGCAATTTTAATGTTTCCACATTTTTTAATAAATTGCTGCTTCTTTTTCTGGTATTATAACCATTATTCTGCCTCAATAAATTCATGAAGCTCAGTATTATTTACATCCATAATATATTTCCCTCTATCAAGAAGGAAGAATTTTATTATTATGTATTTATATATATCAATCTATTTTATACTATTCTACAATAGAGCTAAAATATATTTTAACAATTCAGCGTTTGTATCATTAGAGCTTTTATAGTACCTAGTTAAATACTTGAGACTTAAAATTACTCAGTGTAATAGGCAAACGGATTGAAGACATCTGAGAATCAATTTACAAGATCTGCTTTGATAAGACTTACGAAGCAATTTTTAATGATTCCACCTATTTTGTAAATTGCTGCTTCTTTTTCTGGTATTATAACCATTATTCTGCCTCAATAAATTCATGAAGCTCAGTATTATTTACATCCATAATATATTTCCCTCTATCAAGAAGGAAGAATTTACTAGTATTTATGCTTATCAATTTATTTTATAATAATGCTACAATACAGCTAAAATATAATTTAATAATTCGGCGTTTCTATCATTGCAGCTTTCATAGTGTCTAGTTAAATACTTGAGACTTAAAATTACTCAGTGTAATAGCAAACGGATTGTAGACATCTGAGAATCATTTTACAATCTCTGGTTTGACGTATTAAGTATTTTTTAATATCTTCACATTTTGTTTGTTGTAAATTGCAATTTTTTTGGTATTGTAAGAATTATCCTATATGAATAAATTCATCAAGAGTTGTATTACTTATGTCCATAAAATATTTCCTTCTATCTAGAAAGAAGAATTTATAATGTATTTATACGTATCAATTTATTTTATACTAATGCTACAATATAGCTAAATTATAATTTTAAACAATTCGGTGTTTCCGTCATTACAGCTTTCATAGTACCTAGTTAAATACTTGAGACTTAAAATTACTCAGTGTAATAGGCAAACGGATTGAAGACATCTGAGAATCAATTTACAACATCTGCTTTGATAAGACTTTCGATGCAATTTTTAATGTTTCCACCTATTTTGTAAATTGCTATTTTTTTCTTTTCTGGTATTATAATCATTATTCTGCCTCAATAAATTTATGAAGCGTAGTATTATTTACATCCATAAAATATTTCCCTCTATCAAGAAGGACGAATTTTAATATTATGTATTTATACATATCAATCTAATTTATACTATTCTACAATAGAGCTAAAATATATTTTAACAATTCAGCGTTTATATCATTAGAGCTTTTATAGTACCTAGTTAAATACTTGAGACATAAAATTACTCAGTGTAATAAGAAAACTGATTGAAGACACTGAGATTCCAATTTACAAGATCTGCTTTGATAAGATTTATTAAGCAATTTTTAATATCTTTCCACCTATTTTATAAATTGCAATTTTTTTGATATCATAAGAATTTTCATATATTAATAACCATTATTCATCCTCAATAAATTCATTAAGCGTAGTATTATATACATCCATAAAATATTTCCATCTATTTAGAGGAAAGAATGTTATTATTATGTATTTATATGTATCAATCTATTTTATATTACTCTACAATATAGCTAAAATATATTTTAACAATTCAGCGTTTGTATCATTAGAGCTTTTATAGTACCTAGTTAAATACTTGAGACGTAAAATTACTCAGTGTAATAAGAAAACTGATTGAAGAAAACTGAGAACCAATTTACAAGATCTGCTCTGATTAGATTTATTAAGCATTTTTTAATATCTTCACATTTTCTTGTTGTAAATTGCAATTTTTTTGATATCATAAGAATTTTCATATATTAATAAATTCACATCCTTAACATATACATCATTTACATCCATAAAATATTTCCATCTAATGCAATTTTTTTGGTATTATAAGAATTTTCAAATATTAATAAATTCACATTTTATATACTCTCATTTACATCCATAAATATATTTTAACCATCTAGCGTTTAGTATCATTAGAGCTTTTATTGTTATGTTATTTATACGTATCAATTACTCAGTGTATGCTAAAACGGATTTAAAACCCTGAGAATCAATTTACAAGGCCGAATTCAATTGGTTAGTATCATTAGATCTTTCGAATATTACATCTTTTATAGCACCTAGTTAAATACTAGAGACTTAAAATTACTCAGTGTAATAGGTAAACGGATTGAAGACATCTGAGAATCAATTTACAATATGTGCTTTGATAAGATTTATTATGCAATTTTTAATGTTTCCACCTTTTTTAATAAATTGCTATTTCTTTTCTGGTATAATAACCATTATTCAACCTCAATAAATTCATTATTTAAGCCCATAAAATATTTCCCTCTAACTTGAGTCGCTTTTATCATCCATGCAGTCAAATAATTTTAGAACACAAGTCTCTTTGCTGAAAATGCTTCTGTAATTCCGCACTCGTTCCAATGGAATATTGATTCGTTTCCTTTCTCTCCAAGAGCCTGACACAGAAGTAAATTGAGTTTTCTGCTGTTGAAAAGGAACATTTCCTCCTCCGTATTCCATTAAGAGGTACAATCGGAAGTTATTCTGTGTGCGGAGGAAGTGATTGGCAACAGACTATTGACGACGACTTGTCAACAAGTGAGCTGGGGAGGGAATTGAAAAGCGTAGCGATTCTGCTCGATGGAAAGAAGTATTAATCACTCGGTGACACCCTGACTCCAGACGTGTAATTTAAATAAAAAGGCAGAGTAATTGTTGCTACAGAGCTAGGGTCGAAAAACCCTTAAACTCAAATGATTCATTTCATACTATTTGGTAATTTCTGTTGCATATTTGTATTAATTACCATTTTCTGTTAGAATATATTTTAAATTACTAAGGAAACAGTGGAACTACTAAATTAATTTATTTTGTTTCTGATCAGTCTGCTTAAAAATTCAATTTGGTATTCGCTACAAAGCTTGGGTCGAAAAATTAAAGAACTATTAAACTCAAATGAATCATTTTATACTATTTGATAATTTCTGTTGCATATTTGTATTGATTACCAATTTCTGTTAGAATATATTTTAAATTACTAAAGAAACAGTAGAATTACTAAATTATTTTATTTTGTTTTTGATCAAACTGCTTAAAAATTTAATTTGGTATTGACCACAAACCTAGGGTCGAAAAACCGTTAAACTCAAATGATTCATTTCATACCATTTGGTAATTTCTGTTGCATATTTGTATTGATTACCATTTTCTGTTAGATTATATTTTAAATTACTAATGTAACAAGGGAATTACAAAATTAATTTATTTTGTTTTTGATCAATCTGCCTAAAAATTTAATTAGGTATTCGCTACAATTCTAAGGGTCGAAAAATTAAAGAACCATTAATCTCAAATGATTTATATCATACCATTTGGTAATTTCTGTTGCATATTTGTATTGATTATCATTTTCTGTTAGAATATATTTAAATTACTAAAGAAACAGTGGATGTACTAAACTAATTTATTTTCGCTCTGATTAATCTGCTTAAGAATTTAATTTGGTATTCGCTACAAAGTTAGGGTAAAAAAAAAACTTAAACTCAAATGATTCATTTTGTACCATTTGGTAATTTCTATTGCATATTTGTATTGATTACCATCTTCTGTTAGAATATATTTTAAGTTACTAAGTAAACAGTGGAATTACTAAACTAAGTTGTTTTGTTTTCTGATCAACCTGCTTAAAAATTTAATTTGGTATTAGCTACAAAGATAGGGTCGAAAAATTAAAGAACCATTAAACTCAAATGGTTCATTTCATACCATTTGGTAATTCTTGAAGCATATTTGTGTTGATTACCATGTTCTGTTAGAATATATTTTAAATTACTAAGGAGGAAGTGGAATTTCTAAACTAATTTATTTTGTTTCTGATGAATCTGCTTAAAAATTTAATTTGGTATTCGCTACAAAGTTAGGATCGAAATATTAAAGAACCATTAAACTCAAATGATTCATTTCATACCATTTGGTAATTTCTGTTGCATATTTGTAATGATTACCATTTTTTGTTAGAATATATATTAAATTACTAAAGAAACAGTAGAATTACTAAATTAATTTATTTTGTTTCTGATCAATCTGCTTAAAAATTTAATTTGGTATCCACTACAAAGCTAGGGTCGAAAAACCATTAAACTCAAATGATTCATTTCCTACCAATTGGTAATTTCTGTTGCATATTTGTATTGATTACCATTTTCTGTTAGAATATATTTTAAATTACTAAGGAAACAGGGGAATTACTAAAAACTAATCTATTTTGTTTCTGATCAACCTGCTTAAAAATTTAATTTCGTTTTCGCTACAAAGCTAGGGTCGAAAAACTATTAAACTCAAATGATTCATTTCATACCATTTGGTAATTCCTGTTGCATATTTCTATTGATTACCATTTTTTGTTAGAATATGTTTTAAATTACTAAGGAAACAATGTAATTACTAAAAACTAATTTATTTTGTTTCTGATCAATCTACTTAATAATTTAATTTCATATTCGCTACAAAGCTAGGGTCGAAAAACCATTAAAGTCAAATGATTTATTTCATACCATTTGGTAATTTCCGCTGCATATTTGTATAGATTACCTTTTTCTGTTAGAATATATTTTAAATTACTAAGGAAACAGTGGAATTACTAAATTAATTTATTGTGCTTCTGATCAATCTGCTTAAAAATTAAATTTTGTATTTTCTACAAAGCTGGGGTCGAAAAATTAAAGAACCATTAAACTGAAATGATCCATTTCATACCATTTGGTAATTTCTGTTGGATATTTGTATTGATTACCATTTTCTGTTAGAATATACTTTAAATTACTAAAGAAACAGTGGATGTACTAAACTAATTTATTTTGTTTCTGATCAATCTGCTTAAAAATTCAATTTCGTATTCGGTACAAAGCTAGGGTCGAAAAACCCTTAAAATCAAATGATTCATTTCATACCATTTGGTTACTTCTCTTACATATTTGTACTGATTACCATTTTTTGTTAGAATATGTTTTAAATTACTAAGGAAACAGGGGAATTACTAAAAACTAATCTATTTTGTTTCCGATTAATTTGCTTAAAAATTTAACTTCGTATTCGCCACAAAGCTAGGGTCGAAAAACTATTAAACTCAAATGATTCATTTCATACCATTTGGTAATTCCTGTTGCATATTTCTATTGATTACCATTTTCTGTTAGAATATACTTTAAATTACTAAAGAAACAGTGGATGTACTAAACTAATTTATTTTGTTTCTGATCAATCTGCTTAAAAATTCAATTTCGTATTCGGTACAAAGCTAGGGTCGAAAAATTAAACAACCAATAAACTCAACTGATTCATAATATACCATTTGGTAATTTTTCGTTGCATATTTGTATTTATTACCAATTTCTGTTAGAATATATTTTAAATTATTAAGGAGACAGTGGAATTTCTAGACTAATTTATTTTGTTTTTGTCTAAAGTGCTTAAAAATTTAATTTGGTATTCGATTGAAGACGTTTATGATTTCAAGTTAAAATCTTGACAACTTTAAAAGGTTAGAAATATTATTAATTATTTTGCAGTAACATTATTCAAATATTTTATGATCTTTATTAAATATAACAGGGTAATTTTTAATCCATAGGAGACACTTCAGGCTTGATAAAATTTAATTGTTCTCACAATGATCCATTTAATATTATATAGTAAATCATGATACATAGCTGTATTGATTACCTTTTTCTGTGAAGTATGTATTTTAAATTAATATGAGGACAGAGGACTTTGTTAACTAATTAATTTTGTTTTCAAACAATCTGCTTGAAAATTTTAAGTGGTAGTGGGGAAATATCTATTGTAAGACGTTTATAACTTTAGACGAAAACCTTGATAAATTTAAAGGTTATCAATTATTATTTGATTCTGTACTGAATAACATTATTCAAATGTTCTGCTTTTATGCAAAATAGAATTTTTATTCGCACGATATTCGTTTGACCTAATAAAACTTAACTGTTATAAAAAATCATTTCCCTGGAAATGCAGTAAGATAAAAATAACAATAGTTAAAATACTCATTTCTCCGTACAAAATATGCACAATATTTCTGTTAATTTAAAAGAGAATAGATTTCTGCTGGTCCAAATATATCAATTTTAACTATTTTTATTTTATACATAGTAAACATTTGACAACTTTCGGTTAGAAATGTTCCTTGTGTGTTTCAGATATTTATAGTTTTAGAAAAAATTTTTTCGTTTTTTTCAAAATCTGTTTAAATAGCATTTAATAAAAGTGAATTGTTTTATTTGTTAATAATTATATTTAGTACAATTTGATTTATTATATTTAGTACAATTTGTACAATAATTATATTTAGTACGAAACACTTTCTTTGATTTTTAAAGTAACCCATTAGTAACAAGTGAATTGTTTTATTTTTAATAAAGTTATATTTACAATTTGTACAATAATTATATTTAGTACGAAACATTTTCTTTCATTTTTAAAGTAGTCATCAGCAACAAGTGAATTGTTTTATTTGTTAATAATTATATTTAGTACAATTTGATTTATTATATTTAGTACAATTTGTACAATAATTATATTTAGTACGAAACACTTTCTTTGATTTTTTTCTTTAGTTATATATACAATTTAGTAATACAGCCATATAAATGTTTCAGGCAAATTTAGCTCATTTGAAATTCCACTATATATTTAAGATGAAACATACGTTAAGTAAAAATCAGTCTTTTTTCTTGAAATTAAAAGCCAGATAACATGTATAATAATAAATTTAAAAAAATTGTTCGCATTTAAGATGAGATGTGTATAATAAGTGAAAGAGCTACTTCACGAATCTTCACTCAGTTCAAGAGCTTTCATTAAAATACTTAAAAATTAAAAAACATTAAAAACATCTACTCATTCTTGTGCATATTCAGTAAGTGTTAAATAATTGAATAAATTAATTAGAACAATTCAACTTTTTTTACTGCGTCCTGAAAATAAACGACAAAAATATTTGACCACTAGTCAAATTAGAGATTCCAATTAGTGATACACTTAACTGCAGATTCATGGCAGAATTTGCTGCAGGGGATTTCATAGTAAGCAGTACAGTCATGAACTAAGATAACTGACACCATGATAAAATGATATTATTGCACTTGATATCACAATTTCTAACGAGGTATTAATTTACTGGGCATTGTATACATATTTGCTTTTCAGAATCTTTTGTCAAGTGATTTTTGAACCCGAAAGAAGTTGAATATATTAAAAGTGTCAATCTGTAATATCCAATTAATTACTTTGGATTGAGGCTAAAATGCAATGTAATTTAACAATTTGAACACAATTGTATTAGATATACTGTTACTCTTGTTAACTTCTTGAAAAGAAATGTTTATCTGGTAGAGACATATTGTAGGTAACAAACTAATTTAACTAACCGTTTTTATTTAACCCCTTAACAATTTCATTTTTTTTCACTAAATAGGTCCAAAAAATCACACATTTTTATTGCATATTTCTATTTATTTTACATTTGTAAGTTCTAAAACGTTATTAAAAGTAAAATTCCCTATTATTTTAAGCATGTATAACATCTGTTTTACAGGAAATAAAATTTTCCTCGGAATTTGTCTTTTCTTTCTCATGTACAGACAGGGAAGTTGCATTTACAATTCTGCATATAAAAATACAAATATTTTCGATTACAATTAGTATACGATTATTTTCGACTGCAAATATTATAAGCACATTACTTTTTGAAGGATCATATTTAGAGCTATAAATTAAAAAAAGGGCAAGAGGCATAGTCCAACGTCACAGTCTGGAAAAAAATACATACTTAGTCTCTTTTCTAGTTCTTTTGCCCCTATCATTTTTTTTTCAGTGAATACACATAGCTTGGTTTTTAGGTCTTAGTTTTATATCTGTAGGTGGAATTACGCCCAAAACGTCTCTATTGGCCAGTCTTCCAAAAACTCAAGCCAAATTTAAGATAAAGTAAAAAGGAGTAATGCAAAACCTATGAGAAAGTCTGCGGTTTTAAATCAATGAAAATACTCTTCAATAACTAACATTTTGATGGCCAAAATAGTGAGATAGTGCCCAAAATAATGAGAACGACAAAGAAATGATTGCTCATACACCATACGGACAAATCAAATAAAGCCATAGCATCCGCTCTCGTACTGTATACGTGCAATATATATATATATATATATATATATATATATATATATATATATATATATATATATATATATATATTATATATATATATATATATATATATATATATATATATATATATATATATATATATATATGTAATATTGGCTAGACTCATTCAAAATCACAACACAGTGTATTTCTGTTAATAAACATGAAATCCTTACAACAGGCAAACACCTTTACAACTTCGTGCACACAGACAATGTGATCCCGCACATACACTTTTTCAAGTAGGGATTCCCCAGGTACAGAGAATGCGAATAATCCCTAACCACAATTGATCACGTGATACAAAATACCCATGTTTAAAGAGAGAACGCGCTAACTATTCGCTAAAGTAGTACAGACATAGGCGGGATTAAGACTATAGCGTGTCTGGAGGGAAAACTCTGAATTACCGCTCAAACCCCGAACATACTTTATGGACAAAAGTTAAATTAATATTAAATTAATATTAAAATACGTAAATAAGGTATTTTAATATATATATATATATATATATTATATATATATATATATATATATATATATATATATATATATATATATATACACACACACTTCAATTTAGTCCTTTTATTCTGAGTTGCTATTTGACAGCATTGATCTTTATGTTAAACTTTTTTATAATTCAGATCTGAGTACTAGAACATTTTAACAATTCTTTTAGAAGCCATCTAGTTCGGCTCTGCTAATGACACGCTTTTTGCAAATTGCAAAGCTTGCAGAACGAGCAGTGATAAGATATTGTTAGGGTTGACAGCAAGAATTTCTTCTTAAAGTTGTTATGAATAGAACTTTGCTGACAACAATTTCTTTTAAATAGAACTCCGCTGAAAATATTTTCTGCATTGTGTTACCGGGGTGATCTTTTATGTTAAAATTGGTAACACTGGTTTCTCTGTTATTAATGATATAAGGGAATAAAATGCTTTATAATCTTAATTTCTGTATTTTACCCAAATATAATAAATTGTAAAGAACTAAATTGCTGTGAATATTCTCTGACATCAACATGCACAGGAAATAATTAATCAGACTAAAAGTGAATTGAATAAATCACCGTAAGTATTATATATCTTTTTAAAATCTAAACAAATTTAATGGAGAAATTTTTGCAAGCATTACAGATTTAGATATTAAATAGACAACATGATGTATACCTGTGACAACATGATGTATATGTCTAAATAGGAAAAAAGTATTTTATATAAAAAGGGATGCAAAGTGAAAATATTTATACTAATATTACAAACATGCTTATGCTATTAACTACATTTTAGTAAGTTATGACATGTTCTTTGCAATGTTAAATGGGATATTAATGAATTTTTTAATGACCGGGAAAATCTGTCTTATATATACGATCAGATTTAATTTACTTGTTAATGTTTTACGATCTTGATGTTAAAACTATAACAATATCGACTTGAAATTTACAAAAATGTCTAAAATTATGTATATGTCTAAATAAGAAAAAGTATTTTATTTGAAAAATGATGCAAAGTGTACATATTTAGGCTAATAGTACAAACTGGCTTAAGTTATTAACTACTCTTTATGAAGTGATGACATGTTCTGTGTAATGTTAAACTAATATTAATGAATTTTTTAATGATAAAATTATTCTTATATATGCTTGCGGATTCAATTTACTTGTTAATTGTTTAAGATCTTCATGTTAATACTATAAAAATGTGGACTTGAAATTTACAGAAATGTTTAAAATGATGTATATGTCTAAATAGGAAAAAAGTATTTTATTTAAAAAGTGATGCAAAAGGATCATATTTATACTGAAAGTACAAACAGGATTATTTTTTTAACTAGACTTTAGGAAGTGATGTCATGTTCTTTGTAATGTTTAATGGGATAATAATGCATTTTGCAATGACCGTAAAATTCTTTCTTAAATATGCTTGGAGATTAAATTTACTTGTTGATTTTTTACGATCTTGACGTTAATATTATAACAATGTCTACTTGAAATTAAAAAAAAATGTTTAAAATTATATATATATGTCTAAGTAGGAAAAAGTGCTTTATTTAAAAAATGAGGCAAAGTGAACATTTTTTTGCTAATACTACAAACAGGCGTATGCTATTAACTACACTTTAGGTAGTTATGACATGTTCTTTATAATGTTAAATAGGATATTAATGAATTTTTTAATGACCGTTAAATTATTTATTATATATACCTGCGGATTCAATTTACTTGTTAGTTTTTTATGATCTCGTTTTTAATACTATAAGAATGTCGACTCGAAATTTACAAAAATGTCTAAAATGATATATATGTCTAAACAGGAGAAAGTGTTTTATTTAAAAAGTGATGTAAAACAAAACATATTTATAATAAAAGTACAAACAGGCTTATTCAGTTAGCTACACTTTAGGAAGTTATGCCATGTTCTTTGCATGTTAAATGGGATATTAATGAAGTTTTAAATGACCGGAAAATTATTTTTCATATAATGCTTGTGGATTTAATTTACTTGGTGATTTTTTAAGATGTTAACCCTTTACACTCCAGCTAATTTCTCTCTCTAACTACGTTGTCGCAAATATTGCTACAGTGGAGTGTAAAGTGTTAATACTATGACAATTTCGACTTGAAATTTATACAAAATGTCTAAAATGATGTATTAGTCTAAATAGGAAAAAGTGTTTTTTATAAAAAGTGATGCAAAGTGAACATATTTATGATAATAGTACAGACAGACTTATGCTATTAACTACATTTTGGGAAGTTATGACACGTTCTTTGCAATATTAAATTAGATATTAATGAATTTTTTAATGACCGTTAAATTATTTATTATATATGCTTGCGGATTCAATTTACTTGTTAATTTTTTAGGATCTTGATGTTAATATTATAACAATGTCGACTTGAAATTTACAAAAAGGTCTAAAATGATGGATATATCTAGATAGGAAAAAGTGTTTTATTTAAAAAGTGATGCAAAATGAACATATTTATAATAATAGTGCAAACAGGCTTATGGTATTAACTACACTTTAGGAAGTTATGACATGTTGTTTGCAATGTTAAATGGGATATTAATGACATTTTTAATGACCGGGAATTTCTGTCTTATATATGCTTGCGGATTCAATTTAATTGTTTACGATCGTGAAGTTAATACTATAAAAATGTGGACTTGAAATATACAGAAATGTCTGCACTTTAGGAAGTTATGACATGTTCTTTGCAATGCTAAATGGGATATTAATGAAATTTTAGTGACCGGAAAATTCTTTCTTGTATTATCTTTTTGCGGTTTCAATTTACTTGTTGAATTTTTACTATCTTGATGTTAAAACTTTCCACTCAGCTAATTTCGTTCCCTAGCTAGGTTGTCGCAAACATACCGACAACAGAGTGCAAAGGGTTAATACTATAACAATGTCTACTTAATATATAAAAATGTCTAAAATGATGTATATGTCTAAATAAGAAAAAGTATTTTATATAAAAAGTGATGCAAAGTGTACATATTTTTACTAATATAACAAACAGGCTTATGCTATTAACTACACTTAAGGAAGTGATGCCATGTTCTGTGCAATGTTAAATGGAATATTAATGAAATTTTAGTGACCGGAAAATTCTTTCTTATATTACCATTTTGTGATTTCAATTTACTTGTTGATTTTGTACATTCTTGATGATAATACAATAACAATGTCGACTCAATATTTACAAAAATGTCTTAAAATTTTTTATTGTTTGCTGTAGACCTACGGTAGCTCAGTGAACAAAGGTAACAACCTCGTGACCTGAGGGTAGCTGAATCGAGTAAGCCTAAGATCTCCATGTTAATTAATGGGAGTTTTAGGCTTATAATAGATTTGTGGTCGTAATGTCTCCAAGTTCTAAATCGATTTCTCTGGTGGTAGAAGGAGAAGTCTGCAACTCTTTTGACTGTTTCCTACTTCTAATTTACGATGCACTACTCTTAGAAAACCAACATCTCGATGCAATGCCAACCATCATTTCGACCATGGTGATTTTAGGCTTATATAATAGATTTGCAGTCATAATGTCCTCCAAGCTCTAAATCAATTTATCTGGTGGTAGAAGGGTAAGTCTGCAATTGTTTTGACTATTTCTTTCTTCTAATTTACTATATTCTACACTTAGAAGTCCAACATCTTAAGGCAATGTCAACCATCTTTTCGACATAGGTCAAACAAGTGCGTTTTTTTACGGAACACTACAGTCTACTGATTTACTACGTGACTAATGATACAGGCTGATGAAACTGGGACGTACTGCTTAAAGCCGATTACGAACGGCTACGAATATCCATGCCATCAGCGGGATTCAAACTTGCGTACTGCAGAACAGCTCTCTATCCGTCAGCTATAGTTCGGCAGGTCTAACAGGAGTCCGATAATTTCTAAATTGACACTACACCATCCAATCTTTTTTCCTCTTAAAATATTTCTCACAAAAACATCTATATAAATATTTATTTATATATGTGTATGCATGAAATTAATTTTAAAGAGATTAAAAGATTAGTATATGCCTCTAGCTACTAAGTAAAAATTAACCCAGATAAACTTAATGTAAGTCCTTAAATATCATATATAGTAATATATTTTCCCGAAAGCTATTTTGGAAAATTTACACAGCTGATGACATACATCAGCGTTTGTTTGAGTGTTAATTTTATTAATAATGGAATTATGACAGGCTATGTATTAGCTATTCTAGAATTTACCGAATGTAGATTTTAATTCATGTTAAGTTATCACGCAAATGGCGTAAATATGAGTACATGGAAATATGATTATTTGTTTGAGTCATAACTTTTTTTTTCTCAAGTCATTGTTACAGACTAAATATTAACTAGTCTACAATTTATTAAATGTAGATTTAGATTTATGTTATATATCATCAGTAATTTGGGCTTCATTGAACTTCACTCTAAAACAATATTTTATCATAGTAATAATATAAGTGTCACTAAATTTTCTTATTTTGTTTTAGATCCTACTCTAAAATTTCAATTATTTTACATAACAACAAATGTAAATTACTTCATTTAATACTAGACTCTGCATAACCTTCTAGCATGACTAACGTGCTTACTTTGGAACCCCGTCGTGTTAAAAGTATTTTGGGGTCATGCCACCATTAATTCTCTCCTGTGGAGTCCTAAGCTTTGCCGACAGAGGTCGCCGAATCGACTTGAAACATAACGGCATGGCATCCTGACCCGAACGACTTTTTCTTTTCCCAAAGTAAAATAACAATCGGACTCCCCTTCAGGAATAAAAAAGAAAGAGAAGATCCCATCAAAACTAGAAAGTACACCCCGAAATGTCAAATTCTGAATGTACTCAAACGTACCTCCGGTTTGCGGTTGTCTGAATTGACATCCGTTTAGGTTTAGACTACTATCGAGTTGCATTAACACAGGCTCCGTCTGAGTTGGGAAAAAAGGAAATCCATGGGGAAAATCGTGTAGAAATGGGACTGATTATGAATCATTTCTCGAAATAGTCACTCTGGATGACATACAAGTGGTTTAGACCATCAAAAACGTTTTATACAAAACTTTTATGTGGTCAGAGAATTGCAATCAGCGGGGAAATTTTACTTGTCGATTGTATTCTTGTTTTGTTGCGTTTTTATTGTAGTAGTTTAAA
>CM063510.1:140240503-140243003 GCA_032207245.1 Pardosa pseudoannulata
TAATAGTAAATGACAAATCAATGAAAAATACAGATCATTTGTTTCAATTTAGTCTTTTTTATGGCATTTATTCCAACGCCTGTAGTTAAATATATTGTAGTGTGTTTTTTTAATTTTATAAAGAACACAAAAATATATAATTTGGTTTTTTGTAAAGATTAAATTATTTTATCTTAAATTATCTCAATTAATTTTAACATTGTGTATTCTTATTTTGTCCATATGCAACAGAGTAGTTTAATGTAGAGATAATGGATTTAGATTTAATTTGAATAATGATATACACCTCTATGTAATGAAAAAATAAAGATATAAGAGATAGTACCTTAAAGAATAACTCTTATGAACCATTTGCTCTTGAACTCTAATCTTATATACATATACACTTCAAAGGTCTTGCCATGTTTACTAATTTCCTCAAGAATTAAGGAATTTCCAACACTTTTGAAGTATTTTTTATTGTTTACTAATTCAATAAATTTCAGCTCAAAACCGACGTAGTTTTATATTTAATTGAACATTGAATATAAATTTGTTTTAATCCAAACAAATAAATTTTAATTTACAATTTCTATTTACATAACTTTATTACTTTAGTCTATTGTTATTTGCTAACAAAAATTATTTTTATTAATGAGTATAAATAAACTGATTATGTACTACAATGTTATAAACAACAATGTTGATAGTTGTCGGTATTATATATATATATATATATATATATATATATATATATATATATATATATATATATATATATATATAACATAATATCGTAATCTTTTACACAAAACGAGTTTAAAAGGTATAATACTGTATTATACTTTACTGTTATTATATCTTACTAAAGGAAAATAAGTAGATATTTAAAATAAAAAAAACAATGAAATATAGAGAACATTTATCTCCATTTAGACTATTTTTATAGAATTAATACCAACACTTGTAAATAAAACTATTAATTGTGTGTGTTTTTTAACCTTGAAAGGAACACAAAAACTATATAATTTGGTTTTTATGAAATATTAAATTATTTTATCTTAAATGATCTCAATTCTTTATGTTGCATCTTTATTGTACACCTATGCAACTGAGTAGTTTTATGCAAAGATAATGGACAGATTTAATTTGAATAATGATATGCAATTCTATGTAATGCAAAAATAAAGATATAACAGAGAGATAGTACCTGAATAATAACACTTATGCACCATTACTCTTGAACACTTTTAATCTTATATAAATATACTCTTCAATTATTTTACCTTGTTTACTAATTTCCTGAAGAATTAAATTTACCACCATATATTGGTTCTTCTGATTTAAGTCCTTTATGTATAATTTTTTATTTTTTAAATTACTATAGAATTTCAAATACTTTTAAAGAATTTTTTATTGTTTACCATTTCAATAAAATTCAGCTGATAACCAACGTAGTTTTATTTTTAATTGGGCATGAATAGAAATTTGTTTTAATCCCCAAAAAATTATTTTTAATATACAATTTCTGTTTACATAACTAAGATAAATATTTACTTGAAAATTTCTAAAATAATTCGCTGGAATAAATTAGCTTGATTCATGAAAACGCTTAATTAGTGACTTCTCCCCCCCCCTCAAATTATACAAAAAGCATTTGACCTAAAGCAGTTCTCTTATGCATAAAAATTTGAAACGTAATTATCATAAATTCGATAAGAATTTTAGCTGGTGCTTGAATTATGAAAAAAAAATGTAACAGAATAAATTATGTAAAAAAAATATCAGTTTGTAGCACAATTAAAGGCAGGTTGATAATTGTCGTCAGGCTGATATGGAAAGATCTTTAGAAATACATTTAAAAAAAATTAAAAGTATTAGTATTTATGTATTATTAAACGTTCTAAAAAAACAGAAATTTCATACATACATTTTAAAAATACTTTTCTGCTTTATTTTCCATATATTTAGTATTAAAAGTCCATTAATACATACTTCTTTTGTTAAAAAAATAAAACTCTTAGGATTTTTTAAGACAAATAATTTTATTTGTAGAACAAATGAAAAAACTGATTTTTCTAGCATATTGAATCATATTGTATATATCTTCTGTATTAAAATTGTAGCCAAAAAATAACAGTATTTCAGCCATTCAAGTCATTAAATATGTTAAAACGAGCTTATTAAGGTATTTAAAAAAAACCTTTTGTATTTTTATATCACAAAAATACACAAATGCATTTGAACTAAAATACTTCCATAGTTAATAGATCTCAAAAATTAACTTACTGATTATTTTTATATTATTGGAATTAACGTAAACAGTTCGTTATTCTTTCTAAATTAAATACGCTACAGGGAAGAAAAGTAAAAAGCATTTTATACACATCAAAATTATTTTTAACAAGACATAGAGATAAATTATCCTTTGAAACACTAAAGCTTCTCTGGCAATAATAGAATGTGTAGAGAAAGCACAAAGTTTAAATATCCTACCAATTCAATATTCGTGGGTTGTAGT
>CM063510.1:140248003-140265503 GCA_032207245.1 Pardosa pseudoannulata
AAAGCCTTCAATGAAGGACTCCAAAACGGTACAGACATGCATCGGCCAAGTCGTCCTATTATCAGCGAATTTTCATTTATAGGAATTTCTGATTAGGTTTGATAATATTCTACATAATTTTGTACCGTATAATTAGCTAGAAAAATTATAGAATAAAGAATAAATTAAAACTTTTATGGAACATTGGTATAGTTAAATTTCTACAATAGTGTTGATTAAAATAAGGTTCTGAATCTTTCTATATACAGTACGAAGAAATTACAATATGAGTTATTCTTTTACTGAAAGAAATATTTCATTCTTCTTTGAATATTTCATGTTTTATGTTTAAACATCATGTAGAATGAAATACTGAGAGCTAGATAACTTCTTACGTTTACTTGTACCGCATAAGCATCGCATTTTCTTGTATCGCATTTATTGAATCTTAATGTGTGCTATAAGAAGAAATTGCGATACGCATTGTTCTCCTATTAAAAGATATATTTTGTGTTGTATATCAAATATTACTAAACATGGAAATTTTTAGGGCTTGATAACATCTTACGTTCTTTTTGCTGCATAAATAACATACGAGATAAAGCTAAATATATGCTAAATTAAACATTAGAATTCTACGTGAATGACTGTACTAACGTTTACGTGTGAAATTTACAAAAACAATTTAAAGAGTTAAAAATGTAAAATAAACTGTCAAAAGGTGAGACCTTTTTAATGATGTTATAACTTTTTAAATTTATATTAATATTTTTCAATTTCATCTTTGAAAAATTATTAAAATAATGATCACGTTTGTTCACATTTTTTTTTCTCAAAATGATCAAATGCTTTCCTGCATAAACATTTACTTTTTAACTGAAGAGAAAAAAAATCTTAAGTTAAATCTTAAAGTATGGAATCCGTAATTTTTGTTAAAAAATTTGGCAGCACTCGATGAAAAAAAAAGTTAAGCTCCTAGAGCTAAATATTCAAAAAGAGTTACTCAAAAGGATTGAACAAAAATAATTTCGACATTTAATTACACGGTATGTAGTTGCAGTGTTTTATATACCGCTATAAGTACGAATTTTTTTAAACATTTTTTGATGAGAATATTTCTATGGATGTATTTTGGTGGAAAAATATCGAATTATTTTTGAAATAAAAAGCTCTAGCTATTTTTAATTTTAACTCACTAATGGTAAGGGAATATTAAAGAGTAATAATTGCAAATTTAAAATAATAAAATATACTGTCATTTATTGATGTGGTTATTAGTAACTACAAATTGGAAAAAATACCTATACAGTTTTGTTATAACGTGTTTTATTCCTAATACGGTAGCATTATAATTAATTATTATGAAAGTGTGTACAAATGTAAGGAAAATATCAATACAAATTATATTAAAAATGAAGAGCAGTTAAGTATTTTTATATTCGTTTTATTCTATATTTATAGCATAAAATGATGACTTGCATTTAAATGTTTTTAAAACATTAAATGCTTTGTAAGAAGAGTATTTATTCATATATCTTAAATATGAAAATAAATGTAGCATTTTCATGAATTATTATGGAAATGTGGACATGTGGAAGGAGAATATTAATACAAATCATACTAGTAAATAAAGAGCAGTTAATTAGTTTGATATTCATTTTATCCTATATTTTACAGAAAAAAATGATGATTTTCATTTAAATGCTTTTAAAACATTGAATGCTTTGTACGAAGGGTATTTATTCATACATCTTAAATGTGAAAATAAAAGAATGTAGGTTTAGATAGAATAAACAACTATACATATTAAGCTTTTAATAATTTCTATTTTTGCAGCATATTAATACTTTAGATATAATCAGTTTTTGAAATTGCTTCCCATCATTGTCAGGGAAAGTATAAATTTCTGTTATTTATAATTCAAATTAAATAACTCTCAAAAAAGACTGACCAAAAGAAATAAGCTTATTTTACTTCACAAAATCTATTTAAAACAACTTGCTAAATATAGTCCTACTAATACAAAATGAATTAAGATAGAAGATCATGACTCAGATAATATATAATACATTAGTACATTAAGTTTAGTATGCTTAACTAAGTTAATCAATATTTTTTTAAATTTTTTAAATTAAAGTCTAAAACATCAATATTTGTAAACTGAACAAAGGCTTTAACTATATATAACTCATACTATTTTATAATCACAGAAAATGTCATGATAAATCGATTTAAAAATGTTGAAAACTGTAGAATAGAAGTAAACTACTCAATAATGGATTAGCCATCTAGAATTCTTCAAAAATTATTCGATGAAGACAAAGATATGAAAAAAAAAACAGAAAAAAAAAAAAAAAAAAAAAAAAAAAAAACAGTGATTTGCTTAATTAGAAAAATTTTACAACGTTTATTTTTCTCCTCATTTATAACCTATTAAAAATAATGGAAATATTGTTGTAACTTATAAAAAAAAAATTTTTTAAAACTATACATTTTTATGGGAATTCATTTATTTTTTTGAGTTGTTTCATAAAAAAAAATATAAAAGTAAATTTCCTTTCAAAAAATAGTAATTTGAAATTTACACATCTTTCTTCAAAGGTGAGTTTTTTTCTTTTAGATGTCTATACTTCCCTTAAATGAAAAGTAAACTACTTTGGATTATAAATTGTAATTGTTAAATAATAAAATTCAAATGTTCTATAGTGATATACATCAAACCCTTCCATACAACGACTCATATAAGCATTTAAAAAAAAATTACTTACTTTCTTAGTTAATTTTTATATCTTAATGAATTTACTATTAGTATTAGCTCATTTTTGTCGTTTTTCAATCTACGTTAGAATAACAATTGTCTTAAAAATACGTGTGCGCACATGTAAAATTGTTGAGCGCTCGAGCTGGAATATAAATAATTATTGAAACGACATTAAAATTTACGTCAAAGAAAAAAAAATACTCCGCTTTATTTTAACTATTTTCGGTTTAAAAATAAGTATTTACTTTTCATTATATTTCATAAAGGCATGTCTCACTGGCTATGTAATTTAAGTAAGGCATTACAATTTTGGAGTTGCAAGATGCTACAATAAACTACTTTATTATTTAGTAATTTATTATCACATATTCTATAAAATTATACATAGAATTGTTCACTATAACAAAGGAATTTCAATATTTTAGAATACACAGTGTAAAACTAAGAACTAAAAATTTGATTTATTTTCTAATGCACATCATTTAGAATACTCAAATTAATTTTCAAAATGAATACATAACTCAAATATTTACATATTTAAAATAATTTTATTAAACCATTCATAGATTAAAATAATTTTCTTAAACTATTCATAGATTAAAAACTACTTTTTTTCCAAATAATGTGACGATAAACAATGAATTTTAGATATTAATTTAATATGCTTTAAAAGAATGTTATGTAAAAGAACTTCATTTGTTTAGTAGACATATTCTTTAGAAATCTTCTTAATGCTATTAATTCTTTCATTAACAGCATCGTTAATGAGCCTTTTTTAGGAGTGGTTGAACAAGAAAAAATATTTTCTCTTGAATTCATTACTTTTTGCATAGAATGCAATTATGTATGTGAATGAATTAATATGGTGTTGAAAGCTCACAAATATCTTGATGAACAGGAGAAAACAAAACCTCTTGCTTCAATAAATCTGATTTTTTCCTAAATAATGTAAGAAATAGTTTGGGCAACAATACATATCTTAATTGTTCTTGAACATTCAAAACAATTTAATCGTTTAGCTGTAATTAAGAATTTTTCTCTATCTCTGTCTTCTATATAAGAATCTATATAAATTATATTTTTTATTTCATTTAATTAATTCAAAATATAGTAAAAATTACTATATTTATTATATGAATTTGAATGATTCAAGCAAACAGCAAGAGTAAATGAACTTGATGTATTTATCTGTATAACCATTATTAACAAATTTATTTTATTGTATCAGTTAGTGAAAATATGATGCTATATAGAATTTTAAACGTTTGTATCAGAGATCGCTATACCGTCGACTGCAAACTATTAATGGCTTGTGAATAAATTTTCTGTAAATCACTGTCTTTCTAAGGTTGACTAATGTTAAAGTTTCTTTATGTGGTTTAGATGAACCAAACTACTGATTTCTATAAGCTTAGAAATTATTTAGCACCTTCTTTTTAAAGAGAAATACCTAATTCTACCAGGTTTGTATAAAAGTTAAAAGAAATTTTTAACTTTTTTTATAAGTGTGATGTTTCACTTTACAGATTAAAAGTTCAAAAACAGATTGTTTCAACTTTTAGAGCACTTATTGGGTTTAACATTTATTAAACAATTTTATTAGATTATAGCAGTTAATCAAAGTATGATGCTATATAGAATTTAAAAATATAGAATTTTAAAACACTTATTGTGTTTAATATTTATAACTGTATAACATTTATTAACAATTTTATTATATTGTAGCAGTTCGTCAAAATATGATGCTATATAGAATTTTAAACGTTTATATCAGAGATCGCTAAACCGTCGACTGCGAACTATTAATGGCTTGTGAATAAGTTTCCTGTAAATCACAATGTCTCTCTAAGGTTGACTAATCTTAAAGTTTCTCCATGTGGTTTAGATGAACCGAACTACTGATTTAAGATTAGAAATTATTTGGCACATTCTTTTTAAAGAAAAATACCTAATGCTACCAGGTTTGTCTAAAAGTTAAAAGAAATTTTTAATTTTTATTATATGTGTGATGTTTCAGTTTATAGATTGAAATTTTAAAAACAGATTGTTTCAACTAGTAGAGCACTTATTGTGTTTTACATTTATAACTGTATAACATTTATTAATAATTTTATTAGATTGTAGCAGTTAATCAAAGTATGATATTATATAGAATTTTAAAACACTTATTGTGTTTTACATTTATAACTGTATAACATTTATTAACAATTTTATTATAATCTAGCAGTTAGTCAAAGTATGATATTATATAGAATTTTAAGAGTTTGTATCAGAGATCGCTAAACTATGGACTACGAACTACTAATGTCTTGCGAATAAATTTTCTGTAAATCAAAACGTTTCTCTGAGACTGACTAATCTTAAAGTTTTACCACGGGGATTAAATGAACCGAAATGCTGATTTCTATAAGCTTAGAAATTATTTGGCACCTTCTTTTTAAAGAAAAATACCTAATGCTATCAGGTTTGTCTAAAATTTCAAAGGAATTTTTAATTTTTATTATATGTGTGATGTTTCAGTTTTCAGAATGAAATTAAAAAAAAAAAGTTCATAAACAGATTGGTTCAACTGGTAGCGCATTTATTGTGTTTGGGTATCGAAATCTGTAGATTAGATTCAAACTTTGGAATTTACTTTATAGTAATTTAAAATTTGCTTTAAGAAGCAGGTCCTGATCTTCTTGCGTAGTTCGATGCTTTATTTGTAATATTTTCTGAAGCAATAATATATTATAGTGATCCTTAATGTGCATTAAGTGAATAGGAGCATTATATATGTAAATCTTTTATTCAATGTTTACATAATATAAATACTTTTACAAAATATTACCAGATGTCATTTTAGTTTATTTTATGAGGAATAATATAAATGCATATAAGTATAGTTAAATATATTGCTGTACCTTAACCTAACTTTACTATTATTCTGGAGAAAATTTTATTTAATATATAATGCTATTCGTTTGCTAAGAGTCTTGTTATACAAGATTTTTCCAGCATTTGCTTTGAACAATATATTATTCCGAAATATTGTCACAAAGCAAATGTTACAGTTTCTAATGTAGTAGTCCGAGTACAATCACTCTTGAAGAGTAAACCATCTAAAATCATTCCCTTGAAAGAATACATTAAACATTGTGTGCAGCCCTAACACTGGAATTATGAACGTTCAGAGAAGTTTTAGACAAAGGATGAGCACATATTTCACATCTGCTGCACAAAGCAAATGGCATTTCTTAAACAGCGTGGGAGAGTTTTTAAAGGAGCTAGGAAAACAATGTATCTGAAAGCAAACTTGAGGGGAAAATATTTTCTGCCTTTCGGGACTGAATTATTCGAGCGTGTTTATTTCCGGTTGTTGGACTTTCGAAATAAAATTGGTTTATATAAGTGAATGAACTTTAAACGTTATGAAGTTTCGTGCTAAAGGAATGCGAGAATTCACTGTGGAATTCCTAAGTTATTAAAATTTACATACTTATATTCTGAAACACCAGTAAACTGTTCAACACAAATAGAATTTTTGATTTCTTAAGTGGAGTTTAAATAATTTCAACTCTTTGCGTTAGTTTCAAAATTTTCTATTCTCTACAAAATGCATAAAACTCATTGTTTGCAAAGAAGGAAATTTTGACCACCGCTTGTAATTCTTAGATAACGCTTAACATATAGCTTTCATAAAAGATTCCTTTATATCATTACATTTTGAGGGGAGGAGGAAACTATACAAAGACGAAATTTGAACGAAAGTATAAAATATTTTAAAATTTTACGTAGTCAAACTATGCATAATCATTCATACTCAAATGAAATTTTTAAAATGAATGACTAATTAGTTTGATTAACTAATTAGTTTTATTTTGTTAAAACCTATTGTTTTATTCCTCAGGAATTCTTTTTTTTAGCTTAAAAAATATTTTTATACCTGACACTTTTGGTGCCGAATCATGTATAACTCATGTATAACTCAAGTATTGAAATGTATAACTCAAGTAGTCATACAATTAAGACCCTGTCTCTGCTAAGTTCTACATGATTCCCGATAGATGGGAAAACAGACACAGAATTCCAAAATGGATGACATCATTCCGTACCATTGGTTTATCATCAGAGATAATTTTATACAAGAATATCTATGTATACTTCATTGTTTACCAGTTGCCGATTGCAACTTGGTCTTCAACGTTGATGTATATGCTAGTCTTTAATCTCTTATCTTATATATTACCAAAAGCTGAGACTTCTCGGATAGCCTGCTAGTGGTACAAAATGTTTCTAACTACTGTCTCAGGGTGGAAGTCGCCAGTTGCAACAATTGGACACTTTTGCTGTAGGAACAAACTTCAAATGAATTATCTAGAAACATATCTGGTAATAAAGCAAACATCTGCTAAGTATGATACACATGCTGAACACCGACGATAATAGGGAATTCACAAGGTCATCAGTCTGTAAATAACTGAAGAACTCGACTATTCACTGGTGGTAAAATAGATGAGACGACTTCGTCAAATGATGGAATCTCTTTCCTTTCCGAGGGATAGTTTGAAGTGGTGTGAGATTAACTTCTACCTAAATCAGATTTTCACTGGTATCACTTCCATCATTTTTAAGTATTTCAGTAAGATCGGGTTGGACACATTTGACGGTAAACAGGGAGTTATTGACTATCTGGTCTACCACTGAGGATTTGACACCGGCAGCATAATTCTTTAGTGAAGCTCTGGACGGCTCGAATCTTCGAATGCTGCTTTCCTGTAACTATCTTTCCTTTAAAGTTGGCAGTCTCCAATTCTTTGCTTGGATAGGATTTGGTCACCTGACAGCTTATATAAGCGTTGTGCTCATTCTGTTAGTTGAACTCCGTTAAACTTCTTTTGAAAAACAGTAGGACTAGTGTACACTAAAATGTAACGAGATATTTAAAATATAACAAACATGTGTGGACCAATATTTTTTCTTTATTTTACTTTTATAATTTTATACTTATCTGTATTTTCATCCAGTATCCTTTTTCCTGGTTTGTTGTGTTAATTTCATACAAGAATAGCTCGCATGTATACATCATTGTTACCAGTTGCGATTGAATTCAACTAACGTTGAAATATATGCCAGTCTTCAGTCCCTGCTCTGACAACTTAGAAATATGTACCGAAAAGCTATCTGTTCTTGGATAGCATGCTCGAATAGCTAGCTACTATCTCTGAATGGATTTCGTCAGTGCAACACTGGACGCTTTTTGAGCTGTAGGAACAAACTTTAAATGAATCAGCTAGGACATCTCTAGTAAAAGCGAACTAGTCCATAACTTTCATTATGGACTAGTCTACACTGACATGTATCGAGATATTTAAAATGTAACAAACATGTGTGGGCAACCAATAAATTTCTTTGTATTACTTTTATTTTTTTATACTTATCTGTATTTTTATCCAGTACTCCATTTTCCTGGTTTGTTGTTTGCTTCTTCATTTAAAAGTTATCAACCAATAGATAATTAGTTTAATTATTATATGTAAACATATAAACTTACATTATATAAACACACACACACAATATATATTATATATATATATTTATATATATATATATTTTATATATATATATATATATATATATATATATATATATATATATTATATTATATATATAAATATATATTTATATATATAAATATATATATATAAGTATAATTATACATATACATTTATACATGTATATATTTTGTGTGTGTGTTATATGTATGTTTATATGTTATATATTATATATATTATCTGCTTCTAAACATTTTTAAAATTAATATTTACTCAATTTATTAATTTTACTTAAATATTATAAAATTTTCATATAAAATTTACAAAGAAATGGTCATTATATAAGCATAGATAAAAGACTATGGAAACTATAAAATAAAAATAATTAAACAAAATATTTCAAAATGCATATTTTTAGACATTTATAATACATATTCTTACAGTTTTTCAAATCTCGTAATGTATACCAAATGACATGTACTAATATCCTGGATTTTCTGATATTTAGCCCAATATATATGCAAGCAATCTGTATTTAACGTGGAATACTAGCAAAATGAAAAGTTTAATCGTGAAAATTTAAACGCATATGCAAATCATGCAAACCATGGCAAAGTCGGTTTCAAGCGATTGTGAAATGTAACATTTTTAAACTTGGCCATTCGCCGAAGTAAAATTGCTCTCGATATTATTTCCTGCATATTTACGATCCTGAATTATTCATGCTGTTTTCTTTCTGTATACGAAAATTTCCTCCACTTCTCTCTCTGTTTTTTTTTCCTTGTGTTATATATTACGTAAATTTTGATTCATAAATGTAAATAGTGAATTTTGCTGCGATAAAGGATGTATAATAGCCCTTTCCTTGAGTACGATTAAATTAGTTTTTCCTGAAGAAATTGATCTGTTCTCAGAAACAAGAAATTACATTTATCGATGCATAGTAAGAAACTTTATAGATAACAATAAAATGATACTGATATTAAATTACCTATACTTCACTGTTTTTGAGAAACTTTCCTCTGTTAATATCTATAAAATTTACTAATAAAAAGTTGTTTTCCAATGAATGGAAATAATTAAATAAATAAATATTGGATAGATGGCAGAAATTTATAAAGTCAACATTTTTTATACTTCTATTAATAATGTTAATCTCCCAAATCGTTTAAGCTATATGGCTAGATATTTATTTATATACAGGTGTAGGGCATAATGAGAAGCCCAGTGGCATTGGTGTAGTGCTTCGAGCTTCCACGACACAGGTCCAAGGTTCGATCCACGGGCTGGGTAAGGTTAATTCAGCCTTTTATCTCTTCAATGGGTAGATGAATTGAGGACCAAATGTGCTTAGGAACTTTACACTGGGGGTTCTGAGTAAGATTGACCACCTAACCAGCACATACTGTCTTGGTCACGTAAACGGAGATTGGCACCGTAGGCCCTGTCCCCCTAGAGGCTGTTGCGCTGAGGAGTAGGGCATAATAATATAATTATATGTGAAAGAATGGAAATTTTTTATTAAAGTGTTGGCCATTAGTAGCAGCAAACGACAACTTGTATCGATATATGATTGGCAAATATAGGTCATGTACAAACTTTAAGGTCACTCAAAACCATTCATCCTATAAAATGGTCTTGAACACAAATAGTTTTCGTCGAGGATGAAACCTCACATGGATATTGCTCTCCAAAATGCTCATTGATGTTGAGTTGAAGTGATTGAGGGCACTATATGATATATTCCACTTCATCATTATGTTCATCCCAACATGCTAAGTGTACAGGAGGATTTTTATCTTGGAATAGAGAATGTTCTCCCGAAGGAAGAGTCTGAACTATAAAGTGTAAATATAATGTAAAATAAAGTGTAATCTGTGTGAATACTAAAATAATCCTCGCCACTGACCTTTTCACTCAAGACTGCTAGCAACCAAAAGCCATGCCAAAATACCGTATTTCACACCACCACAGAGTTCACTCCATGCTTCATAGTGGTACGAAGAAGTCAATGAAAATGTCTCTGACGGTGGTTCTCAAACGAACACACACCTGTTGGTATTGTTTGTCAGACAAGATTACCAGTTTACGTTGCTGAAATGCTCGTTTTTGATGTTTCAGCACAATTTTCGTTTCTTCGGTGACATTAATGTTTTATATATAACTACTATGCCATGAATGTTCGAAGAGGCAGCCAGCATTGGATGGTTTTGGTAGATACGCCATTTTAGAGATGGTTGCCGATCATAGAGTTTATCTATGCGGCAGTGTTGACTTACCTTTTTGGATAAATAACTTCTTCAAAGAAGAACTAGTCTATATGTATGTGTGTGTGTGGTGTCAGAGAGCGACAGAGGGGGGGGAGGATAGTGTCAGGATTTATGCGTATGTACAGACAGATAAATAAATACTGGCCAAATCAGGTTTCAGACGATGGAAAGTCTAAAAGAAATATTTAATCAAACTCTTAAAGAACATAAATTTTTGCACCCTATTACTGCATATTCTTCTGCATAATCTGAATGGCCTAATAAATACCAAATGACGTGTGCTAATATTCTGCTTTATCTGATATTCAGCCTAATATATATGCAAACATTCTATATTTAACGCGAAATACACTAGCGGAGTGAAGACTTTAAGCGTGAAAATTAAAATGCATATGCATGTCATGCAAACTAAGGCTAAGTCGTTTTCGAGAGTTCGTGAAATGTAACATTTTTAAACCTTAGCCATTCGCTGAAGTAAAATTGCTCCCGATATTATTTCCTGCATATTTACGATCTTGAATTATTCATGCTGTTTTCTTTCTGGATAGAGAGAGGAATTTCCCCACTTCAATCTCTGCTTTATTTTCTCTGTGTTATGTATTACGTAAATCTTGACTCATAAATGTAAATAGGGAAGTTTCCAACTGTAAAGGAGGTATAATCGCTATTTACTTTAATGCAATTAAACCTATTTTCGCTGAAAGTATTTGTTTTGCTTTTCTCAAGAAGAAATCAGGTTTTCCATACAAAGGCAGATAGATAAACTTAAAAAACACATAAGAATAACTTTTCAGAGTCGTTTATTAAAGAACCGTTTTGAAATTAAACACACACACACACCTGTGATTCTTATTTTCTATTTACATTAAACGCACTTTAATGTACTTTTTAACAAAATTTCCAACAATATCATGGCACTTTTGATATCTTTGTTGTTTCTAATGGCACTTGGATAAGTTAAGCATAAGTCAGTGTCTACTCAAAATATAGCCAAAATATTTTTAGAAAGCCTTTAGTTTTGAAGATCACAGTACATTATATATATATATGACATGGATGAGTATTTAAGGAATGGAAGATACATTTGATTTCATATATAAACAATTCTTTATTGCAATCCTTCTGTCCATAGCTCTGCGATTAAAGTATCCACAATTCTCATAATTTGTGACAACAAGCGTGGAGGATATTATCAGATCGAGTTCCTGCTCAGAATTGTTTCTTTTGGCGTTGCTACCTAAGCAAAATTCCAATGTCTACGTCCGATTCAGCTTTTATACTTTGTATAATTCCGCTCGAGGGTGTGTCTTTATCCTATTACGTTATCGTTAATGAGTTCTAACTATTTTTTATTGTAACACTTAATCCCTATTTTTAAACATGATCTGTATATATATTATATATATATATATATATATATATATATATATATAATATATATATATATATATATATATATATATATATATATATATATATATATCATATATTTAAAATAGGGATTAAGATATTTAAAGTGTTACAATAAAAAGTATTATAATATTATAATATATAAATATTATAATATATATAATATATTATATATATTATATATATATATATATATATATATATATATATATATATATATATATATATATATGACAGGATTTAAAATATAGAGTAATTTAAGAGATTTTAATTAGGGATTATTTTAATGGGAGTAACGCGCCTCGCGTTACTAGTCACATAAGTACGGCTCACGCGCAGTGATATGGCAGAGAGCGATAAGCAATTATTATAGTCGGACCTTTTGGCTCTCGAAGTAGTGAATACTGTCCTTTGTTTGCAGTTGGGCGCCAGAAAAGAGACGCCATGTTGATTTGCGTGTGAAATGGAGTAATAAAGAGAAGAAAATAATGACTTGAGTGTGGACTGATTTATATATTGACCAGTGTGTTACTCGGACCGTGTCACGAGCCGGCAGGAAAGTACTACGCGGGAAAAGTGTTTTTTTTAAGATGGACAACAAAAGCCGAGATGTCTCACGAACTATGCAGAACATCAAACGTGAACAATTATATCCGATCAAGCGAGCTCAGACTTACACGGATAATCATCCAGGACCATGGCTTCCATCCGCCGTCGGCAGAAAGAGTTTCGAAAAATTTGTGTTCGAGAGATCCGGCCTGCTGGCCTGGCAGGGCCGCGTCAAGATTCCTATTTGCTCATTTCATCGAAGCTCCATACAACGAGCCTTCCCCATCGAATTGACCGTTTTCCCTTTAAAGCCACGCAAGAACTCTTCAAGACGAGAGCAAAATTAAATTTCAGCAAATTAGTGAAAGAAAAATTTCTACAAAAACTTACTGCTTGACTTTTGTATTTTCGGCGCATAAAGGTAAAATTAAGTTTTTTTTAACAGAGCATTTAAAAAAATTGTCAATTATGATTTCAGTATAAAAAAATATAATAAGACTTTTTATGAACGAAACTTTTTTCAAATAATTGTGTATTTGTATTTCTAGAATTTATAGTTTGAAATTTCTGTTCTTGTAAATATATCTAAATTTGTTTAAATTAATAACATTTCTAGACATGATAATTCTTAAAAAAAAATTGATTATGATTGTTTTCCTTTTTGATTTTTAATATTGAAGAAGTGGTTAAATTTTACTTATTTGGTGTTTTATTAACATGATGTTTGGTTAAATTTTGATATTTGAAATGTAAAAATCACAATATTATTCACTGTAAAACTTGCTCATTTAAGAATAATTTTTGGCTTTTATAAATTAAGAGAGTTAAAATTTAGTAATTTGCTTAGGGATTTTAAAATTTTGATCTCAGAGAAATTTGATTATTCTATGATTTTATCACTTAGAAGAGGCCATCTACATGGGCAAAACTTTTGATCGAAGAGAAAAATTATTTTAATTTCAGCGCGAGTGATTAAAAATTCCATTATTTTTATCGATAAAAATGTGAATCGTCTGTGACCTTGGTCGGAAGCTAACGAAGTATGAGTTGTAACTTCGAATCCCGGCAATCTGAAACTGTATCCTTTTGATGCTTGAGCGCATAAATTACTGCTTCCGATAACTTTAAATCTTTTATTTTCTTGTTATGTCCATTGCAAGAAACTGTGAATTCTTAATTCTAATGGCGTGGCATTTTCGGTCTGAACTGAGTTGCAATCGAACTGAGATGATGTTTTGACAACTTTTGCTGAGTAAGGTTTTGTTTTATGATGTAAAAACTGAAATTTTTCTCATTGTGAGGGGGGGAATATACTTGGGATTTATAGAATGTTGTTGAAATTTTTGAAATTGTGTTTTGATTTAATTATGATTTTAGTCTTACATAAATTGTTTTGTTTTTTAACTGAAGATGTTTTGATGCACCATGAAGATGTATAACTAATTTTGTTCATCTATGGAATCAATTTTATTGCTGATTTTAACATAAGAACTGATGATGTCATGATGTTTTGAATTTTGTTTTATTTTAATTAATTAAGGAAGGTTTTTGATGTTGCTGTTTTTATAATTAATTAAGTTGATTTTTGCTATTATTATATTTTTGATGATTAATTTTAATTGCCCAGGGAGTTTTCTGTTCTAAATTTAAATTGCCCAGGAAGAAAAACATCCCCAAAAAACCATACTACTTTTTCCATTAGGAAAATAAACCTAATGACATTAAGATTTATGACTTTGTAACCGACTTGGCCTGGATGAAGGTTCCCAGCCAGAAAACGTCCAGGTTTTTTTTCCTTTACACAGCCCTACGTCCCGCCTAGGAGTGTGTACCCTAAGTGCCACTCATCACACATGACAGGATTTTGTCCTTGTCATGATTCAATTTGCGACTGGTGTGTGTTGACATGGAATGTCACCCACCAACAGCACGTCTTCTGCTGGGGAAGACAAAAACCCTACACAAACAGACACAAACAAGAGTCACACACCTGTTTTAAACAGAATGTATACACTATTGTAAACACTATATTGTTTTGATCTTACTTTTGCCACATAATGAGTGATTTTCATTATGACACCCTTATACGTGTGAGATTATAAGTTACCGAGTGATTTTTCAGAGAAAGACCATGATGAAAATTTGTTATAATATTACTTTTGGAATAGATTGAAGTTGTCGACATGTGATATATTTTGTATTTTGATGAACCAACGAAGAATAACAAATGAAGTGAAATTTTGTAATTAAATCAGATTATGATGTTTTCTGACAAGAGATCTCAATACAGTGTACATTGTTATCAAACCTAGGTTCCCTTTTTGATTTTTATCTACTTTTTTACTGTATTACATATTATACTACTACTGATTGTGTTAAGAACTCAAGGACATTACCCAATACTGTTGGACTGTGCTATAAGAGAAACTATTTTTAAACTCATCTGTTTTGTTTTCACCATATATTAGTGATATTTTGATATTATGTTTTTTTTTTATCTCTTATTATACTCATACTGTTAATGTTATTTTGGGGAGCTCCTAAGATTGTTTAACCCAAGGTGTTTTCTATAACAAATATATTATTATTAGTAACATATGTTATTCATCTTCAACCATATATTCCTAAGTTCCTGTTCTTTTTATAATTGTTGTATAATGTGTTTAATTTTCAGGAAAGATTTTTGTGATTTAGGTAATTGTGTAAAAGACTTTAATCATTTTATAGCACCATCATAGGGTGATTTTTACTACTTTTGAATTTTTGTCAGTTATTATAACAGTGTTATTTTGTGAGAGAGCCACCTGCTCTGACTCCAACGAAGAATAACAAATGAAGTGAAATTTTGTAATTAAATCAGATTATGATGTTTTCTGACAAGAGATCTCAATACAGTGTACATTGTTATCAAACCTAGGTTCCCTTTTTGATTTTTATCTACTTTTTTACTGTATTACATATTATACTACTACTGATTGTGTTAAGAACTCAAGGACATTACCCAATACTGTTGGACTGTGCTATAAGAGAAACTATTTTTAAACTCATCTGTTTTGTTTTCACCATATATTAGTGATATTTTGATATTATGTTTTTTTTTTATCTCTTATTATACTCATACTGTTAATGTTATTTTGGGGAGCTCCTAAGATTGTTTAACCCAAGGTGTTTTCTATAACAAATATATTATTATTAGTAACATATGTTATTCATCTTCAACCATATATTCCTAAGTTCCTGTTCTTTTTATAATTGTTGTATAATGTGTTTAATTTTCAGGAAGATTTTTGTGATTTAGGTAATTGTGTAAAAGACTTTAATCATTTTATAGCACCATCATAGGGTGATTTTTACTACTTTTGAATTTTTGTCAGTTATTATAACAGTGTTATTTTGTGAGAGAGCCACCTGCTCTGACTGAATTAAGTAACTTAAATTTATTATTTTTGGGATAATTAATTAGATGTTTTTTTCAAAATTTTAGGGTCCTCTGGGGACTTGCTGGTCAGGAAGGGCCCTCCTGCCTGTGCAAGCCTTCAGAGGGAGGGGGAAAGTTGTCAGGATTTAAAATATAGAGTAATTTAAGAGATTTTAATTAGGGATTATTTTAATGGGAGTAACGCGCCTCGCGTTACTAGTCACATAAATACGGCTCACGCGCAGTGATATTGGCAGAGAGCGATAAGCAATTACTATAGTCGGACCTTTTGGCTCTCGAAGTAGTGAATACTGCCTTTGTTTGCAGTTGGGCGCCAGAAAAGAGACGCCATGTTGATTTGCGTGTGAAATGGAGTAATAAAGAGAAGAAAATAATGACTTGAGTGTGGACTGATTTATATATTGACCAGTGTGTTTACTCGGACCGTGTCACGAGCCGGAAGGAAAGTACTACGCGGGAAAAATGTTTTTTTTTTTTTGAAGATGTACAACAACAGCCGAGCATTCTCACGAACTATGCAGAACATCAAACGTGAACAATTATATCCGATCAAGCGAGCTCAGACTTACACGGATAATCATCCAGGACCATGGCTTCCATCCGCCGTCGGCAGAAAGAGTTTCGAAAACTTTGTGTTCGAGAGATCCGGCCTGCTGGCCTGGCAGGGCCACGTCGAGATTCCGATGTGCTCATTTCATCGAAGCTCCATACAACGAGCCTTCCCCATCGAATTGACCGTTTTCCCTTTAAAGCCACGCAAGAACTCTTCAAGACGAGAGCAAAATTAAATTTCAGCAAATTAGTGAAAAAAAAAATTCTACAAAAACTTACTGCTTGACTTTTGTATTTTCGGCGCATAAAGGTAAAATTAAGTTTTTTTTAACAGAGCATTTAAAAAAAATTGTCAATTATGATTTCAGTATAAAAAAATATAATAAGACTTTTTATAAACGAACTTTTTTTCAAATAATTGTGTATTTGTATTTCTAGAATTTATAGTTCGAAATTTCTGTTCTTGTAAATATATCTAAATTTGTTTCAATTAATAACATTTCTAGACATGATAATTCTTAAAAAAAATTGTTATGATTGTTTTCCTTTTTGATTTTTAATATTGAAGAAGTGGTTAAATTTTACTTATTTGATCTTTTTTTGAAAATGATGTTTGGTTAAATTTTGATTAATGAAATGAAAGGATAGAAATATTGTGTACTGTAAAACTTAAGCATTTAAGAATAATTTTTGGCTTTTATATATTAACAGAGTTAAAATTTAATAATTTGCTTAGGAATTTAAAATTTTGATCTCAGAGAAATTTGATTATTCTATGATTTTATCACTTAGAAGAGGCCATCTACATGGGCAAAACTTTTGATCGAAGAGAAAAATTATTTTATTTTCAGCACATGTGATGAAAAATTCTACTATTTTTATCGATAAAAATGTGAATCGTCTGTGACCTTGGTCGGAAGCTAACGAAACTGTACGAGTTGTAACTTCGAATCACGGCAATCTAAAACTGCACCCTTTTTGCGGCTTGAGCGCATAAATTACTGCT
>CM063510.1:140270503-140273003 GCA_032207245.1 Pardosa pseudoannulata
AGTGTAGAGTCATATTGGTTACTATTTTTTTCTGAGAATTATTTAAATATTAACAAATTAATTATATAAGTTTATATAAATTTTTAGTTGTAAAGCTATCAATAAAATTTGTATATAAGAATAAAAGCAAATGATTTTAGAGCTATTTTTTTCGTCATATTATATCATGCCCTTCCGTTTACGAAAGATTTAAAAGTTGAATATTATAATTTATTAAACAAATAACAACTTAAACAAATTAAAGTGCAACAAAACAAATGTACATGAATAATGCATAATTATGTGAGGCAAGAAAATTTTATTCTGAGATTTTTTTTTCAGTCTTCTATGCTTTAGTTTTTTGAACTTATGAATTAAGGTAGCATTAAAAACTAATTTGTTCTGAACTTCGCAGAAAACTGTTACTTCACATTAATAGATAGATTTTTGTTCGTGTTAGCATGTAGAAAGAAACCTGTATATTAGAGAGTTCTAAGAGTACAGGCTAAGCTTCGGGTAACATTCAAACTATTTGACAAAATCCGACAAAATCCTGGAGGCTATGTTTTTAAGTACTCTATCTAGCTATCTTTCTATTTCAGCATATTAAAATTATGTTTTTAAATTACTGAAATATTTTTTAATTTTTTATATTCTTAAATGTTAAATGCTCTTTCTTTCTCTTTATTTTCAATGTATTAATATTATGTTTTTGTATTATAAAAATGATTTGTTTTATTTGTGTTATATTATTTAAATATTAACTGCTCTGCCTTTCACTTTATTTTAAGAACATGAAATTTATTAATTATTGAAGTATTTTGTGTTATTTCTTTTTATATTATTTAAAAGTAAAATTATCTATCTCTCTTTCTCTCTCTCTCACTTTATTTTCTGAATAGTAATATTATTTTTAAAATTATTAGTTGTTTTAGTTTTATCTAATAATTTTAACACATCAATATTTTGTTTTTTCATTTGTTCAAACATTTTATTTTTTTATATTATTTAAATATTAAATGCTCTCTCTATCTCTCTCTCTCTCATTTTATTTTCAGCATACTAATATAAGGTTTCTAAATTATTATTTTTCTTCTTATATTATTTAAAATTGTAGGGCCCACTCTCTTAATTTTTAGCACATGTATATTAATTTTAATTAAATAAAATGTTTTACTACTTTTTATATTTTTTAAATTTTAATTACCTTCTCCCTCCATCTCTCTGTCTCACTATATATATATATATATATATATATATATATATAATATATATATATATATATATATATATATATATAATAATATTATATATAATATTACAATATATATATATAATTAATATTATATATTAATTTATATATATATATTATATATATATATTATATATATATATATCAGCTATATATATTATATATATGTGACCATCTTGTGTATATAATAAATCTACTTGCGTCAGTCTGTGGGGCTTTACGTACCTAACCTGGATTTCTCAAAGAGGACCTAAAGTTTATATATATATTTATATATATATATAAAATGACTTATATACATACTTCAGCAATTATAGAATAATACGTATATAAAGATATAATTAAAATCTATTCATTATATATATATTCGGTTAAAATTATATCACACCATGAACGGATTTAATCTACGAATTATTAAACTATTGAAAAGTTATATGAATAGTTATTTTTTCCAGATATCTTTCATGCGGCTCGAAGTTTGTGAAGACAGGAATCCACGGATTCGAAATATTCTATGAATTCTATTTGGGATGTGTCATCTTTGTAAGATAATTATTAAAGATATTAATTAAAATTATTCTTTACCCTATTAATTTTGATTTAAACTGTTTCAAGCAACACAAGACCTAATTATACCCTGTCCTACTAATTAAAGCCTATTTTAAATGGCTACTAACATCCCCACCGGTAGTGGTACTGGAAACTATGGTATCCTATAACGCCCAACACATTGGGACATCGTTCGGATAAATATTTTATGTCACATGAATTATGTAAACTAATTAAATATCAGATTATTTTAGCTTTATTTCAAAATGTTATAACAGCTAAATTTCCATAAATTTAGAATGTCATTTTTGTAAGATTATTATTAAAGCTATTAATTAAAATTATTCTCTACCCTATTAACTTTTGATTTAAATTCCCTGTTTTAACAACACAAAACCTAATTATACCCTGTCCTACTAATTAAAGCCTATTTTAAATGGCTACTAACATCCCCATACCGGTAGTGGTATTTGAAACTACGGTATCCTGTAACGGTCAACACATTGGGACATCGTTCGGATAAATATTTTAAGTGTCACATGAATTATGTAAACTAATTACATATACTATGTTAGCTTTATTTCAAAATATTATATCAGCTAAATTTTCATAAAGTTAGAAAAAAGTTTTATCATAATTTTAAACTAAATAATTTTAACTCATATTTTATGTTGCGTTTAAAACACGATATTTAATGAAATTACAAAGTATAGTATAACG
>CM063510.1:140280503-140288003 GCA_032207245.1 Pardosa pseudoannulata
CATTAATCCCTTCCCTTTAGCAGCTGTCAATCTCAGAGGGAAAATGTTTTAAATTACTTTTAAATATACAAAAACTTCCCCAAAAAATACTTAATAACTGTAAGATTTTTCACATTTTTAAATGTAATCAGTTTTAAATTTTTGTAACTTTGCTATGTAAAAAAATAAATATATAAAGTAATGAAATAGAAAACATATAAAACTGTGTAAATGACGTTAAGGAATTTTCATTCATCCAATATGTTCCTGTTTACAAGGAATGTGCTTCGCTAAATTTTTATTTCTGAAATATCTCGGAACATGATGTTTATGAGGTATAATCCTAAAGGAGTATAATTCATTGCATGAAAGCTGTCGGCTGTGATATATCGAGATTTGTATACCTTGTACTAGTATTGTTCTTGTTCAGTTCCCAGAAGGTCCATAACTATGTTACTTGAGAAAACAACTCTGTTTCTGGTTAGTATAAAAAGAGGCATCTAAGTAAAATAATAAATCATGAAGAGAAAATGTCACTTTATTGAATAATATACTTAATAGTTGGTATTAAAATATTACTTGAATAAAGTTCTCTAAAACTGATCTGAAACTGATTTTATTGTCGTAAGAAACTTTCTACTAAATTATATAAATAATTTTCTCATGACAATAGTGAAAATAATGAATTCAAGCTTTTGTTAAAAATTCAAAGATTATTTGCTGATATGTTGGAGAAAAAACTTAGAAGAAAACTGCCTTTTTTTATTTTTCTGCAAATTTATGAGACATTGTTGAGTAATATTGGTGAGATAAAAATAAAGATGAAAATGATGTCAGGACTCTAGTGTCATTTACTGGACCCCGACACGATGGGAGGATGACTACGCGAGGAAAAAAATTTTTTCAACAAAATTTTTTTTGGAGATGTACAAGAACAGCCGACAGACATACAAAACAGACACAAACAGAATCACACATGTTTTAAACAGAATGTATACACTATTGTAAACACTATATTGTTTTATTTACTTTTTGCCACATAATGATTTTCATTATGACAACTTTTTTACTTTTGAGATTATAGTTACTATTTTTGAGATAATACTATGAAATTTGTTATATTTATTTTTTAATAGATTGAAGTTGTCGACATGTATATATTTTGTATTTTGATAAACAAAGAATACAAATGAAGTGAAATTTTGTAATTAAATCAGATTATGATGTTTGCTGACAAGAATCTCACACAGTGTACATTTTATCAAACCTAGGTTCCTTTTTTTATTTTTATGTACTTTTTTCTGTATTACATTTTCTATACTATGATTGTGATAAGAACTCAAGGACATTAAATGCTGTTGGACTGTGCTATAAGAGAAACTATTCACAAATTCATCATTTTTCTTTCACCATATATTAGTGTTATTTTGATGTGTTTTTTAATCTCTTATTATACTCATACTGTTAATGTTATTTTAGCTCCTAAGATTGTTTAAAAGGTGTTTTCTATAACATATAGTATTATTTGTAACATATGTTATTCATCTTCAACCATATATTCCTAAGTTCCTGTTCTTTTATAATTGTTGTATATTAATGTGTCTAATTTTCAGGAAATTTTTTTGTTATTTAGGTAATTGTGTAAAAAAATTAATCATTTTATAGCACTATCGTAGGGTGATTTGTTGTACTTTTGAATATTTTGCCAGTTTTATAAATTGTTATTTGTGAGGGAGCCACCTTGCTCTGACTGAATTAAGTAACTTAAAAATTATTATTTTTTGATAATTTTTTATATTTTTCAAATTTTTCCTTACTTGTGGTCAAAATGCCTTTAATTCAGAGGGAAAAAGTTGTGACGATTTAAATATAGAGTAATTTAAGAGATTGAATTAGGGATTCTTTTAATAGACGCGCCTCGCGTTATTAGTAATAAATACTCACGCGCAAATAAACAAAAATAAATTAATAAGAACGATAAGAAAAGTCATGTGTTAATATTTAAAACTATTTTTTTAGCATTTTTTTGCCAATATAACGCCATTGTTGAGTAGAGTATTGTGAGATATAAATAAAGATGAAAATATGTAATCTAGTGTATTTATTCCCGACACATAGATTACGAAATCCCCTTTTCAACAAAAATATTTTTTTTTTTTTAAGTGTACAAGAACAAAAAAAAATACACAAACAGACACAAACAAGAATCACACACCTGTTTTAATAAACAGAATGTATACAATATTGTAAACACTATATTGTTTTTATCTTACTTTTTGCCACATATGAGTAATTTTCATTATGACACCTTTTTTACTTTTGAGATTATAAGTTATCGAGTGATTTTTGAGATAAGTACTATGATGAAAGTTTGTTATAATTATTATTTTTGGAATAGATTGAAGTTGTCAACATGTGATATATTTTGTAATTTGATGAACCAACGAAGAATATGAAATGAAGTGAAATTTTGTAATTAAATTAGATTATGATGTTTGCTAACAAGAGATCTCAACACAGTGTACATTTTTATCAAACCTAGTTACCTTTTAGATTTTTATTTACTTTTTACTGTATTACATATTATCATACTATTGATTGTGATAAGAACTCAAGGACATTACCCAATACTGTTGGACTGTGCTATAAGAGAAACTATTCACAAATGCATCTGTTTTGTTTTCACCATATATTAGTGATATTTTGATGTGTTTTTTTTTATCTTATATTATACTCATACTGTTAATATTATTTTTGGGAGCTCCTAAGATTGTTTAACCCAAGGTGTTTTCTATAACCAATATAGTATTATTAGTAACATATGTTATTCATCTTCAACCATATATTCCTAAGTTCATGTTCTTTTTATAATTGTTGTATAATGTGTATGATTTTCAGGAAAGATTTTTGTGATTTAGGTAATTGTGTAAAAATACTTTAATCATTTTATAGCATCATCATAGGGTGATTTTTTGCTACTTTTCAATTTCTGCCAGTTTTTATAACATTGTTATTTGTGAGGGAGCCAACTGCTCTGACTGAATTAAGTAACTTAAATTTATTATTTTTGGGGTAAGTAATTATATGTTTTTTCAAAATTTTAGGGTCCTCTGGGGACTTGCTGGTCAGGAAGGGCCCTCCTGCCTGTGCAAGCCTTCAGAGGGAGGGGGAAAGTTGTCAGGATTTAAAATATAGAGTAATTTAAGAGATTTAATTAGGGATTCTTTTAATGGGAGTAACGCGCCTCGCGTTATTAGTCACATAAATACGGCTCACGCGCAATGATCAGAAAGAGAGAGAGGGAGAGCGATAAGAAAGTCGGACCTGTGGCTCCTCGAAGCAGTGAAAACTGCCTTTTTTTAGCATTTGGCCGCCAATATGAGACGCCATTGTTGAGTAGAGTATTGGTGAGATATAAATAAAGATGAAAATGATGTCAGGACTCTAGTGTCGTTTACTGGACCCCGACACGAGTCGGGAAGATGGACTACGCGACGAAAATCCCCTTTTCAACAAAATATTTTTTTTTTGGAGATGTACAAGAACAGCCGAACAGACACCCTACACAAAAAGACACAAACAAGAATCACACACCTGTTTTAAACAGAATGTATACACTATTGTAAACACTATATTGTTTTTATCTTACTTTTTGCCACATAATGAGTGATTTTCATTATGACACCTTTTTTACTTTTGAGATTATAAGTTACTGAGTGATTTTTGAGATAAGTACTATGATGAAAGTTTGTTATAATATTATTTTTGGAATAGATTGAAGTTGTCGACATGTGATATATTTTATATTTTGATGAAGCAACGAAAAATAAGAAATGAAGTGAAATTTTGTAATTAAATTAGATTATGGTGTTTGCTGACAAGAGATCTCAATAAGTATACATTTTTATCAAACCTAGGTTCCTTTTTAGATTTTTATTTACTTTTTACTGTATTACATATTCTCTACTACTGATTGTGATAAGAACTCAAGGACATTACGCAATACTGTTGGACTGTGCTATAAGAGAAACTATTCACAAATTCATCTGTTTTGCTTTCACCATATATTAGTGATATTTTGATGTGTTTTTTAATCTCTTATTATACTCATACTGTTAATGTTATTTTTGGGAGCTCCTAAGATTGTTTAACCCAAGGTGTTTTCTATAACCAATATAGTATTATTAGTAACATATGTTATTCATCTTCAACCATATATTCCTAAGTTCATGTTCTTTTTATAATTGTTGTATAATGTGTATGATTTTCAGGAAAGATTTTTGTGTTTTAGGTAATTGTGTAAAAAGACTTTAATCATTTTATAGCACCATCATAGGGTGATTTTTTGCTACTTTTGAATTTTTTGCCAGTTTTTATAACATTGTTATTTGTGAGGGAGCCACCTGCTCTGACTGAATTAAGTAACTTAAATTTATTATTTTTTGGGATAATTAATTATATGTTTTTCAAAATTTTAGGGTCCTCTGGGGACTTGCTGGTCAGGAAGGGCCCTCCTGCCTGTGCAAGCCTTCAGAGGGAGGGGGGAAAGTTGTCAGGATTTAAAATATAGAGTAATTTAAGAGATTTAATTAGGGATTCTTTTAATGGGAGTAACGCGCCTCGCGTTATTAGTCACATAAATACGGCTCACGCGCAATGATCAGAGAGAGAGAGAGGGAGAGCGATAAGAAAGTCGGACCTGTGGCTCCTCGAAGCAGTGAAAACTGCCTTTGTTAGCAGTTGGGCGCCAATATGAGACGCCATTGTTGAGTAGAGTATTGGTGAGATCTAAATAAAGGATGAAAATGATGTCAGGACTCTAGTGTCGTTTACTGGACCCCGACATATATATATATATATATATATATATATATATATATATATATATATATATATATATATATATATATATATAGTATATATATATATATATATATATATATATATATATATATATACATATATATATACTGGGAGAGAGACAGAGAGACAGACAGAAAGACAGGTATAGTAGATTATTAAGGTTTATTATTTTGTCTGCAGGTAAATTGTGTAAAATATAACTAAGGTCTAATAAAACTCTATTTTTTATCTTTTTAATGCAAAGCTAGAATATACACAATATTTTATGTTTTTCTGTGAGGAGATTAAGCAAGCGATATATCTGGCTTGTCATGAAGAAAAACAGCTCTATAAGGTTCCAAGATATTTTCTTTACCAAGAAGTTATAATCACTTAAGAATTTATAAATTTTAAGAAAATGTTTTAAACATTAAGCAAATATATTTATTTCCGACTGCAGATTTTTTCAATATATCAGTTCTGGAAACAAAATGTTGTAGTTCGGATTAAAATTTATGAAGCTATTGAATTTATAAGTCACATTTTATGTCTTTAAATATTTGGCCGAAAAACAACAGTATAACCAACGTTTACTTTTTATAATTTATACAATTCCAGAAGGAAAATTTTATACTTTTCCATGATGCAAGTACGTCCCAAATACAAGAATTATGAACGTGTACAGGACAATAGAAATAATTTGATTTTTAAGAATATATTAAAATCGATATTTTATTCATAAAATATAGTAACAATAGTTATTTTTTCAAACCTTTATACTGTACGGTGGAGAAATAACCTGGTTATAAGATTCAGTTCGTATTTAGAGTCTAATAATGTCTAGAAATTTTAGATGGAAATTTTAATATGTTCGGTACTTTCAGGAAACTTTTTCACGCGTGACATTTCATCGAGCCTGGCTGAAAAGTACAAGTTGTTTAAAAGGTGAAGAAATTAGGTACTTTCCTTTAATCAATAAAATATAAAGTGCAAAATTTCTTCGAGATCGAAAAAAAACTGTACATGACACTGCGAGACATATAAACACGCACAATTCTTTATTATATCAAGTTTATTAGAATAACAAACCAAGCTATGTAATCAACAAATTTTATACGTTCATTTCCAAAGCTGAAATTGAAATTATGCAAGGAAAATTACATAATCATAGATCTCTTTACTTTGTACAAACAAAATAATAACGGTATTAAAACTAAACTGTACTGAACTGATAAATATTAATTTCGTAATTATTTGACGATTTTGTAGTTTTAAATTAGTAAAAATAAATGAATAATTTAGACACTCTTTAACTAATAATTTTTACCAATATCGATAAGAATCCATTGGTTTCAAAACTTCATAAATAGTTGTATTATTATAAAAATTTATTTAATCCTCAAAATTTCAATGAAATTAGAAATATATCTGCTTTTAAAATTTTAAAGAATTAAAAAAAATCGATTAAAATAATTGTAAACGCTCTACTTTGTAACTCATCAAAGGACTGATTAATTTCAATATAACTTCAACTAAGAGCTATTCATAGATAATCGGGTTATAAGAATCAGTTCCCATTTAGAGTCTAATATTTTCTAGAAATATTACAGAAAAATTTTAATACGTTCAATACTCTCAGCAAAGTTGTTCAAACATGGCATATTGTCGAACTTGGTTGAAAAGTATGTTACTTAAAAGGTGAAGAAATTAAGGACTTTTCTATAATCAAAAAGTTCTAATGTGCAAAATTTCTTCGAGATCGAAAGAAAACTGTATATGGAGATGAAAGACATACGAACAGACACTATTATTTATTATATCAAGTTTATTATTATGATAAACCAAGTTATGTAAACAACTAACTTTTTATGTTCATTTTCAAAGCAGAAAGTGAAAATATACAAAGAAAATGACATAATAAAATGGCTATTTACTTTTGTACAAACAAAATAATAAGGGTATAAGAACTATAGTAACGAATTGCACTGACAAGTATTAACTTTGTAATTATTTAATTATTTTGTAGTTTTAAATTATTAAAAAAATAAATAATTTAGACATGCGTTAACTAATAGATTTTCCCAATATCGATAAAATTCCATTGGTTTCAAAACTTCATAAATAGTTGTAATATTATAAAAAATTTAATTAATCCTCCAAATTTCAATGAAATTAAAAATATATCTATTTTTAAAATTTTAGAGAATTAAAAATTCGATTAAAATAATTGTAAACATTCTACTTTGTAACTCATCAAAGGACTGATTAATTTCTAACTAAAAGTTATTCATAGATAATAGGGTTATAAGATTCAGTTCGTATTTAATGTCTAATATTGTCTAGAAATTTTAGATGAAAATTTTAATATGTTCGATACTCTCAGCCAACTTCTTGAAGCTTGGCAATTCGTGGAGATTGGCTGAAAAGTACAAGTTATTTAAAAGGTGAAGAAATTGGGGACTTTACTTTAATCAATAAGGTCTAATGTTCAAAATTTCTTCGAGATCGAAACAAAACTGTATATAACGCTGCAAGACATACAAAGATAGACTATTCTTTATTATATGAAGTTTATTACAATGATAAATAAAGCTATGTACACTACTAATTTTATATGTTCATTTCCAGAGCAGAAATGGAAAATATTCAAAGTAAATGACATAATCAGGGCTACTTACT
>CM063510.1:140295503-140300503 GCA_032207245.1 Pardosa pseudoannulata
CAAAGAATGAAAATTTTGTAATGGTGTCCTCATCACAGTCAACTGGAGTTTCCTAGACGATTTCTTGATGAGTCTAAATTAAAAACATTGTTACTTGATAAATCTGGTAGCTAAGCGACTCGTCCTCCTCGTGCAATCCGTTGAGAGTGACATTGAAGTAATTATGCCTGTTTATGTACGTTGCAGCTCCATCGTGCTGAAACTACGTTATATTTGAAATAGCTATTTACCACTGTCAATAAAGTTCGGTAATATTCCACTATTTAACCTGCTTTTTTCACTCTCAGCCCCTAAAAATAAGAAAAATTGTTACTTGAAAAATCTAGTTAGTAAGCGACTGGTTCACCTCGTCCAATCCGTTGAGAGTGACATTGAAGTAATTATGCCAGTTTATGTATGTTGCAGCTCCATCGTGCTGAAACTACAATGTATTTGAAATAGCTATGGATCACTGTCAATAAAGTTCGGTAATATCCCTACTATTTCACCTGCTTTTTTCGTGGCCTACAAATATCATTTGGTGAGACTACAAATATTATATTCCTCTTATGTGTACATACACTTCATTTATATCTATCTATCTCTCAATCTTTATATCTATGTATAATAAATATGCATATATATATATGTATATATATATATATATGATATATATATATATGAATATATATATATATATATATATATATATATATATATATATATATATATATATATATATATATATATATATATATATATATATATATATATATTATATATATATATATATATATATATATATATATATATATATATATATATATATATATATATATATATATATATATATATATATATATATATATATATATATATATATATATATATATATATATATATATATATATATATATATATATACATATATACATATATATATATATATATATATATATATATATATATATATATATATATATATATATATATATATTATATATATATATAATATATATTTATATTATTATATACATTACATACATTTTACAAATAAAACATATATCAAGCATTTTATATATATATACAGACAATATATATACATTTTTGTTATACACATATGTATGTGTAATTACATTTAACCAAATGTTTAGCTATTTGCCTGTTCTTTTTAAGAATAAAACTATCAACAGAAACTTACAGCATAATAATGTACATTTATTGTTGTATCGTATGATTTACATATAATGTGCAATGTTTTTTATGAACTATTAACAAAGTAAATAAAAACGTAAGATTCAAATATAAATCTAGTCTAAGGTGTAAATAAAACCCCTACTCAAATTTAAGGTATAACACATAGAAAGTGACCGAAATGTTTCATAGTAAATAGGATACTGAGACCAGAAATTGATGTAGCTAGACACGAGAACACTTGCTTGTCGAATTGAATCATTTGTCCAGGTAATAAGATTCTGCTCATCAAAAGATGTTACACAGAACGTGATACGATAGAGGTGAAATTGAATGACAATTGATAAGATCATTGTAATTTATACGAAATAGCTTATGCCTCGCAGCTTTTCTCTTTGTCGTTTCCATTGAAATGAGGAGTCATTTCATTCAGATAATGATAATTCCAGCGATAAATTTAATTTAATGATGCAAGTTAATTGAATATATGTACTATTTTCCTTCAACACGCTATAGAAAGTAGAGATTAAATAAATTTATTAATACTATAAATTTCAATATTAAAAATTTTCATACAGTAAGGATTTTTTCGGTTTATAATAAAACTACAAGGATCTGTTTAATTTGGAATTCAATTTTTACACTTCTTAACACTAGATTGCCCGAAATTTCTTGTATACCTGTATTGCCCAAAAACAGTCAAAATGACTGCATTGTGAAAAAATAACAAATATGTAAAGAAATTTGTTTAAAATTAATTTTTAATATTATATAATAAAGGAGGGCGGAAGTAATTACAATTATTCATAAATCCATTTATATGTTATAGAAAAAGTCACCAGATTCTAAGAAATTGCGTCATTATATTTCATAATTGTTTTTCTAATTGAAACTAAAAAACAGTCAAAATGACTGCCCTGGGCAATCTAGTGTTAAGTAATACTCAAGTAATATTTTTTACAGTTATAATACTTCTATAGTAATTCTATATAATATTATTATAATACTTCTATAATAATTCTATTTTTTATAGTTATAATACTGTCACGAATATTCGAATGAACACACCGCTTAACTTAACAGATGAATTTATTGAAGCTAAGTAACAACTCGCAACTTTACAAGATCAGGAAGTTGCCTACAGCTAGTGGGTATCAGCTTTTATACCCGAACAGAATATTCGAGAAATAACTAATTTACATATTAAAAAAAGATCTAGAATGTTCAAGAACATAAGGAAACAATAAATAACATTTTTAAATTAAAAATTCGTACTTTGGTCAACCGCCATGGCAAGCATCGAACCAACAATCTTCGAGTCTGGATCGCGTGCTTTGACCATTCGGCCACTGAGTGTAAGTACATTACAGCACTGATAATAACAGAATTTTCAAATCTCTGTAATAAATTAATAGTTACTTATCAAAACCCCATACTATTTCAGAAGAATACATTTCAAAAGCCAAGGAATTACTCGCGTAATATGTGAAAAACATCTGACATGTTCAGTAAATGTGTGTAACAAAACACACAAGAAACCTTGAAAGAGAAAAACAGAGATGCAAGACATCGTCGCTAGAAATTCTAAGATTTAATTATAAAATTTATATTAATGTTTTTGCTAAATACAGTTAGAATGGGTAAAGCATCAAAGAAAACTGTGTGAAACGCATTTACCATAAGTTTGACATCCTCGATCTAATATAGTTAAAAAGCAGTATTTCTGTAAATATTAGCCATTAAAATAAATATATTGTGTAAAACAACAGAAGAATAATATAAAAAACTACATTGAAAAAATATATTTAACTTCAAAATCATATATTAATTTCCATTTACTCGTAAAATTCATTACTCCTGAATTTTCTTTATGCGGCAATACTTCTATATTTACAATTATAATACTTCTATATAATACATCTTAAGTAATATTTTTTTACAGTTAGTAAATACTTATTTACTAACTGTAAAAAATTCTTAGTTTTATCAATTCAAATAGTATATTATTTTTGTATAACACAAAGATGTACACCATATTAAGAAAAAAATAAATGTTCATACTTGTGTGAATAAATTTTGAACTATGGGAATTTTATTCTGTAAACTGTTTTACTAAATTGAAAAAGTTCTAATAAAGTGAGAAATTAAAAATAATAAAAGTTATTGTGCTATAAAATTAAATATCGTGTTCTTATAAATACAGTTTTAATTCACAGATAAAAATTATTTTTAGCTTCTGTTTGATATGAAAAATTAATTTCTTATACATATTTAGTAAGTATATTAGCTAGTAAATTAATATCTAATATTTCACTTGGTGTACTTACTTACGTTTTGCTATGTATTTTTCCATGCGTCAGATATAAATAGTTTTTAGCCTGGATTGTTTCGGTTCATCATAAACTAAATGGATCTGATCTTTTGAGATGCAATTTTTTCACCTTTTTTGTAATACTCTTACAGTAAAAATTGCTAAGATTTGTCAGTTGAAAAAGTACATTGTTTTTAAACAACATAAAAATGTACACCAAATCTAAAAGAAAAGAAATTTTCATACTCGTGTCGATAAAGTATTAAATATGTGTATTGGAACCTTACTTTAATAACAAACTAAACTAAAATGTTACTTTTTATTCTGTAAACTAAATCATTAAAATTCTGTAATATTTTAAAATATAAATATACTAAAAACTAATTATAAATTGAAAAATTAAAAATAAAACAACTTTGTTGCTATAAAATTAAATATCATGTTCATATTAACAGAGTTTTAATTCGCTGATAAAAATTATTTTTAGCTTCTGTTTGATATAAAAGATTAGTTCCTGATACTCAAGTAATATTTTTTACAGTTATAATACTTCTATAGTAATTCTGTATAATATTATTATAATATTTCTATAATAATTCTATTTTTTATAGTTATAATACTTCTATATTTACAATTATAATACTTCTATATAATACATCTTAAGTAATATTTTCTACAGTTAGTAAATACTTATTTACTAACTGTAAAAAATTCTTAGTTTTATGAATTCAAATAGTATATTATTTTTGTATAACACAAAGATGTACACCATATTAAGAAAAAGAAATATTCATACTTGTACGGATAAATTTTGAAATATGGGAATTTTATTCTGTAAACTGTTTTACTAAATTGAAAAAGTGTTCTAATAAAGTGAGAAATTAAAAATAATAAAAGTTATTGTGCTATAAAATTAAATATCGTGTTCTTATAAATACAATTTTAATTCACAGATAAAAATTATTTTTAGCTTCTGTTTGATATGAAAAATTAATTTCTTATACATATTTAGTAAGTATATTAGCTAGTAAATTAATATCTAATATTTCACTTTTTGTACATACTTACGTTTTTTTATGTATTTTTCCATGCGTCAGATATAAATAGTTTTACCCTGGATTGTTTCTGTTCATCATAAACTAAATGGATCTGTTCTTTTGTAATGCAATATTTTCACCTTCTTTAGTAATCCTCTAACAGTAAAAAATGCTTAGTTTTTGTCAGTTGAAAAAGTACATTGTTTTTAAACAACATAAAAATGTACACCTAATTTAAAAGGAAAGAAATGTTCATACTCGTGTATATAAATTTTAAAATATGTGTATTGGAAAGTTATTTTTATAACAAATTAAAATAAAATGTAAATTTTATGCTGTAAACAAAAGAGTTAAAATATTTAGATATTTTAACATTTAAATATTCTAAAATGTTAATAAATTGTAAATTGATAAATTAAAAATAATAACAGCTATTGGGCTATAAAATTAAATTTCATATATATATTAACACAGTTTTA
>CM063510.1:140305503-140333003 GCA_032207245.1 Pardosa pseudoannulata
GGTAAATTGATCAGCCCCTATAAAATAATAGCCTCTTCGTCTGTCCTCGAATTTTCATTTGTCCTCGGATTAGAGGTTGTACCTGGAATGGATAGGGGCATCCATATTGGATTCTTGCTGAGTTAAAGTAAGAAACTTTCGAAATCCATCCCTTCCCCTTTTCTAGCATTTAACGCCATTATTTCCAGCACTATTTTGCCCGGTTAAGAGCAGGTGATTAAATTTATCAATTTGTCACACAATAAATAGGAAAGAATAACATTTTTTTCTAGCATTATGACGTCATTCCTTTAACCATCTCATTGAAAAATTTCTTATTTTAAATTATTTAAATATCGTCTGCATTATTTTCATACGTTCTATCACTGAATTAAAATATTACATAAAAATTTTTCTTTTATATTTATCTTAAATAATATATTAGGTATATATATGTGATAATTTTAAATTTAATCATCGATTATTTTTGTTGCAATTAAAATTTTATCACCGGTATTAACAACGAATTCTATCTACCTCCAGGATGTAGTGGAAAAGATTGTTTTATTTCTTTTCTTAAATTAATTACTGTGGAAAAAAAATTGGGAAGAACTTAACGATCATTTCGGAGTTAAGAAAACTTTGAATTTTCTTTCTAAATTAATTCAACGTGATTATAAATTATATTCACAGTATCGGGAGATTTTATAGAAGTATGAAGATAAACAAATGATTGAGCGTGTACCAGATAATTTTCAGCCAATACACAAACCATTTTTTATACCTGCCTCATAGGGTACTTTTCAATTCCGTAAAATTAAAAATTTTACTTATCCCGCCATATGACGGGCTATATGCTAGTGTATGATAAAATTTAATAATAGTGAATATATTTGGTGAATAGACGCTTTGCTATTCCTTTTATTGTACTATTTATAATACACCATAATATGCTTTTCGATAGCAAAAATTAATAAAGCACGTAAAAATACTGTTTTTACAATATAATATGAGTAAACAGTAGACGACGAAACGTTTCAATTGCTAAGAACATTTTAGGGCTTTCTATTCTAATACGTTTGATTCATCTTTGAAGGAATTATTTTAATTGTCTGAACGATTTCTAATTTTTCTAATGTACAAAATAAAAATGTGGTATTTCCGTAGCAGTAGATTATTGAAAAAAGAAGAAAAAATGGTTAAAGTGGAAGAGACTAGAGCTTTATAATTACAAACTGTTTTGAATCTAGTTGAACGGGTAGATTCAAATTTCTTTCTTCAAGTGTCTCCACTTTTAAATACCTGAGGTTTTAGGTGCGAAACTTAATTATGATAGGGATGTTCCCATCTGTTAGTAATTGGCTATAAGCAGTAGGTATCTGCCTCATTATACCTCTTGAATCAAAATGTAGACTCTAGCACTGTAACTCTAATAGTAACAACAAACCCACTTGACTAGAATCTAAATTTCCTATGTTACTATCAAAAGAATGACATCGTATGGTTATTCTGTGTAGTAAATATTGAATCAAACAAAATGAATAATTGAAATTCAGTTTGTCAATCAATGTTTTTTGTTATTTTTTATCCAGAATTCAGCCTATGTTTATTGGCTGAACAGGCGAATTGTTTCTTTTGCTACAAGAGTGAATAAGCTAACAGTCTACGGTACAAGTATAGGTGTGTGCTGTCTTTGAGAAAGTGAAGTCAGCTTTATGATTCATCATATAATGAAATATTTATCATAACTCATTAATAAAGCAAACAAATGAATTTAAAAAAAAACATTGAATATTCTAAGATTTTTTAGTTTCATTTTCACTCTGAGTAACGGTAGATGTAAAATAAAATGATTCAGCCTAAATATTCATCATGTAATAAAATGTTTAACGTAACACATTAATAAAATTAATTAATATCATCAATTAATAATATAATCGTAACACATTAATAAAACACTTTAAACAAACGAATTTAAAAACAAACTTTAATGAATCTCAGAATGTTTAGTTTAAATTTCCCTTTGGAAAATGGTATTTGTTAAAAAATTTTATGAGAAATTATTTGAAAATAATTAACTTAAAGTTATGAAAATTTGCACTCATATACCTATACGTATATTTAAATATATTTTAAATGTTATACAAGTGTTTAAAATTTGATTTATTGTAATATTTTGTTGGTTTTTACATTGTTCTCCAAAAACGGATTTTCAATTTTAAATTTTAACATCTTTATACCTAAAATTATATTTTAAAAATATTTGAATATTATTTTGTCAATAGATTGAATAGTTGATTCATAGGAAAAACTTATGACTGTCCAGAGAATTTGTAAGAAAAATACGGATTTTCTAAACTTAAAAAGAATTTTAATAAAATAAAAAAATTGGTATTTAAAAGAGATATTCATATTTATTATAATATATAGTAGAAAAATTTAGTATAAATAATATTTGAAAAAAAGTTAGTATTTTAAAGTTTAAAAAAGAGTCCTAAATATAAATAATTTAAAATATTAAATGGTTTAAATAATTTTTTAAGTGATTAACTTATACTTCAATTTCAAAGTACAAAATTTATTAACTTTAAAGTTATAATTTGAAAAAAAAACCTATGTAATGTCCACCATCCTCTTAACTCTCTTACTTATTACCACCTTAAATATATACAAATGTCAGAAGTTATGAAGCGAAATGTTAGTGAAAAATTATAATGTGATAATAATGTGTAAGATTACATTACATTATTACATTGTACATTCATTACATTCTATATTTTCATTACACAATTACATCTTATTACATCCTTTTTAATGTAAAAAGATTATAATGTTTTAAATATTGAGGATAATAAATTCATTTATATAATGGATGTATCTATATCAAGGAGTCATTCGACTGCTAAATCGACATAAAATTTGATTTCAGAAAAGAAAAAGTATGTGAAAAGGAATTTAGTTCTGAACGTTTTAAAACAATCCACTTAAAAAATTGCAATATTGAAATTAATTATGATTAAAAACATGTTAGTTGTTTACTGTAAACAAATTTAATCTTACAAAACTTTAACTGGATTTTTCGCAAATTGTGTTCTTTTTTCATGTAACGTGGATGTCATCTAAAAAACTCTGTAATACTTTTTCATGAAATACTTACAGGTTGATTACAAAATAATTTACATCCCACTGAACTAAATTTTCTTGTTTATTTCACAAACAAGTTTTATTTCATTGAAAAATTTTTATAGAAAAAAATTCACCTTTTTCAAATATTTTTCAAAAATATATATGTACCTTAAATATATACAAATTGAGGTTCAAAGTTGTTTTGAGGTATTGTAGTATGTTTTAAAACAACAAGTTTGTCTTAAACTTAATTATATTTTTAGTTATCATTCTCGTAAGCCTTAATATCATTTTTGTTAACAACAAAATCTCTCTTATTTAAAACTTTCTAACAAAAATACTTTCTCTTTCAAAAATGAAGTAAATATGTGTGAAAGATAATAATTTGTTCTAACTATGCTAAAAAATTACATTTGTAAAAATAGTGGTTTTTAACACCTAAATCATATTTTGTTTACATTTTTTTCACTTTAAAAAGTCATATGCCTCCTTAAATGTAATACAATATAAACAAATGTAGAAAGGAACAATATATATTCTGCTTCTGTAAAATGAAAATTGCTCTAAAGTTGTCGAATTTGCGATTAAAAATGACCATTTGATCATATCTCAAAGTATTTTATGTTTTATAAAAAATTAAAATTGAGTTTTAAAAGTTAAAACTATTACATCAAACTCATTATTATTATAAGATATTGAAATCACGAGACTTTTAATTGCATCTCTCAAAGTAGTCTCAAGTTTAAAATAACAATACCCTATTATATAAGACAACATAAATTTTTAAACAAACCTTCTTGTTAACTTTGAAACTCTATTATGCTTGTGCAAAATTTTATAAAGAGAAAGACATTGGGTTTGACTTTTGAAGAAGATAGGTTCATTATAAAAAACGATGCGCAACTAAAGAAAATTATTTTTGTTAACCAAAGAGCTGAACTTATTAGAAGCCAATATAGATTTTTTAAAAAAATCCCATTATTTCATGTGAATTAATATTTTCGGGTGAACAATTTAGTATCGATTTTTTCTATTGAAGTTGAAAACTTTTAATTAAGTTTTATGGTTGGGAGCCTAATTGATCACAATTGTTTACAGGACTTGATTGAATCAGTCCTTTAATTAATTCTTCAACCTGAGCAAGAAAAGACATTTAATAAGTTTAAACAACCTCTTTTAATCTTCTTAGATGTAGTTCAGACTATCTAAACAAGGTTACCGAATTGTCTTGTTTGTAGAAATTATAAAATCTTTTCCAAAAAGGGAAAAAAAAACCTTTCGCTTTTCCTCAAGAGAGTTTCTTCGGTTATTTGAAAGACATTTCTTGCATCGAGAATTTCCTTTTTCTTCTTTAAGATGCCTCGCATCAGTTCACTTATGAACTTGCCAGAAAAATACGTTTCTGATCTTTGGATATGCTTCTACATATGTGATGCTACCAATAATGTAAAGTTTAAAAAAATGTTTGATGCCTAAAAAGTATAAGAAAAATCTTTAAAAGAAATCGATGAATCCTCGATCTTCATCATCAGTCAATAGAAAACACTAATCATTGGAAAAGAGGGGGTTTACTCGATGCGTTTAGCAAATAGCCATTCTGGTAGCAAATAAAACGGAGATTGCATGATAAAAGGGAAGGCTTTCTTCAATTTTCGATTGTATCCGAATCGACTCATCTCCCCCAGCCCCCATTTCATTGATTTTTAAAAAGAGCGGAGATTTAAAAAAATACAGAATATAGCAGACAATGTTCAAATTCTTTCTGCTTGTAAAGGTCTTTTTCTGCTTGTAAAGATCTTTTACGTAAAGGTCTATTGTCGTTTTAAAGGGATATTTTTCTGAAGTCACTGCTAATATTTAGATTTATAAGATCTTCTTTACTTTCTGTGATAGACTTTTGGTACGGTGTTCTAAAAAGAAATTCTCTGACACAAAGGTGTTGACACTGGGCTTTGACAACCAAGAATACATGTTTTTAATTAGATTACTCAAGAGTTTAGCTGGGAAAAAGTTGTTGTCAGATAAACAAAATATAAAGATTACATAAATTACTTTGAATAATAAATAGGATTAACCATGCATACAGAAACTAAATTTAATTTTATTGGAAGAAAAGTAATGACTAAGCATTTCTTACATTTTCAAAAGGAAATTAGAAATTCAGAGAAATGTTGCTTCATTGAATTTGGGAAAGAATAATCTGTTTTATTGCATTGTTCTCAAGTAAGTAAAAATGAGGAAATTAGTGTTCATATAAATAAAATATGAAATTTACATAAATTACTAAGAGTTATAAATAAACACTATACAGAAACTGTATTTAATTTTGCATTGTTCTCAAGTAAGTAAAAGTGAGGAAATTAGTTTTCGTGTAAATAATCTATGAAATTAATATAAATTACTAAGAATTATAAATAAACACTATACAGAAATTGTGTTTAATTTTATTATTTATAAAAATAATGATTAAACATGTGTTAGATTTTAAAAAAGAGTAATAGAAATTCCGAGACATGTCCATTATTGAATTTCTGAAAAAAAAAAATAAACATGTAGGTAAACTGTTTAAATTCATATTTCTCAAGTAAAAAAAACAGGGAAATTCAGAAAGGGGAAATGCTATATAAATTTGTAAAAAGTATTTTAATGGTATACATTAAATATAATTATATATTGTCAGTTAAAATGTAATGTTTAATTGACTGGAAAATAGCTCTCCCCTCTAAATTAAAAAAAAATGTTTCTCTTTAAATATTAAAAAAATATATACAAAAAATGTCATAGTATCTCTTATGCTGATTTTATGATCTCAAAATTTGTTAAAGAGTTTGAATTCAGTTGGATTACTGTAAGACTACTGTTATGTCATATAAACAGTTCAAGGATTAAGCATGTGTTAGATTTTAAAAAAGAGTAATAGAAATTCAGAGACATGTCTTTTATTGAGTTTCTAAAAGAAAAAAAGCATGTAGGTAAATTATTCAAAAGCATATTTCTCAAGTAAGAAAAGAGAGAAATTCAGAAATAGAAAATTCTATATGAATTTGTAAAAAAGTTTTTAGTGGTATGCATTAAATATAAATATATTTTGTCAGTTAAAATGTAACATTTTATCTGCTTGAAAATAGATCTCCCCTCTAAATATAAAAAAAGTTTCCCTTTAAATATTCAAAAATTTATACAAAAATATCATGGTATCTCTTTTGCTGATTTTATGTTCTCAAAATTTGTTAAAGTGTTTGAATTCAGTGAGATTAGTGTAAGATTACTGTTACGTTATATAAACAGTTCAAGAATTAAATATGTGTTAGATTTTAAAAAGAGTTATAAAAATTCAGAGACATATCCTTTATTGAGTTTCCAAAAGAAAAAAACATGTAGGTAAACTGTTCAAGTGAATATTTCTCAAGTAAGGAAAAGAGAGAAATTCAGAAATAAAAAATCTATATGAATATGTAAAAATGTTTTTAGTGGTGTACATTAAATATAAATATATTTTGTCAGTTAAAATGTAACGTTTTATAGACTGAAAAATAGTTCCCCCCTTTAAATATGAAAAAATGTTTCCCTTTAAATATAAAATTTTATACAAAATTGTCATAGTATCTCTAATACTGATTCTATGGTCTCAAAATATGTTTAAGAGTTTGAATTCAGTAGGATTAATGTAAGACTACTGTTACATTATATGAACAGTTCTATACAGTACATACATATTATCCGTTCTTTCTTATAGATGTTCTAAAATTATTTGTTATAGATTGCATTTGTTTGCAGAACAACGGTCTACTCTGTTATTAAGCGACGTTAACAAAATAAATCCTATTGCTTATATCCACTATAAATTATCCATGCCAACAGTGAAATTTGAACCCAGGAACTTGGGCATCAAAGAACATTGTTTCTCTCGATCATTCTTATGTATTAAAAATGGCCGATTTTAGGGTGTGTTTTTGGCTCAAAGTTATTTTGAATTCCAGTAGTATGTAGACGTTCGGAATCGGCTTTAACTGTATCCCGTTATAGTGTTACAAAAAGTATATGTAGTTAAACCAAATCAAAGCAAACTTACTGTATTAATGATAGACAAGATATTCTTAAAAATGTATATTTATTACAATTAAATTCATTAATATATAATATTAATCTGTTGAAGTAGTATAATTCGAGTTATTCTGATAATAACAGAAATTTCAAATCTCTGTAATAAATTGATAGTTGCTTAGCAAAACCCCATACTATTTCAAAAGAATGCATTTCAAATTCCAGAGAATCCCTCGCATAATATCTGAGAAACATCTGACATGTTCAGTAAATGTGTGTAATAAAACACACAAGAAACCGTGAATTAGAAAAACAGAGATGCAAGACATCGTCGCTATAAATTCTAAGATTTAATTATAAAATTTATATTAATATTTTTCCTAAATGCAGTTAGAATGGGTAAACCATCAAAGGAAACTGTGTGGACCGCATGGACTATCATTTTGACATCCTCGATCTAATATAGTTAAAATTATTATTAGTTTATTATTAAATTAGTTTATTTCTGTAAAATTTAGCCGTTGAAACAAATATATTGTGTAAAACAACAGAAGAATAATCTAAAAAGACTACATTTAAAAGAAGATATTTAACTTCAAAATCATATAATAATTTCCCATTTTTGTAAAATTCATTACTCCTGAAATCTTGTCTGACTTACATTTGTTAAAAAAATATAGCTGTAGATTTTTGTAGTCTCATAAAACCAAAATAGAAAGATAAATCATCAGAATGTGACATATAGCATGCTGAGAAATAATTTTTAAATTTTTGAATGGATAATCAATTAGGGACAACATTGAAACTCATGTACAGTTGTCTGTTACTTTCTTTTTTTATCGATTTCAATTTACAACGGAACATTTGATTAACGATTGGCAAACTACAAGGTTCAATATGCATAAAACTAACTTTACAAAATCAATAATTTGGAATTTTTTCTTTCAGTTTATCATATAAAGGAATGCTTATGTGTTTAACGAAATCTATGAAAAGTAACTATTACTTTGTGTAAAAATAATGTTACGTTGGAATAGTGTTTGAGAAAGAAGAAATCTAAACTCATTAATAAACACATGGACAAATATATCTTGATTAAATGATTTTATGCAATTAAATAAATACTTAAGGAGTACAACTGGAATCAACTTATCATTTGTAGATACCGAAGATTGCTCTCGAGACGGCGTCGCCCCAAAAAAACAATATGGTGATGATTTTCCTCAAAAGTTCTATCCCGCAAGCCGCTGATGCCAGCTGCGTTCATCTTCTACTCTCCTCTGGTCACAGCATTATCCTCTAAAAAAAGCAGACTACCTCTCGTAGAAAAAACATTGGTCCACTCCAGACCGGCGGGGGATCAGAATTCCCCAAATCAATGGACCCTTCTATTGGTTGGGAAAAGTTCGAAGTTTCTTTCTAGTTCAGACCGGTCCTGTTCTGTATGTCTTTGACGATGACTCACGGGAAGAGGTAAAAAAAGCTTAACCGAATGAAACTTATTGTTACAATTTGTTTAAAATAATATGTTCCTAGGTTCATTTCTAGAATAATAGCGATATGACTGTGGCGACTCGGTCGCACTTGTTATTTTTTGTAATACTAGTTTATTTTTTACATAATCGTTTATAATTCATTTCACAATACTTGTTTATGCTAATTTTTATTTTTACGAAATTGTAACTGTTAACCGGACTGTTCACTGTTCATGATATAAGCACCCGCCACTCAAGCAACAGAGGTCATTCACCTGAGTCCGACTTGCCTCGTTCTCTCGCTGCCAGCAGCCGACTTCAACGTTATACGGACTCCCGCTCCGTGCGACCTCTGCGACTGTATGTTCGCCACGCCGCTGCGGAGAGTAGAAATTAAGTCTGCCGAGTTGCTGCATGTTGTTATTGATGGTTGTGAAGGATATTGTTTATATTTTGTATTAATTTTTGTTACCACAAGCCAGTGGTTATGTTGTTATTCAAGTAACAATAATAAATGTCTTATTTTCCGTTCATGTGTGTGTGAGCATATTTAGGTAAGCGAGTGGCAAGAGTTGGGCACCAATCGAATGTTTACCTTCTAACGTAAAGTTGCAACCTTTTCACGAGTCAGTATTAACCTACGTTCGAGCGCTTGCTTTATGACTAATTTAGTCTGCATACAGTTCTTAATTGTTTGCAATAGTTTAGCTGATTCAATTTCTATAAGAAGCAACAGAATTTTACTGATAGTATTAGTTGGCTATTTAAATATATTTTAAAATAATTGGTATGTATTTCTTTATGTTGTAAAGATACGTTGCTTTGGCTAATTCTTTCCTAATGCTATTATTTCCGTTTCTTGAAAAATTCCGTATTGTCTCGTGCAATAGAAAAACGGAAGATATTATAATAATAACAATTTATATTCTAACAGTCATATAAAATAAAGTTCAAAAATTCAAAATCATTGAAAATACTAAATCTACACTTCATAGAAACGTGGTATACTTCACGTTGGACTCATTTTCAATAAACTGGCATAGCACGCTAGAAAAAAAAAAGAAATAAATGGGATTACACACGAAGGATATCTAATACCCATGGGTGTTTCTTTCCATTTTCTACCATAAAATCAACACACTAAAGATAAAAAGCGAAGAGAAACAGCAAAATACATTTTCAAGCATGTTTAAAAATACTATTGGCATTCAATTTGCACATTCTTTGTAAATATATGCTATGTGTTCCATACATACTTTTTGCTATACTTTTCACAAATTCAGATTTTCTATTCTTTTCATTTGGTACATATTGTTTATATCTCAACATATTGTTTCTATCTCCCTTACTCTTTACTATATTTAAAATCTCTATCGAAAAAAGTATTTTAACTGATTCAATGAAGATGTTAGTGCTTATTCTAAACTATTCACCATTCCAGATGATATCAATAGATTCCAAACATTCAAAGAAAAGTAAAGCTTTTAGAAACGCATGATATTCAGGGCATTTTGTCGGTGTTTTTCATAGATGTCCTAATATTAAAAGTAGATATCTTATACCCTTGAGTGCTTCTATTTTCTACCATAAAATCAACACACTAAAGATAAAAAGCGAAGAGAAACAGCAAAATACATTTTCAAGCATGTTTAAAAATACTATTGGCATTCAATTTGCACATTCTTTGAAAATATATGCTATGCGCTCCATACATACTTTTTGCTATACTTTTCACAAATTCAGATTTTCTATTCTTTTCATTTGGTACATATTGTTTATATCTCAACATATTGTTTCTATCTCCCTTACTCTTTACTATACTTAAAATCTCTACCGAAAAATGTATTTTAATTGATTCAATGAAGATGTTAGAGCTTATTCTAAACTATACACCATTCCAGATGATATCAATAGATTCCAAGCATTCAAAGAACATTAAAGCTTTTAGAAACGCATGATTTTCAGGGCATTTTGTCATAGTCTTTCATAGATGTCCTGATATTAAAAGTATTAACCTTACACCCATGGGTGTTAATATTTTCTACCATAAAATACACTAGTGATAAAAAGGGAGAGTGAGAGCAAAATACATTTATAAGCATATATAAAAAAATTGTATTCAATTTGCACATTCTCTGTAAATATATGCTATGTGCTCCATATATATATATATATATATATATATATATATTTATGCCACACTTTTCACAAATTTAATTTTTCTATCTTTTTCATTTGGTCATTCAACACATTGTTTCTATTCCACTTATTATATATTATATTTAAAACCTCTATCTAAAAAAGTAATTTAATTGAGTCGATGAAAATGTTAGTGCTTCTTCTAAACCATACACCATTCCAGATGATATCAATAGATTCCAAGCATTCAAAGAAAAGTAAATCTTTTAGAAACCATGATTTTCAGGGCATTTTGTCGGTGTTTTTCATAGATGTCCTAATATTAAAAGTAGATATCTTATACCCTTGACTGTTTCTATTTTCTACCATAAAATTCATACACTAAAGATAAAAAGAGGAAAGTGAGAGTAAAATATATTTATAGGCATATTTAAAAATAACATTTGTATTCAATTTTCACATTCTCTGTAATTATATGCTATGTGCTACACACACACACACACACATATATATATATATATATATATATATATATATATGTATATATATATATATATATATATATATATATATTTATATATATATATATATTTATGTTTTATATATATATATATTATATATATATATGTTTTATATAGTATATTATAAAAAATTTATATATATATATTAAAAAATATTAAGACACTTCCAAATTTAATTTTTCTATCTTTTTCATTTGGTCCTTCAACACATTGTTTCTATTCCACTTACTATATATTATATTTAAAACCTCTATCTAAAAAAGTAATTGAATTGAGTCAATGAAAATGTTAGTGCTTATTCTAAACTATGCATCATTTCAGAAGATATAACGAGATTCCAAGAATTCAAAGGAAAAGTAAAGCTAAGCTTTTTGAAACGCATTCATTTCCAGAGCATTTTGTCAGTGTTTTTCATTGATGTCCTAATATTAAAAGTAGATATCTTATACCCATAGGTATGCCTCTTATCTACCATAAAATCAATGAACTAAAGATAAAAAGAGTATAGTGACAGCAAAATACATTTATAAGCATATTTAAAAATAACATTTCTATTCAATTTGCACGTTCTCTGCAAATTTATGTTATGTGCGTCATACATATATTCTTCCACACTTCTCACAAATTTAATTTATCTATAATTTTCAGTTCTTGATTCAACACATTGTTTCTATCCCCCTTACTATGTTTTACATCTCTCTCTTAAAAAGTACTTTATTTGATTCAAAGAAGATGTTAGTTCATTATTTTAAACTATACACTTTCAGTAGATTACAAGCGTTTAAAAAAAAGTAACGCTTTTTGAAATGCATGCATTTCTAGAGCATTTTGTAAGTGTTTTTTTATAGATGTCCCAATTTTAAAAGTAGATATCTTATAGTCATGGGTGTTTCTTTTTATTTTCTACCGTAAAATCAATACACTAAAGATAAAAAGAGGAGAGAAGGAGCAAAATACATTTGTAAGCATGTTTAAAAATACTATTTGGATTCAATTTCATATTCTCTGTAAATATATGCTATGTGCTCCATATATTCTTCTGCCACAATTTTTACAAATTTAACTTTTCTATCCTTTTTATGTGGTTATTCAACACATTATTTCTGTCCCACTTACTATTTACTATGTATGTTTTATATCTCTTTCTAAAAAAGTATTTTAATTGAGTCAATGAAGATGTTAGTGCATTATTCTAAACTACACACCATTTCAGGAGATATCAGCAGATTCCAAGCATTCAAAGAAAAGTAAAGCTCGTTAAAACACTTAGATTTCCAGGGCATTTTGTCAATTTTTTCATAGATGTCCTAATATTAAAAAAGATATTTTATACCCATGGGTGTTTCTATTCTCTAATATAAAATGAATACACTAAAGATAAATAGAGAAGAGAAAGGGCAAAATACATTTATAAGCATGTTTAAAAATAATATTGACATTCAATTTTCAAATTATCTGTAAATATATGCTATGTGGTCCATACATATTTTTTTTGCAACAACTTTACCAAATTTAGTTTTTTTTTTATCCTTTTCGATTGGTCATTCAACACATTCCTTATATCCCCCTTACTATGCTTTACATCTCTCTCTAAAAAAGTATTTTAATTGAGTCAACGAAGATGTTAATTCATTATTCTAAACTATACACCTGTAGTAAATTCCAAGCTTAGAATTTACTATGTTTTACATCTCTCTCTGAAAAAGTATTTTAATTGAGTCAATGAAGATGATAGTGCATTATTCTAAACTATTCACCATTTCAGAAGATGTCAGTAGATTCCAAGCATTCAAAAAAAAAAAAAAAGTAAAGCTTTTTAAAACGCATGCATTTCCAGAGCATTTTGTCAGTGTTTTTCATAGATGTTCTAATAATAAAAGCAGATATTTTACATTCATGAGTGTTTCTTCTTATTTTCTACCATAAAATCAGTACACTAAAGATAAAGAGAGTAGAATTAGATCAGAATACATTTATAAGCATATTTAAAAACACTATTTCTATTCAATTTGCCCATTCTTTGAAAATATATACTATGTGCTCCATACATATTTTCTGCCACACTTTTCACGAATTATTTTTTCTATCCTTTTTATTTGGTCACTCAACACATTGTTTCTATTTACTATATTTAAAACCTCTATCTAAACAAGTATTTTAATTGAGTCAATGAAGATGTTAGTGATTATTCTAAACTTTGCACCATTTCAGAAGATATCAGGAGATTCCAAGCATTCAAAGGAAAAGTAAAGGTTTTTGAAACGCATGTATTTTCAGGGCATTTTGTAATAGTACTTTGCATAGATACCTTAACATTAAAAGTAAATTTTTCATTAATTCCTCTTTTTCTTCGGAGTGACTCTGCCTAAAAGTGATCATTTCATTTGAGTCAACATTTTTCATTTATTCACCCCCTTAAATTTGAGCTAATGATTCATAATTAGTATCAGTTTCCCTATCCTTTAGTTATTGATCTCTATCGTTGATAATATTTTAAAATAAATCAATTAAAGAAGCAGTGTTTTATGAATTTCTTAATTTTTATATTTCCTCATCATAACTAATATAAAGCTCCATAATAAAAAAATTTAATTTAAGGGGTATGACATATCACTTTCAGGCTAAATTGGAATAGGTGTTTGTATAGTTTCAAAAGCTACTTTCCCTATTAAAGATTATAACCTATAAGTTAGCTATATATAAGTTAGCAAATAGTCAGTAGTTTTCTTTCCTCATCATAAATACAATTACGCGACGTAAAATAATTATTTAAAAACGTTTTAATTACTCACACAATGCAACATAATACTATCAGAGGGTTAAAGATATCCTTCCAAAGCTGTTCCAAAATATATATTTAAGCAATTCTTAGATCTAACCTTCATGAAACGTTATGACTTTCAAACAGCTACAAGAGATATCACACATTTTCGAATTTACATCGGAAGAAACGTTAAACAAAGAGAATGAGAATCGCTGGGTAGGTCATACCCTGAGAATACTCCCGAATTGTTGTTCATGGTTAAAGAACTGTGTTGATGGTTGTGTGGAATTATTTTATCACTCTGAGAAAGCAATATATATATATATATATATATATATATATATATATATATATATATATATATATATATATATATATATATATATATATATATATATATATATATATATATATATATATATATATATATATATATGTAAGGTTTGAAAACGTAAAATTAATAATTTAGTGGTTTAAAAGAGTGCTCTTAAGGAACATGAATCTCTAATAACTCATTATAAAAGTACTTGACGCTTAAGGATTTCCAGAGAGCGTCTTGAGAAAGGGTTGCTGCATGAACACTGGCTGAATGGGGTTCCTTTGTTGGAATGTGGATGATATCCACGAGCCACCACGTTTGATGATTGACTCTTAAACTGTTCAATGTACATGAATAAAGACATTATCAAGAAAACATTGGCTATCTGACTCTTAATATCACTGTCATATATATGTATATATTTTTTAAGATTTTAAGGGACATTACAAGATTGCTCAAAACAATAGTTTCGATTAAAATTTTTACTGTTAAATTGTAAATTCACTCAAGTGATGCAAGTACTCACACACACGCTTATGTATAAGATTGGGCCATTTTTAGGCTCACTTGTTATAGGAATATTGTGTAATGAAAACGCATAGGGAATGTGAAACTCACGTGATCTTGAATAGGTGTAAATAATGCCACTAAGAATAGTATAAACTTTCTAAATTTGGCTGCCATGAAATAGACGGATATCTATGAAAAATGTAGTAGTAAAACATTAAATAATTCATATTTATTTTGTTTCAAATAACATAAATTATTAGAATATTCTTTTCTATACAGAGTATAGAAATTGGGGTAATGATGTATAATCGGGATAGTTGGAGGGGGGATGAAACCATCCAAAACACGCATCATGAAATATTATGTATGTATGCATGCATGAATGTATATGAGTGTATGATCCTTTGTTCATTGGTAATTATCTATTGCAAACACTCTCAAATAAAACATGTTATGTAATATCAATTTGGTAATTAGAAATAATTTAGTAATTTCAGTAATTAATATATTAACAAGCTATATAACCAAGCTTTTATAAAATATATACACACTATAAACACAAATCTGCACTTCAATAGATTTATATATCTCATCCGAGCAGGCTGTAATCATAATAAGAAATATTTCTACTCTCAGAAAGTGTATAAAAGAAATGTCGTGTATCACTCTGGAAAATTAGATGATCGTAAAAGTCTTTGTGTTTTTAAATTCCATTTCTTTTATTCAGCTGCTTAAACCCTTTTCTTTTCGGTGATATCCCCCCCTTTATAATATCATTGTTCTATATTACTAGCATACATATACATTTCTTTGCATGGCTTAATTTGCTAAATAGAAAATCTTTACTTCGATAAAGTGGAAAGAAAAGTGTTCTTATAGTAATATGGAAGAATACTTTATTGAATCATTCATACAAAAATTATATTATTAATCTTCCTACGCTATTTCCATTCACAGTGGTGTGCATTCTCATCAAAAGCATTGACTTAATTATATTATGCATAACATCAGTATTTAAATCTTTAACGAAATATTTGCCTTTTGTTTTGCTTATATCCAGGTATGTCGTGTTGCTTATATCCCCTGCATGATCTAATACGTCGATATTACGTAATGAGCAATAAACAAATACTTCAGTTCGATAACGGCAAATTTAATTTTATATTCTTGAACGAATGTTTGAGGAAATGAGATAAGACAATGATATTGATATTGAATATTGATGGATCAGTGATATTATTAAATTAGGTTCATCCTGACATAACTAGAAACAATGATGAAATTTGATAAAAGATGCTGATATATTTGCCTCTTCATAATTAGGAACTTCTTTTTATTTTAATTTGTTTCCACACTAATTACGGCAAATGGTTTATATCGTTTTACATTTGTGGTAATTACCTTTATATCTTATTACTTATTTTTATTACTTTTTAACACAACTAAATATTTTTAATTCTGTTTGTTCTAGTCCAGAAACATGTAATTAGCACAGTAAACAATGAACAAAATGAAAAATTTATATCAAAAATACAAAATGATTTATGCACTGAAACAGTCAGTTTAAACGTGACTTAATAATAAAGTCAAATTTTTGTAATACAGAGTCTGCTTTATTTTTTAATTATTTATAATATAAGTCTTTTTATAAAACTTAATTTTCTTCCAATTTGATTATAACAAAGGTCACGCATGTACACACACACACACATTCACACACACACACACACACACACACACACACACACACATATATATATATATATATATATATATATATATATATATATATATATATATATATATATATATATATATATATATATATATATATATATATATATATATATATATATATATATATATATATATATATATGTATATATATATATATGTATATATATATATATATATATATATATATATATATATATATATATATATATATATATATATATATATATATATATATATATATATATATATATATATATATATATATATATATATATATATATATATATATATATATATATATGTATATATATATATATATATATATATATATATATATATATATATATATATATATATATATATATATATATATATATATATATATATATATATATATATATATATATATATATATATATTATTGCTGTGATTTTATCTTAGAATATAATTTAAAAGAAATACACCATATACTCATTTATAAAAGAATTTAAGTTAAAAAACTGGTTAAAAATGATACGTTTGCTCATAAGAAAATATAAAATATCATATCTCCAACATAAGGCTGAAATTAATTTTTTAAGAGAATACCTAACAACAAATAATCATTTTTAACAAATTTATAAACTTTTCAATAACGTTTAATGTATTTATTGTGGTCTCAAAGCAATGCCTGGCTAGCCTATATCGGCGTCAATTTCATTATTTGAGGGTTGTAGCTTGAAAGCTCGAGCCATCTAAGAGCAATCGGTAATGCGTAAGAATAGGGTACCCCTTATCACTTTTGGCGAAATTATTGGCGATGATTATTAAAATACAAATGTATTCAAACCGAATATTATATTGCTCGCTTTTATTGACTATTTTAATGGGTGTAGATTTTTTCACAGTAACAGAATTTGTAGTGGTGTAGCACATTGCTCTTATTCCTTCAGACTTATTATTCTACATTCAATCACTACTGCAGGTTCCTTTTATATTATTTTAGTATTAATTATAGCAAAATGCCCCTGGTGTATGTTACAAAATAAAAATATGTTAAAAAAAGAAAAGACAAAGGAAAATCCTAAAAAATATTTAAAAAATAAAAAGTAAAAGAAGAACGCCACGTACTAAACCTGAAAGAAAAATGCCATAATCTACGAGCACACTACATTATTTTCTTCTTTCTAAACTCCTCCAGCAATCCTATACTTTTTTCGCCAAAACCTATTTCATCTCGTTGTGGTTCATTACCCTGTGCCGAGGCATCCTCTTCCGATGCTGAAAGAAAAATGCCATAGTCTACGAGCACACTACATTATTTTCTTCTTTCTAAACTTCTCCAGCAATCCTATACTTTTTTCGCCCAAAACTATTTCATCTCGTTGTGGTTCATTACCCTGTGCCGATTCATCCTCTCCCGATGCTGAAAGAAAAATGCCATAGTCTACGAGCACACTACATTATTTTCTTCTTTCTAAACTTCTCCAGCAATCCTATACTTTTTTCGCCAAAAACTATTTCATCTCATTGTGGTTCATTACCCTGTGCCGAGGCATCCTCTCCCGATGCTGAAAGAAAAATGCCATAGTCTACGAGCACACTATATTATTTTCTTCTTTCTAAACTCCCCCAGCAATCCTATACTTTTTTCGCCAAAAACTATTTCATCTCGTTGTGGTTCATTACCCTGTGCCGAGGCATCCTCTCCCGATGCTGAAAGAAAAATGCCATAGTCTACGAGCACACTACATTATTTTCTTCTTTCTAAACTTCTCCAGCAATCCTATACTTTTTTCGGCAAAAACTATTTCATCTCATTGTGGTTCATTACCCTGTGCCGAGGCATCCTCTCCCGATGCTGAAAGAAAAATGCCATAGTCTACGAGCACACTATATTATTTTCTTCTTTCTAAACTCCCCCAGCAATCCTATACTTTTTTCGCCAAAAACTATTTCATCTCGTTGTGGTTCATTACCCTGTGCCGAGGCATCCTCTCCCGATGCTGAAAGAAAAATGCCATAGTCTACGAGCACACTATATTATTTTCTTCTTTCTAAACTCCCCCAGCAATCCTATACTTTTTTCGCCAAAACTATTCCTTCTCGTTGTGGTTCATTACCCTGTGCCGATGATTCCTCTCCCGATGCTGAAAGAAAAATGCCATAGTCTCACGAGCACCACTATATTATTTTCTTCTTTCTAAACTCCCCAGCAATCCTATAACTTTTTTCGCCAAATATATTTCATCTCATTGTGGTTCATTACCCTGTGCCGAGGCATCCTCTTCCGATGCTGAAAGAAAAAAAATAGTCTACGAGCACACTATATTATTTTCTTCTTTCTAAACTAGCAATCCTATACTTTTTTCGCCAAAAACTATTTCATCTCATTGTGGTTCATTACCCTGTGCCGACATCCTCTCGATGCTGTCAAGCCACTTCAGCATGATCTTATTTTCTTTTCTAAAATTAATTTGAAAAAGCATTCACACAATCGCCTATGATTAAAAATACACACATCGTTTGGTGGCACAGTCATTTCGCAAATCTTAAGAAAATAGCTTCACTCTCACAGAATTATATATTTTACTTAATATAAAACACTTAAAACTATTTATTTTGTGCATTACCCTGTTAATTTACAAAGATGCTCAAATTATTAAAAATAAAAATTTTTCACTATATCTAATTTTTTAAATTTATGTGCTTTTGAAATATGCTCAAAAGTTCAATACCTATATAATATAAAAGAAAATATAGATACAGATTGTGTAGACACTGCCAGATTAGGAGAAAATGTTAGGCTACCATCCTCTGAGCTTTATAACCAAGTAGGCAGGGATACCCATTTCTTTTGTCAAACCACACAAGCATGTCCTTATTAATGGCTGTTGGAGAAAGTAAAACATGTTCATAGTCACATTGTCTTTCCAGTTCAAACAACACATATTGGGGTGGCAGGCCAAGTCTGGTGGTTTTCTACTTAGTTCCCGCTTTCAAACAAGAAAATCCACTCTGAGCTAAAAGTTGTTCTTTCACCTCAAAATTATTCCTCAAAGTGCAACACTCAACCATTCACTTAAAATCAAATAGGCTCTGACTCACGAATTTAGCTCGTTCAAGTGGCATTAGCAAAAGCAACAACAATATCAAAATTCTATTTCAATTTTCAATCATAATTTATTTTCTTTTGAAAATTAAAATTATTCCATTATTCGAGAGATAGTCTAGACACTACAGCAAAGGATAGCCTACGTACATTATAGATGAGAATGATAGTTTTTCTCAAAATTTAAGCTTTTACAAAGAAAAATAATTTAGATTGCTGATATTCTTTTGTATTATAATAAAATTGCCGTATATTTGATATTTTTGTGTTATAAAAGAGGAATTGTGGACTATTTTTGGATTTTCAGGGCGTAATAATTCAATAGATAATAATAATTCTTTTCAATTTCTGTAGTTCTAAGAAATTTAGTATTTGTAGAAATCTGATTATATTTATATCTCCGTGTGGAAATTGTTTATCTTTTAAAGATAATAAATGAATTCTTTACAAGAAGAGTTAAAAAAATACTGAAGAATACAATGATTTTTTCGAGTGATCTTGAAAATATAGGAAGTAATCATATGAAGCTTAAATTTTGAAATCCAATTTGATGAATTAAAAATAAAACATTTTGTTATCAATAGAAATAGAGTTGTAATAAGAGAATAATATATACTTCCAATTTATAATTATCTTTTCTATCGAGTACAAAAGAGTTGGGAGAGTAATTAGTTTTTTCTCGAAATATGAAAGACTAGAATGCAGTAGCACAATGCCTTAAATAATACGTTTTCTATGCTGAAATGGCGTTATTGGCAAAAAACAAACTAATCAGCAAAATAATTGTAATCAAAATCATGTTTACTAAGGTAACTATAATTTAGCGTAAGTCTTACGTAAGCATTATACATAAGCTTTATCTCACACTGAAAACTTACTATTTCTTTTATTTAAATGAAAGATAACCAAAATATTTTCTGTGATTTTAATAAGCTAATTAATTTCTTTTGTCTTTTTCACTGAATGCATGCAATGAAAACTTTTAATTGAAAATTTAATATTTATATAATTTTGATAGATAGAACTCCTAGCTGACTTCATGCTTACGCTTAATGTATTTTTCTAATTGTACATTGAAATTAATAAATGGTAAAACTGTAAAATATATTTGTATACAACGACGTTTATTTGTACTCAACATTTACATAAAATTCCATATCTGTAATAAAACATGTAATATGTCGACAGTTAAACTCTCAGTTTTTGTAGAAGCAAAAGAATTTGTTGTAATGGCCAATTAGTAACTTGTGACTTTTATTCCCTTCATTTATAGGTTTCTTCTATTTTATCACCAAATTACTTTTTATCCGGATACCTAATCGTGCGACTTTATAGTTTCTACAACTCAACTAAAGCTTTGCTTACATTTTCCAAGGGGGTGTTTTTAGCGCTGTAGACAACAGAAAGTTCTCTAACCACTGACGTAAGCAGAATTTTTCTTTTTGGATACCAATTCTTAATCCAAAGTACAGTGAACTTTAAATCGCATAAAAACTTTCTTTACAATGTACATACAGATATATATAAGTCTTATACAAATCTACAATTTTGCATGCATCCTTAAATACTGATCGTAATTTCATTGCATCTTGAAAAATATATTTGCCACCTTATTGCACCTTTTATTTTAGAATTTAAGTTTCAGTTTAGATTAGAGTTAAGTTTTAGAAAAATAAAAAAAATATTGAGAAAGGAATTATGACATATTCCTTTATTTTCCTTTTAGGAAATTACAGGCCTTGTATGAAATCAAACTCAAAAACAGTATAGCATAATCAGTAATTTATTAACTACCATTTAGTTGCTGACTTGTCCATTTACAATTGATATGACTTCAAAATGGATATGACTTTGGATTTCTAAAAGTGGATCTTGCAATTCAGAAGCAAGTGTTTAGCAGAAAACTCACAGGTTTGGTCTACCACCTCAAGACTTATAATTCGGAAAGGTGAAGGACATTGCGATTACGAGCCTAATTCACGTATTGCAGTCACTATAAATGATCCCCGCAGATCTCCGATCTCTTAAAGCCTCGATATCTCTAGGTTCCGCCCTCACCCTCTATGTCTGAGATTTCTCCATTTGTAGACTGTGCTATCACAGCTCAAACTACCATTTTACAGTGCTAAATTAATTCTTATAGATTTTAAATCAGGCTTGTTCAAACCTTCTTCTGCATTTATACTTATGCCTATAAGCATCGAAAATAATGCTACACTGGTGTGCAAACCTTAAGCAGAAGATGGGTTTTTTGCCATAACACCACGAGAAATCATCTGAGAGACATGAAATTCAGAAATAAAGGAGAGTATTGTGTACGTAAAGGATGAAAAAAGCATCGGTGCTGAAAAGAGAATACAATGCATACGGTATGGAATCAAACAAAATCCAGCTTTGTTGAACACATAGTATCGTGTCTCATGATTGTCTATCCAAGAGGAAGACCAACAATCAGATTTCCTTAATATGGAATATGCCCTGCTCTAACTGCAATGGTTGCTTCGCACTGTCTCCGCATACTCAGAACCAGCTAGTCCAACATTTCTTGCAGTAGGAGTGACCATTTCGCAATCAGCATCTGTTTGAGTTGTTGGTTGTTCTCTGGAGGATGTAAGCGTACTTCAATGCGTCTCCCCAAAACATTCCACACATGCCCGATGGGATTTAACCCTCCTAGTGGAACACAACGAGAAAAAAAAGTCTCCAAAAATACGCTGAAGGTTTACCGCGTCAGTGGCTAAAGAGTTCTATAATTTTTCCTTCATCCTTTGTCGGCTAGAACGGAATACGGATAACCCACAACTGGTCGTTATTGTCCCTTTACTTCCGATTATAAATAGATATATAAATAGATTTTATAGATTGTTAAATTTTAATACGCATAAAGCTCGTTAAGTCTCGAAGATCATCCCATAAGAAATAATGGATTCTAAAAGTACAAATAAAAATAATCTTTGAGAGGCTTATTTATATTTTTTACGAAAGTCATCCAAGATGTTTAAGTGGTGCAATTAAAGATACATTTATTACCGCAAACAAAATACTTCGAAATAAAGATTCACAAAGCCATGAAAAGCTATCAGCGTCTTTCTGCCTCAGGGGGTAGGGGGACATCCCTCAATAAATGTTATCCAAAGAAGGGTGCAATTCCCAAACAGTCGACCTGACCCTCCTACCGAAAAACTCCATGGGGGAAAGCACTGGCAGAAATGTTCATTATATCCATTTTCAGAACGTTTTTAGAGGTCGAAAATTGTACGTTTTGAAGACATCATCGGTTTGGCAGAATTGTACGTGCGAACCGCTTAGAGGGTTAAATTAGGGAAGTGCGCTGGCCAATCTATTCTAGTAATATCTTCACTTTAAAGTAACTTCTCAACAGCAAGAGTCCGATTTGTCCGTGCACTGTCTGAATTACTGTGGTCAGACGCCTTCACAAACGGGGCTTATTCTCCCGCCGTAGTAAGCGCTGCCTCTCTTGGAGTTATGGAAAAAAATCACCTGCTGCATAAGTGTTGCACACCAGTGTAAATTTGTCAACCTCTTGCGACCACTTATATAGGGAATAAATGTTTTCAACTCTGCAAAGGAAATAAGTAATCGACACAAATTTTAATGCTAAATGCATACATTGAAAATATTTCAGGAAGTTCCACGCTCCTGCCTCTAACCTACAAATACGTTCTTGTCTAAACTATATAATAGTCAGTAAATATTCCTGCTCGTTAGTTTAACAATTATCGCTATGTTTTTCACTAGAGGCATTATATTCTTTATTGTACTCGGGGTGAATTATTATAGGTCCCTTGCTCAGATATTTCAAGTGTATAATTCCTTCATTATTTGTTGATATGAAATGTTGTGTCAGGGAATAGTCTCGTATGAATAACGATTTAATATTTTAGTAATATATGAAGATAGAATGAAAATAAGATGTTACTTATTTGATCTAACTAGTTCTAATCTGTCAGATATGTTACTTAGAGAGCAATTTATTAAAATATCTTGCTTTCAGTTACTCAAGTATGACACATTTAGTTTTTCTTAGATCACAAAATATTTATTTATATTTAAATGTCATTTAATTTCTAATGTTAACATCTTTGTTCTAATTTTAATAAGCATTAGTAATAAAATACATTACACATCCTTCAAAAAAAAATCGGGCTAAAATCTATTTAACATTTGTATTATGAGGAACATTCTTACATAGGCCGGATATTAAAAAAACGTTTCCATAATTTTGGCTGACGTTTTCTTTATTTCTAATTGTTTTAATCCTCAGTATCATAGCATTGTATGTATCGTTCACAAAAATTGCTGTCATTTTTGCAGCTATCTTAAAAAGACTGTTTTGTTGCTTATTGATTGTTGCTATTCTACAGCACTGCAATTTACAGAGTTTTAGCAGAAAATCACTACTGATAGCGATACTAAATCTACTTTTCAAAGTTTCATGTATGGCTTGATTAGATGTACCTGAAAATAATATTTGGTTTCCTTAAATTGCAAAAAGTACGCTAGTTGTTTCTTAACGCAGTTTCAAATTCTGTGTTTAAACATTTTTATCCTCACGGTACTTATAAGTACAGCTTCAATCAAACACTTATATTCATAATAAAGCCATTTTTCCTGACGGTACTCACAAAAACAGGAACGATGCAGTTCTTTCAGCAAAAAAAGAAATGACATCACCAATCAGGAATCCTTTTTATTCGCATAGTAGGGATTTTATAATTGGCGTGCTGCATTCGAAGGTCATTTTGTGGTAGACTTGATACATGTGTTGTTCAATTGAGTAAATTTAGTGGTTTATTACCAGTTATTTGGTATTATCATTTTTTACAGACTTCTATACTTCGCATCTGCCCTCCTTATCAGTGATGTCACCAAGTTCATATTAAAAATTTTTAAATCAATGCCGTAATTTTAGGATTAAGAGACATATAATTTGGTCTATTAAAATGGGTAGCACTTAGTGCATTTCTTTACTTTGGACATTCGAAACATGTACGTAGCATCAATTTCTACATTTTCGAATATCGTTAAGACAGTATTTTCATGGGTAAATAATATATAGACGAATGAAAAAAAATCAGTTAAAAATAAACACATTAGAAGCATGTATTTCCATCAAATATAACTTTCAGTTAAACAGTATGGAATTGTGTGTCTATTTAACACTGGTTGTAATAGCAGGTGATACAGACATTATCCAAACTAACAAATTTATTTTCTCATTTAATACCAACCGAGGAGCACGTGTGGTTTAAGATATGCTACGGAAGCGAGTAACCTTACCCCTGCTGGGTCCTCGCGAATTTAGAAGCAGGGACCAAGCAGAAGATGAAGCAACCAATCAAGTAAGAAGACCAAGCAACTTTTCAGTTACGAGAAAGCTACCTTTGCCGACTGAAAAACCGTGGATCGGTGTTGCAAAATTAATTCTACTGAAATGTATAGAAATTAACGTTATTTAAATTTTTATTCTGTGAGTAGATATAATAATTAAGATAGCTTAAAATTTTAATACCTTCATTGTTGTATGCTGCAACTTTCGTAGTAAATGTTAAATACACGCATAAATTTAATAAAGTATTTTTTTTATTTTCTTCGATATATCCTTTATTTTCTCTCCAAAAATATGGGGGGTGTTATACTGGGGAATATTATATCTGCTTCTGGAAAAGGAATATTTTTCTATTTTTCATAACTGCAGCGATACTGGGAAAATAGTGGTTCATAAGGGGGAGGGGGTGAACAAAATTAGAGATAGACCCAGGATTATCCACGCTCGTCTTTATTCTAGAAATGTGACAAATGATACCTTCCGGTCTGACTCAGTGTTGCTAGAACCAAGGGCGGTTTTAGGTCTTCCCCTTTCCAGGAATATTTAAGCCGGAAATATTCCCTGAACTAAAAAGAATGAGCTTGCAGACTCCCCCCCCGAACAGTAATAAGATAATAAAGAAACAATTACTGGTTCTGCTTACCAATGCAACATCCCCCTAAAAATGCCTTATTAAAATAGATTTAAATTTATCAATTTTAAAAGAATTTTAAAATTTATTTTAGATCCTTTTTGTGTTTCATCGAAAGTTATTTTTTAAACATACCGTAGGCAAAAATACTTTTATTGATCAAAATACTTTTGTTGTTTTTCAGTTAATCAAAAGATTGTTTCAGTTGAAACCTCATTACGTATTTTAGATAATTAGGTAAAATTATTAACTCTAATGCTATATGGACAATTTTTAGGTAAATTTCCAACTTGAAACTTTATTTTTTTTTTCATTAAATTTCTTTTAGTTTGATTTCCGATAGGAATTACTTTTTAGCTATGAATATATAACTTGTATCACAGTAAGTTAGGTTAAAATTTGATCGTTATCATAATATATTTTTGTATTCTTTTCTTAATAATTGTTTGAATTTAGTCAAACTGAAAGGCATCAGGATTAATTTACCATTTTCATATGAGTATTATTTTGCATAACATAAATTGCATTTTATCCAGCCTTAGATAATTATAAGAAAAATTACGAAATCGATTATTCATCAATTAAGATTAATTACTAATCAATTACGATAACAAATTAATTCATCAAGAAACATTGTTAATGAGATACCTCAAGTTGTTTTTATATTTTGATTTATAAATTATAAACTGAAACTAAATGATTTATTTAGAAGAAATTAACAAAGTTTAAAACGATTTAATTTATAATATAAGCACTTCTGTATTGCATAATTTGAGGAAAGTATTTCGTTCGAGAAACCATAGTAAAAAAGAATTTAATTATATATGTGCATATTTACTATAAACTTAAATATTTTTTGGCTTTCAAAATGCACAAAATTACAGAAAAAGCATTGAAATGTATAGTCAAATTATAAATTACTACAAAATACATTATAATCTTCTAATGAATTATAAACTCATGGGTATTTAAGCAGATATTGAATATCACTTACTTATACAAAATTTATAAATGACTTCACAATTATTTTCCAGTATAGTTGCAAATAATTAGTATCACGAGAAATAAAGAAGATTGTAAAAATAACAGACTTTTCACTTATTCAAAAATACCTTACAGTTTGATATACTAGGGTGATTGCTTATGAAATATTTAAAGTTGTTTTAAACACAAAACATAGTTTACGTTCGGACAAAGAACTTTACAGCCCAAAAATTAATAAAGACGATGTTCATCCTAAGTTCATATATTATACAGACTAAAAGAAACTCACAGAGCCAGTGGTGAAGAAAGGGAGGTGCCGCCTGCACTCTGTACTAGCTATGAAGGGGTGACAAAAATTCGCCTGCTTTGTGTTAAGCTTTTTACTTTAGGACTGTACCAGTCAACTGCTGTACACAACCTCAAACATTAACCAGGCCGAACACTAGATATTTTATATCAATCATGAACCTGTCCACTAGACGTTATTAATATAGTAAAAGAAATCTTACAATGTACTTTGTTATTGTTTCTGATGCCACTTGGACAAATCAAGTATGATTTGAGACATGCCCTACTGAGGAGTACGTCTTTCGTTTAAAGACCTCCTCTAGTAAGAAAGAACTGCTTTGCTCAAGTAGATCCTTGTAATTTAGAAGGGACTAAGCAGAAGACCCATTGGCTTGACCTGCTATACCCAGAAGCTTGTTTCTGGACTTCGAGGACATATACCACGAACATATACTTCCTGCGCCAATCACCTTTAACGAATATAGCGGATCTTAAGCCGATTCGAGCCCTGAATCCGATACCTTCCAGTTACGACATCTTTG
>CM063510.1:140338003-140373003 GCA_032207245.1 Pardosa pseudoannulata
AATTAAATTATAAAATAAATAAATTGTTAAAAAATAGTTAAATAAATAAGGCTTGACTAATTGAAAGTAAATGAAAGAATATTAATATAGATTAGTTTAAATGCAAATTAAAAATTTATGAAATGTTAACACAGTACGTTTAAGACCATATTATAATTGATGAGTAAATACTTAGTAACGAAAAGTAAAATTCTATCAAGTTTTAACAATAAATATTTTTTGAAAAGATTTAGAAAGGAAAATAAATATTTATTTCATTAATATATTATTATATAAGTTTTATTCATTGAATTTTCAATGAAAAATTCTTATTTATAAATAAATGTGATGTATGATGCTATAAATCTATAGCATAATGATATTCTTCAATTCTTTAAATTGTTAAAAATTTCTTAAATTAATAAGGATTGACTAATTGAAAGTAATTGAAAGAATAAAAGTATAATAAGTAAATGCAAATTAAAATTGATGAAATTTTAACACAGTAATTTTAAGTTCGTATCATAAGATACATTTGGTGAGTAAATCCTTAGTATCGAAAAGTAAAATTCTATCAAAGTATAATAATAAATATTTTTTAAAAGCTTTAGAAAGGAAAATAAATATTTATTTCATTAATACATTCTTATTATATAAGTGTTATTCATTGTATTTTGAATGAAAATTGCTTATTTATAAATTAATATAACGTATGATGCTATAAATATATATAACATTATAACATTCTCCAATTCTTTAAATTATTAAAAAATTAAATTGTAAAAAAAGTAAATTGTTAAAACATTTTTTAACAAATAAGGCTTGACTAATCGAAAGTAATTGAAAGAATATGAATATAGATTTGTTTAAATGCAAATTAAAATTGATGAAATGTTAACACAGTACTTATTATGTAAGTCCGTATTATAAGTTACATTTGGTGAGTAAATACTAAGTAATGAAAAGTAAAATTCTATCAAAGTTCAATAATAAATATATTCAAAAATCTTTAGAAAGGAAAATAAATATTTATTTCACTAATATATTCTTATTATACAAGTTTTATTCATTCAGTTTTGAATGAATATTGCTTATTTATAAATTAATGTAATGTATAACGCTATAAACATATAGCATAATGATATGTTTCAATTTTTTTCAATTCTTAAAAATTATATAACAAATAAATTGTTAAATAAATGAGGCTTGACTAATTGAAAGTAACTGAAAGAATATGAATATATATTAATTTAACTTAGTATCGAAAAGTAAAATTCTATAAAAGTTTAATGATAAATATTTTCTAAGAGATTTAGAAAGAAAAATATATATAAATTTCACTAGTATATTCTTATTACATAAGGTTTATTCATCGAATTTTGAATGAAAATTGCACTTTTATAAATTAATGTAATGTATGATGCTATAAATGTATAGCATAAGGACATACTTCAATTATTTAAATTGTTAAAAAATTGTTAAATAAATAAGGCTTGACTAATTGAAAGTAATTGAAAGAATATGAATCTAGATTAGCTTAAATTAAAATTAAAATTGATGAAATGTTAACACAGTACTTTAAGAAGTCCATGTTATAAGTATTGGTGCTAAATAATATATCAAAAGTAAAATTCTATCAAAGTAAATAATAAATATTTTTTAAAAGCTTTAGAAAGGAAAATAATATTATTTCATTAATAAATTCTTATTATATATTTCATTCATTGAATTTGATAAAATTGCTATTTATAAATTAATATGATGCTATAAATTTATAGCATAATACATTTATAATTCTTTAAATTGTTAAAAATTTTTTAAATAATAACTTGATAATTGAAAAAATTGAAAGAATATGAATATAGATTATTAGTTTAAATTAAAATTAAAATTGATGAAATGTTAACACAGTACTAAGTTACATTTGGTGGGTAAATACTTAGTATCGAAAAGTAAAATTCTATCAAAGTTTAATAATAAATATTTTCTAAAAGCTTTAGAAAAGAAAATAAATATTTATTTCAGTAATATATTCTTATAAGTTTTATTCATTGAATTTTAAATAGAAATTGCTTATTTATAAATTAATGTAATGTATGATGCTATAAATATATAGCACAATGACAATTTTCAATTCTTTAAATTATTAAAAAATTAAATTGTAAAACATTTTTTTAAATTGTTAAATAAATAAGGCTTGACTAATTGAAAACAATTAAAAGAATATGAATATAGATTAGTTTAAATAAAAATTGATGAAATGTTACACAGTACTTATTATGTAAGTCCGTATTATAAGTTACATTTGGTGAGTAAATACTTAGTATCTAAAAGTAAAATTCTATCAAAATTTAATAATAAATGTTTTCGAAAAGCTTTAGAAAGGAAAATTAATATTTATTTCACTTTTATATTCTTATTTCATAATTTTTATTCATTGAATTTTGAATGAAAATTGTTTTTTTATAAAATAATGTAATGCATAATGCTATAAATATACAGCATAATAACATTTTTCAATTTTTTAAATTGTTAAAAAATTAAAAACTATACATTTACAAATTATTAAAACTTTCGTTTAAAAGAATTTTTCATCAACTTTTATTTTAAAACAACGAAATCAATGTTATGTTTCAGTTTAAATATTATATATTTTTCTATAAAAAAATTTTTTTATATAACTTTTATATGTTTTTCTATTTCAAACTAATATTATACAAAACAAACTGTTACATAAATATTATGTAAATAAAATAAAGTATATTATTATGCAATATAAAGATATAGAAATAAAAATGATATTTTAACAAAAGTTTTAAATTTTATATTACTAAAATAAAATCTCTACAAATTTTAATATTTAAACAATAAAAAAAAATTTTAAATATTACAAATATTCTTATAATATGATAAAATAAAAAAATTTTTCTATATAGTTTTTATTATTTGTTTTTAAATATATTCTGTATTTAAAAAAAACAAATTTAATATTTATTTACAATAAATAAATTCTTGAAACTGAAAATAAAAATATTTTACATTTCTAATATTTGTAAAATAAGCAATTAAAAATTATATATGATTCACAAATAATAATTTTTTATCTAAAAAGAATTATTTCATTTGTCATGTTTACTAAAATAGTTATTTTTTCTATTACAAAATAAATAATAACTTATCACAATAATTGTGTTTTCTTAAACTAAAAACAATAAAATATTTTTTTTACTTCTTTGTAATCTTTTGTGGTTTAACTTTAGTTTATTATTTATAAAATAAGAAATAATTTTTTTTAATTATACAATAAAATTTGTTTAATATTTCTCTAAATTATAACAAACCTGAAACTGTTACAAATTTTAATATTTACGATAATCTAAAGATAAGAACTGTCAACTGAAAGATAAAAAATATTTTTAAAAATAAGAATAATTTAACAAAATATAATTAACAATAAATATATTCAATAAATGGAATATTTTCAATTTAACAAAATTTAGAATATATTTTTTGAAAATGAAATAAAAATAATGGTTTCTATTTATTAAGTATCAATATAAAATAAACATAGGTTTAGAAATTACAAAAATATATCTTAGAGAAAAATTATGTAGCATTTTAATGATTTAGTGAAGATATAAAATTTTTTTCAATTTACTTTATAAAATAGAAATACTTTTAGTCCCAAATTTCAAAAATACCGGAATAAAATTTAACAAAACATACTTATTAATAAAAATATTCAATAAATGTAATTTTTTAAAATTTTACTAAATATAGAAATATATTTTCTAGAAATAAAATAAAAATAATGCCCTGTATTTATTAAATAACAACATAAAATAAACATAGGTTTAGAAATTAAAAAAAAAATTATTTAAAAAAAATAATGTAACATTTTAATGATTTAGTAAAATTGTAGGGGGTACAATCACCCCCCTCTCCTTTTTTACGATAGGTGGCGCTAAAAAGCCATCGAGTGTGTTCTAATATAGTGTCAGTGTTATATGAGAGTGTGTTTTGTGCTCTTTGTTGTTTGGTGTTTTGTGTTGTGGAACTTTGAAAGGAAATAAAAATGGTTCCTAAAAAAATGACTAAATTAATTCTAAACGTCTTTTGAAATAAGAATCTCGTCCTTCTTTCTACAGTGAGGCCCAACTTGAAATTTTGAAAGAATGAAAAAGTGTCATCCAGACACATGCCATGTTTCTTCCCGTCTTGAGAAATAGTAAAATTCTGTTGAAGTATCTATTCATCTCGACATGTGTTGCCCTAACACGATGTGAAAAATTTTGTGTGTTTGTTCTACAGTGATCTTTGCCGCTTCCACCAAGAATTGTGTGCTTCAGCTAGTGTGTGCTTTCGTTTCAGTGAAAGTTCCGTTTTCAACGAAATTGATTCTTCCAAGAATTTTGTGTTGCATTCGTATTTTTCAATTTACTTTTAAAATAGAAATACTTTTAGTTCCAAATTTCAAAAATACCAGCATAAAATTTAACAAAATATAATTAACAATAAAAACATTCAATAAATGTAATTTTTTTCATTTTTACTAAATATAGAAATATATTTTCTGAAAATGAAATAAAAATAATGCCCTCTATTTATTAAAAATCAATATAAAATTAAAAATAGGTTTAGAAATTACAAAAAAATTTTTAGAGAGGAATAATGTAACATTTTAATGATTTAGTGAAGTTATAATAATTGCTTCAATTTTCTTTATAAAACAGAAATATTTTTAGTCCAAAATATCAGCATAAAATAAAGATATATTTATAGTAAGTAAAGAATTATCAGACAATCATATAATTCAAAGTGACTTTAAAATAACCTACCATAAACTAAATAAATGATGTGAAATAATTGCATTATAATTTATATGCATCGTAATTTAAATAAACATAAAGTACTTTTCTTGATTATAAACATTATATTTGTAACTGGGGTAGGGTACATGTATTCCACTAACTAATTTCCATGTTAAATAATTTTTTTTCTATCTTGTAATATAATCTAAAAATAATCTACATTACTAACATAATATCAGATTATTTGATTTTCGTAATCATGATAGATAAAATTGTACATTATACATCTAAGCTTGATCATGGTATCTGACTTATTGCTTAGACATTACTTAGAACAGACTTGTTTTACTTTCTAGCATAAATCTTAACACATTGTGTGCGGGTACATTTCACAGCGGAATTGTACCGGGAGCGGGCGTTTTACATGCAAATTTAGTTATTCAGTTAAATCTCAATAAATGGAAAATTATTTAATTTTTTTACCAACTTTTCGTATTTTATATTGAATTATATAAACAAATATACAAATAGAAATATATAAATGACAACCATGAGATTTTCGTAAAAAAAAATTATAATCTTTAGTGAATAAATTTATAACAGCATCGTAAATATGAAAAATCAAATAGGAATAGTTATGGAGTTTTAATTTTTTCTTATTATGTTATATATAAACAATTTTTCATTATAAAAAATGAAGAGAGTAATCATAAAACTAATAATGTTTTACTGTGTGGTAACATTCAAAGCATTTTCCTCTATGAAGAGGTACACGGCAAAACTTGCATATGTAAGATGTTTCACACCGCACTCTTTTCACAGCACACAGACGACATTGGTTTGCGGCTTTTTCATCTTCCTAGTAATAACAATTTTCTCTAAAATATGGTTATGCACATCCAATGATAATCTTCTAGGAGGGTCATATTTAGGTGCCCTTTGTGTAGTATATGTGGGCTGCACTGGATCTATAATGTTTGTTTCAGGTAATTGATCCGTTATCCATTCCAATGCGACATCATATAAATATTTTTATACTAGATTATTTTCTTCTTGGTGGAATTGTATACGACTTCTAAATATTTCCAGAATCTATGTAGTAGACAAGAACATTCGGCTTCGTTTTCCTGTATATACCGTTATTTTTGTACTCATAATCAAACCATGATGTTACACTAACCCGTACTAGAACATGACCCACTCTCAAGCAGGGATTCGAACCGGAACTGAACCGAAAACCGGAAAAAACCGTTATTTTGGTTGGAACGAAAACCGGAACTGAACCGAAAAAAATATCGGTTTATTTCGGTTCGATATATCTTTCAGTCATTTTGTTACTGTTACCAACTTATCAATATTTTCTAATTTAACGTCAACTTTATAATTACATATCCGCACTTGTATAAGATTGCAATGGTGGTTTTGGCAGCTCCAGCTACACAAGTTAGTGTTGAAAGAGCGATTTCAGGTTTGAAATTTATTCTCCCAGACAACAGAAGTAATCTCAGTGAAACCACGTTAGAAGATATATTAATAATTAGAGGCAATTTTCATATGTTAAATAAATAATATATTTTTTACATAATTATTGCAAGGCCAAGTGCATGATGTGAGAGTCAAACGACGAATGTGGGTAATCATGAACCTAGTTGTCAAATGCGATTTTGATAATGGATAACAATGCTAATGCTCGCCGCTCTTATCGTACCTGCTGTTTGTATCAATTCACATAGTGTACCAATTAAAAAAAGAATAAAATCTTCTAAATTTTGATAGAATTACATTTTTTGTTTATGATAGAATTATATTTTTAGTACAAATAAGAATATACATAAAATGAAATTATTCATTTGGAACTGAAACGAAAACATTTATTTTTGGCGAAGCGAAAACCGGAACTGAACCGATATTAATTTTTTAGTTGAACCGGAACGAAAACCGGAACAAAAAAAATTACGGTTCGAATCCCTGCTTTCAAGTATCAATCGTCAGAAAACGTACTAGTACGTGTCCCGCATGCAATGTGTTAACCTAAAATGCATTTGATCCAAACAGTACACAGAAGTTTTTGAGTTATTCACATTCCTTTAGACAAAAAGTCAAAATAACATTTTACCTTTCATAAGATTAATGGTTCCCGAAACTGACATTATTGATTAAAAACAATAATCATTGGAAGAGGTGAATTTACTTTTGTTTACTGGTTTGTAACAAGACATGAAAATATCTTTTGATTTGCTTGACTAATTCTCCTTTTTACTGATAGATCAAAACGCATGTGAAACAATGAACTTACCTTCCAAAGGTTTTGAGGGGAATTACTGATGTGGGTAATTAAGTAAAATTTTCTCTCCGATAATTGAAACGTTGCTGACTACGTTAATTTATTCATTCATGGTGTTCATAAGGACGAATTATTCTCTCTCGAGATAAGCTGATGAAATTAATACAGACCTTTGAAATGATCCGTGGAGAATACTGCTTCGTGATAATCGCGGCATTTTCATTAGACTCAGCCTACACGAAAAGGGATGAAATGCATTACAAGGAAAGCTAATAGCATTACGGAAACAGACCCACTGTTAATGAAGAACATCCTTTACTATTGATTTAAAAGCCTTTGTGATCTTTGTACGGTTTCACAAATTTTATTTTGTTAATATTTCAATTTTATCTTTGTAATTATGAATGGAAATTTTGATAAATCAAATATTGTACTTCAAATGTATCAACATGTTTCATGTGTAAAAATGTATGAAAAATGAGTTAATAAAACAAATTGAAGTACTTAAGTGTCCAATCAAAATTATCTATTGACTTTTTTTGCATAGCAGAAATGCACAGAAAATAAACGAAAATAATAAAAATTCCCGCTATACTTTGAAATTAATGACTAGCATATAGCCCGTCATATGACGGGATTAGTAATTTTTTTAATTTTGTTAAATTGTAAAGTACCATATGAGGCAGGTAAAAAAATGTTTTGTTTTTTGGCTGAGAATTATCTGATACACGCTTAATAATTTAATGTCTTCTGTGTACAATTGTATGAAAAATGAGTTAAGAAAACAAATTGAAGTACTTAAGTGTCCAATCGAAATTATCCATTGAGTTTTTTTACATAGCAGAACTGCACAGAAAATAAACGAAAATAATAAAAATTCCCGCTATATTTTTAAATTAATAACTAGCATATAGCCCGTCATATGACGGGATTAGTAATTTTTTAATTTTGTTAAATTATAAAGTACCATATGAGGCAGGTAAAAAAAATGTTTTGTTTTTTGGCTGAGAATTATCTGATACACGCTTAATAATTTAATATCTTCTGTGTACAATTGTATGAAAAATGAGTTAAGAAAACAAATTGAAGTAATTAAGTGTCCAATCGAAATTATCTATTGAGTTTTTTTATATAGCAGAAATGCCCAGAAAATAAACGAAATAATAAAATTTATAATTTATTGCATATAGCCCGTCATATGACGGGATTAGTTTTTTTAATTTGTTAAATTGTAAAGTACCATATGAGCAGGTAAAAAAAAAGTTTTGTTTTTTGGCTAGAATTATCTGATACAGCTTAATAATTTAATACTGTGTACAATTGTATTAAAAATGAGTTAAGAAAACAAATTGAAGTAATTAAGTGTCCAATCGAAATTATCTATTGAGTTTTTTTATATAGCAGAAATGCCCAGAAAATAAACGAAATAAATAAAAATTCATGGTATGCATTTATGTTTCTAATTCTACTTTATTTGTAAGAATTTTTTCAGCTTTTTATACTAAATACTAAATGACCATTAATGTTTATGTAATAAAAGCGATGTGTAATGAACTAAAAATTCTTATTCATTGTGTTGGTATTGAATAAAAACTGACAATATAAAATTTTGTTTAATTATAATAAAGTTTATTTATTTATTGCCTTCCCAATATCCATATCAGGTTTGATTTGGTTTGGACTGTTTTTCTCATAAAGGATAATGTTTACGGAACCTACCAGCTTAAAGCTGATTCCGAGCGGTTACGGACAACCATGCCAGAAGTGGGTTCGAAACCACGAACTCCAGTACCAAACAGCAGCGCTCTATAATTTTGCCATCTCACAGCTATATTTAATCAGGAAACATAAAGTCCGGCCGGGAATAAATTTGATTTTTAAACACAGATAGTCGGCTGACTATACATACAAAATAACGGTAGTTTTTATAGACATCAATCCATTTCTTTTTGCTAATAAAGGATTAAAAGAGAGGAATCATTTAGTTAATTTTCTATAGCGAGTTTAGAATTAGGATTAATTGTGTTTTATTGTAGATGATATGAGTATAAAGAAATTTAATTAAACATTTTTATCCATCATTAATTTCCCCTTTCTAATTTAAATTACAAATATGTATATTATACACTCTAAAAAACACTTCAAAGCGAGACCTGATTCCTAAAATATAGTTATATCTTTAACATTTGATACAATATATGTACTAAAACCTTTTCTTTAACCAAATGTTTCTTTGTATAGATTTATAAATAACACACCCTATTATACATAAATCTATAAATAGTACATTATAAATTAGCAAAATATAAAACATAAGTAATCAAACATAATCGCGGCATAGTAAACATAAGTAATTGTAGATGATATGAGTATACAGGAATTTAATTAAACATATTTATCCAGCATTAATTTCGCCTTTCTAATTTAAATTTAAGTTTAAACTACAAATATGTATATTATACACTCTAAAAAACACTTCAAAGCGAGACCTGATTCCTAAAATATAGTTATATCTTTAACATTTGATCCAATATATGTACTAAAATCGTTTCTTTAACCAAAGGTTTCTTTGTATAGATTTATGAATAAATCACCGTATTATACATAAATCTATAAATAGTACATTATAAATTAGCAAAATATAAAACATAAGTAATCAAACATAATCGCGGCATAGTAAACATAAGTAATTGTAGATGATATGAGTATAAAGAAATTTAATTAAACATATTTATCCAGCATTAATTTCCCCTTTCTAATTTAAATTTAAATTTAAACTTTAAATGTGTTTACCATATAATCTAAGAAACACTTCAAAGGGAGACCTGATTCCTAAATATTGTTATATCTTTTACATTTGATCCAATATATGTACTAAAGTCTTTTCTTTAACCAAAGGTTTCTTTATATAGATTTATGAATAAATCACCATATTATACTTAAATCTATAAATAGTACATTATAAATTAGCAAAATATAAAACATAAGTAATCAAACATAATCGCGGCATAGTAAACATAAGTAATTGTAGATGATATGAGTATAAAGAAATTTAATTAAACATATTTATCCAGCATTAATTTCCCCTTTCTAATTTAAATTTAAATTTAAACTACAAATATGTATATTATACACTCTAAGAAACACTTCAAAGGGAGACCTGATTCCTAAAATATAGTTATATCTTTAACATTTGATCCAATATATGTACTAAAACCTTTATTTAACCAAATGTTTCTTTGTATAGATTTAGAAATAGAACACCGTATTATACATAAATCTATAAATAGTACATTATAAATTAGTACAATATAAAATATAAGTAATCACGAGGAGCATAAAACAAATTGAAATTTTTAAATGATTGGCTTTTGTTGTAATTTTTTATTGAATGTTTTGATGCACATTATCATTATATATATGATCTAATGTACATTAATTTGTTTCCAAGTAATATACACAATTAAACTTTTGTAAGTTAAAGAAACTCTGATAACAAGAATTCTCATTTCTCGTACTATGTTCATTTTCCAAATAAAAGACACATTATTTTGCAATTTAGTAAATTGAAAAAACAGAAATTATTCATTTTAATCAACATATTTCTAGTTCAATCACTTCCTTAGTTAATCCCTCTTTTTAAAAGCAATCCATTTTTCAATTTTAATCAAGAGTCGGTAATTTTAGAAAGTAGAGACGAATAGCTGTAACAAACTAAGACGGAAAACCTTTTGCCACTGAGTAGCATAATAAAAATATTACATCGGGTGCATTAGGTTTAATTTAGATTGAATAAAAGCCACACAAAAACATAAAAACCATCTTTTGTTGCGAATTGCTCTGCTTGAAAAATATGGTTATTTTAATCACCGGGAAAACATCCTTATTTTAAAAGCAGCTTATTGTGAACCGTAATAATACGAAAGTATTCTGTTTTTCTGTTTTCTTCGAATTCGAAACTCGTAATCCCCGTAATGGTCCACTTTATCACTACATACTTCTTAAGAGATTACAAGAATCTAAGGAGTTCTGAGAACCATTGGCAGTGGATCTTTTAATATAAGATTATACGAATAAAAGATTTTTTTTTCTTTCCACATTCATAAGGTTTCCTCAGAGGACAAATTTTCTGCCTCAGTTGCTTTACGGAGTTGCAAGAAATTTTATTTTTAAATTATTTGTTTGTATATTTTATGCCTTTTTTAAAAGTAGATCTTTGCAATATTGAATTGGGTTGAACCGATTGTTTTGCAAATAAAAGTTTCTTTAGCCAGAAAAGAACTACAGCAAAACAGCTTTAAAGTGAATCTAGACCACATTTTATGAAAGATTCATGATGCGAGGAAATAAATATTGTATTTTCATAACTGTATGTAAGACTGAGGGCGTGCAGATATTCTTTAATCCAATTTCTAACAGGCTGAAAATAGTTCATAACAGTCGTAATATTGTATTTGTGGCAATATTTCTTACAATAATAATTTTGTGCAGATATTTAGTTCTAAATATATTTACAACCTTACTTTCGGTAATAGTGGGTTAGGAACAGTGATTCTTTATTGAAATGTCTCTTTGATAATCCATTCACCTTGAAAGTCTGCTGGACAAGAGTACTATACAAGTATTTCCTAAAAACCATCCAAATTCGGATCAGTCATATTTTTCTCTTGGAGTGCATAAAATATGACTATAGTGATATTACTCTACAATTCATAGTTTTTTAGACAAAAGTAAAAGAAAAGTAAAACATTGATGAAAGAAGGCATATATTCCACCTAAGAAGACCCATTTGTTTGTCGTCCAAGAGTAATTGCATATCTATGGTGCACCCATATGAATTAAAGACCCATTTGGCATTTGTATGTCCACCAATAAATAAAATGATCGATGCTACAAAGAACTTATTGAAAATAAACACATCATTTATATGTACAAGATGAAATAACTATCACCCATATAAAAAATATTCAACCACTAAAGAAATTGCAAATTCGCACAAATTGCGTGTATTTCAAAATTAGTTTTTCAAATTACAATGATGACTATATATCATGATATATAAAATTAAAATTATTTCATATTTATATTTTTTAATAAAATTTTTTCCCACATAAAAAAAAGCAAAAATCTTTAATAGTACAAATTTGTTTCGAGTAAATACTTGTCCATAATATTCCAATATTAGAAGCTTTGCATAAAGCTTTTTATAGATTAATGCATAAAAACACTGACTAACATCCTAAACGAAATAAAATTTTGCTTTTCGATAAATACATGTCGAAATATTCCCTCATTCTTCCTTCCGGTATAAATCTCAATCTGTGCATAAATTTTAAATAAAGTTTGACGTAATTTAAGATCATGCTCCACTTGCATATATTCTATATATAATTTAAAATATTTATAATTGTTTATATATTTTTTCTTATATATAGATATAATATATATATGTATATATAATATGTATATATATTTGTTATATATATATATATATATATATATATATATATATATATATATATATATAATATATATATATATATATATATATATAATAGATATTTATATATATATTATATATATATATATATATATATATATATATATATATATATATATATATATATATATATATATATATATATATATATATATATATATATATATATATATATATATAAATATATATATTATATATATATATATATATATATATATATATCATATATATTATATATATATATATTATATATATATATATATATATGAAATATATTATATATATATATATATATATATATATTATAATATATATATTATAAATATAATATATATTGTTAATATATATATATATATATATAAATATAATTATATATATATATATATATATATATACATTAATATATATATATATATATATATATAACATATGAAAGTTATGTAGAAAAAACTTAATTGAAATATTATATAAAATTAGAAACTAATTTTTCATATTACATAATATTTTATATCTGAAGCAAATTATCAATTAAAATGTTTTAATAAAATAAAATTAATTGTGTACCTTTATTAACTGAATTTACAAAAGTAAACAACCTAATTAAATCTCGAAAGACTTAATGGAGAAATTAAACAGAATCATTTATTAAGTAAGATAATAAAACAGTTTTTTAAAATTTATATTTTCCTTTTCTAATTGATTCAGAATCATAAAATCACTCATATAAAAATAATATGTATACTTATGGTAATTAATTAAATTTTAGTGTGTATCTAAAGTAAAGAGACTAAAGTAAATTGGAATTTTATTAATTAAAAAACATTTTGAATTAGATAATACTTTTTTTAAATCAAAATTTAAAAACTAGTTTCAAACTCATTGCAACAGAAAATAATCGGTGATTAAATTTAAAATTATCACATATGTACCTAATCTATTATTTAATCCAAATATAAAAGAGAATTATTTAAGTAATATCTAAGTTCAGTGATAAAACGTATGAAAATAATGCCGACGATATTTAAATAATTTAAAATAAAAACGATTAATTAAAAAATTATGTAATGCAAAAAAATGTTATTTTTAATATCACATATGACTAATCATATTTTCAATTATAAAAAAATTATTTACATATCAGTTCAGTGATAAAACGTATGAAAAAAATGCCTATAAATAATTAATAAAAAGAATTAATGAGATTTATAGAAACGTCATACTGCTAGAAAAAATTTTATTTTTATGTTTAAAAGTGAAATATGATATAACTTTACTCAAATATTGAAGGGGATTTATTTTAAAGATTTTGCTAACCCTAACTCATCAAGAATCCAATATGGTGGCACCTATCCATTCGAGCTCCAATCGCTTCATATATTCGAGAACAGAAGAACAGATAACTTAGGGTACAATTATATAGGGGATTACTCAGAAACAACGAATTTTATTTTTTTAATATTTCAATTTTACCTTTGTATTTATGAATGGTAATGTTGATAAATCAAATATTGTACTTCAAATGTATCAACATGCCTTCTGTGTAAAAATATAGGAAAAATGAGAAAAGAAAACAAATTAAAGTACTTAATTGATCAATCGAAATTATCTATTGAGTTTTTTTACGTAACAGAACTGCACAAAAAATAAACCAAAATAATAAAAATTCCCTCTACACTTTTATGTTACTAACTAGCATATAGCCCGTGATATGACGGGATTAGTGAAATTTTTAATTTTCCAGAATTGTAAATTATCCTATGAGGTACCGTAGTGTACATCTAAAGTAAAGAAAAACATTAAATTGAAATTTTAATAATTAAAAAAAATTAGATAAATTCTTTTTTTAAATAAAAATTTAAAAACTAGTTTTAAACTCCCATTTCTTGCTGTTCATTTCTAAACTGGAATTTTCATAAAATGTAAATTATATTCTCCTTATGGATGTAGCAAATTTAAATTTAATATTACTAGAAATATTATTTTTTAAAGCCAAAACGTTCGGTTCATGGGTAATTATCTGCAATTCATTTGAATAAATTACCTGAAAAAGGTCATTACCAAGGATACTGGTGCCGTAAGTTTTCAGAAAGGGGTGACATGTTTTGAAAGATTTAAATAATGTCAATCACCAGTTCAGAAAATTATAACATTCTAAAATATTAGATAAGAACTAACTTCAGCATAATATTTAGGTAATATATATATATATATATATATATATATATATATATATATATATATATATATATATATATATATATATATATATATATATATATATATATATATATATATATATATATATATATATATATATATATAAATATATATATATATATATATATATATATAATATATATATATATATATATATATATATAAATATATATATATATATATATATATATATATATATATATATATATATATATATATATATATATATATATATATATATATATATATATATATATATATATATATATATATATATATATATATATATATATATATATATATATATATATATATATATATATATATATATATATATATACGAAACTCAGTGGCGATGGGGTAACGCTTCCATCATTATAGGTTTTAGGTTCGATAATATAATCATATCAGTTCAGATTAATTGAGGTCCAAGCGTGCTTCTAAACTAAACATTGGGGGTGCCACGTAAGATTGACCACCTAGCCGTAACATATGTTTCGCACCCCAGAATCTTTGATAATGTGAAAGGAGACTTTGCACCGTAGGCCCTGGCTCCCTAGGAGCTGTTGCACCGAGGAGTTTATATATATATATACATATATATATATATATATATATATATATATATATATATATATATATATATATATATATATATATATATATATATATATATATATATATATATATATATAATATATATATATATATATATATATATATATATATATATATATATACATATATATATATATATATATATATATATATATATATATATATATTATATACCGAATGTCCAGTCCATTGTAACCACGATTCATTTATAACGATGGGCTCATCCGGGAACAAAATCACGTGCACGGCTCATGTTGGAGTATACAAAATATCTATGCATTGTCTTACCAAACATAGTGCGGTTAACGACAAATGGGAAAAATAACTAATTTATAAAACTTCCATAAAGTTCAAATCGTTATGGCTCAATGACTGTGAGCACTAATATCCGAAACGGTGAATTTAGTGGACTGTTTGTGTGCAGTTGTTGTGAGCACATATCAAAAGTTGTGTATGGATGGCGAAACGACAAGTAGCTGCACAGGGTCTCCCGTCCACGGCTCCTTGATTCCGTAGTATTAATTAGTATTTTGAAAGATCTATAAATTTTTTAAAAATATCTCAAATTGTGACGGTAGGCATTTAATAGTTAAATTAAAAAGTGTTAACTAGATGTGTGTTGCATTCTGCATGGATGTTTAAAATAAAAATATTCTTATTAAGTATAACTCTTTTTAACAGTGAACTATTCTTCAGTATTGTTCTGTCTACTGTCTTAAAATTAAATTTAAATTTCTGCTGAGTACTACATTAGAAATATTTTAATATGGTATCGAGGAACATTTAAATAGACCAAAGTAATTGCTAAATTAATTTGAAATCGTTATATTAATTTTTCAAATAAAATACGAAAGATTTCTTTAAAAATTACAAATATTTTACAATGTGTGTATGAAAATTTTTTTACAGGTGAAAATATTATTCAAATCTAATAACTTATAAAAAGTGTTTTTAAAAACGAAATTTAACTCTATAGGAAATATAATATAAATAGGGTGAAAGTGATCTTCTAAAAACTGAGAAATATTTTTCCTTTCATAGATTTAGAATGCAATAATGTTTGAAACGTGCTTTCTCTAATTGAGAGATGGAAGTTATTAATTTCATATAAGAAAAATCAAATTAAAAAAATCAGTTCCATGAGTAAAAAGGTGGAATTTTTAATATATTTTTTTCATATAAAACATACATATATTATCTTTTGATGTTTTTATATTATTTGTGAAATTTGACAGTCCATCCGTCTTTACAGTGTGAAGTGCTGGTTTTTTTTTCTCTCGGATTATATTTAATACAATGCAAAGATAATACATTAATAAAAACTTTGAAATTTAATATACAGCCAAACTTAACACTACTATCAATTGGCTACTTAAAACTTGGTGTCTAAAATATATTTAATTCTCATTTTTGAATAGTTTGAACCTCAAAAATTGCAATTGAATTGTCTACATATTGTAATGTTAGTATTAAGTATATAATTTAAAAAATCCAGAATATTTGGTTAATTTGATTTTTCAGAAATCTTAAATTTTTCAAATCAGTCTATTTTCTACTGAATAAATGAATTATCATTAGAATCACAAAGTTATATTTAAAGATATGAGCACGCTAAAAATTATATAATAATATTTTTGAGGTACAAAGGATAATAAAAGTATATAATTCCGTTATGTAAGTCAACATGCGGACATTGCATATTAATTATAGCAAAATGGAACAAATTAAATGAAAACTACAATTTTTTTAAATAGAAAATATAGTGATGTTTATTTTTTCTTTAATTTTAATTTTTTACATACTATTAAACAAATTACGTAATATTGATTATTTTTAGTGTTATAGGATAATTCCAATTTTGAATTGTATAAAATGTTTCGCATTTTGCTTGAAATGCGATTTAAAGAAATTCAAATATATAACAAAATTAAGACATTATATAATGGTTGCGAGGTACTAAGTTTTTATTTTAACCGAGCTTCACAAGCGTAACAGAATCTAACGGGATTATACTGGCAGAATGTTTCACACCCAAGGTTGTTTCTTTCTATTTTCTACATAAAATCAATAATAATTTTATTCTATGCAGAAAAGTAGAAAGATAGCAAAATACACGCATAAACATACTTAAAATTTCCTTTTGTATTAAATTTGCATATTCTCCCCAAATATATTCTATGGGCTATATAATGCTTTTCTGCCATACTTTCCACGAAGAAATTTAATTTCTTTTCCTTTTAATTTGGTTGTTCAGCACATTTTTTTCCATACTCTTTACTGTTATTATTATACTTTGTATCTTTCTCTAAGAAAATACTTTGAATCAATGAAATTGTTAGTCTCTTTCTTAAACTATGTACCATTTCTTAAGATGTCAGTACTCATAAAGGTTTTTTTAAAAGATTTTATAAAAAAAAAATAATTCTTAATTAATTAAAAAATAAACTTCCTAATAAATTCTTAATTAATTAATAAACTATTAATTAATCTCTGAAAAATACTTTAATTGAGTCTATGAAATTGTTAGTATATTTCCTAAACCATTTATCATTTCTGAAGATGTCAGCACTTATAAAGGTTTTTTTAAAGATATTATAACATTAGAACTGGATTTATTTTATCAATTTTATGATTCTACTTTTCTAAAAATTAATCATTTTAATTTGAATCTGTGGTTTCCATTTATTCCTTTATTTCGATATCTGTTGATTCTTAATAATAACTATTAGTTTCCTCAATATCTGGTACATCATCTTCAACTTTGAATTCATCTTCTTCTGAAGAAACACCATTATCGTATATACTTCTAGAATATTTCATTTCCTTATTATAAATGGAACAGTGATTTATAGAGAAGAGAATTATAAACTTTCTCACCAACTGACGAAATGTAGCACAACAGTGAAATATACACTCAAGAGTCAAAACATTATGACCATCCCTACATTTTGAAATGAACTCGCCTGGATAACGTGGAAGGCACGTGATCAGGTGGAAGTGGTATTTAACTGCTGGTGAAGAGTCTGAAGAATCATTCTTTCACTTATTTCTGTGTGTGATTAGAAAGGACACGGATCTAATCTTTGATATAGGGCAGATTGTAATGGCTCGAAGGCTCGGAACATGTATTTCCGAAACTGCGTGACTCTTGAGGTGTTCGCGATCTACAGTTGTTAGTACTTATGCAAAGTGGATGAATGACGGTGAAACTAGCAGTAGACGACATGGTGTTGTACGTCCACACGCTATCAAATAAAAAAGGTCATCGGAGACTGTCTCTCATGGTGAAACAAAACCGGAGCCAGACAGTGGCTCAGATGAAAACCCAATACAATGCAGGGCCAAGTAGAATAGTATCGGAGCACACTGTTCAGCAGGCACTGTTGGATATGTTGTCTATGCAGCAAGTGTCTCACTCATGTGCCTTTGCTGACCAAGCGTCATCGCCAACTGAGCCTACGCTGGTCCTGGGAACATCGCGACTGGTCCATGGATCAGTAGGAGACAGTTTTCTGGTCAGATGAATCACTGTTTGTCATTTATCACGCCGATGCCCGTGTTAAGATACGCCGTCTTCCAGCGAACAGTTGCTCCCTGAATGTACAGTAGATCATACCAGGACGGTGGTGGCGGTATTATACTTTGAGGGACGTTTCTCTTGAGCGTCTCTGGCCCATGGTTGTAGTAGAGCAGACCGTGAATGCTACAGGGTATCTGAAAATCATATCGAACCAGTTGAACCCTTACGTGGCCTCTGATTTTCCAGTTGGAAACGGAATGTTCCAGCAGGACAACGCCCCGTGCCACAAGGCTAAAATTGTGTTGGAGTGGTTCGAGGAACATGATGCCGAATTCCAATTAATGTCCTGGCCACCTAAGGCTTCGTATCTCAATCCGACAGAAGACATTTGACATGTCATGGGACGGCAGCTCAGAGTTCAAAGACCACCAATTCGTAATACCTCGGATTTGCGTAACCTTTGTCTAAACATCTGGTACAATCTGTCTCAGGGCATCTACCAAGGAATTGTGGATTCCATGCCATGGCGGGTTGAAGCTGCGTTGAAGCAAATGTGGGCCAACTCGTTATTGACAGATAGTCATAATATTTTGGCTCTTGAGTGTATATTTGTAGAACCTCTAAACTAATTCTCTATTCCAAAGATTATAACTTTAAAGACAGCTATACGGAGAATAATACATTTTGGAAGTAAGATTGGGAAGAAATATTAAACAAAGTGAGGCAAACAGTATCTCATACCCTGCACGAGTATTCCTGGGGTAAATTTTACTAATTTTCGAATTAACACGAATAATGAATTTATTTAATTATTATTTGTACATTACATTATACCGAAACTGTACAAGAATGCCTTGAATTTTGAAATGCAATTTACTTGCAATACATTTATACACACTTATAGTGGAAGTGAGATTGTTTAATTTCTCCCATTTGCATTTTTCTTTATATATACAAGAAAAGGGACGGCACTTTTCATCATGCTAATTGATTTCGAGCCAAAAAGTCACTTGTAAGGAGCTTAAATAGAGCAATCACTCTTAACTTCTCATTCTCGGGATCAATAAAATAGTGAGTTTGTGAGGGGAACAATGAAATAATAGAAAATAAATGCTCCGTTGTCTCCTCGAATAAAGCTATTAATAAGTAAAGAACATTTCTTTGAAGAATTCAGAAAAACAAACATCACAGAATTAGATTCTTTTCTCTATAATATTTCCGAAGAAAGACTTTTTTGTTTTGTTTTTTTATCTATTGGGGAGTTCAAGCAATATTTGAGAAAGTTATAAAACAAAAAAGTTTTTTAATAACTTCGCTAATCCATTTATTATTTGAGCGCTGCAAAACAATGGAACATATATGAAAGTTTTCTTTTCTTGTAAAGAAAATACATCTTAGAAACAATACAGCTCCTAGCATAAAATTACATAAATAAAATTAAAAAGCCTAAAATGTTTGTTTAGAGTTAGAACATATTTTTCTTCTGATATTAAAAGTTTTTATTAATTTATTGGAATTGTTCAGAAAAGCGACCAATAATTTTATAAATGCTGACATATACTCTAAAATGTGAATTTCCGTGTTAAATTAAATTTCTGATAGTAAACTCTATATTGATGCATGACATGCGGTACAATAAGTTTTCCTTATATAAAAAGAGAATTGTGACAGTAGAAAAATAATTTTCTAAAAGATGGGGTAGATTTTGTTTAAATCTCTTATAGGTAGATTTCTTACACATTGCTTTGTAAATCCTGTATAAAATTTCAAATTTTTTATGCTTTTTCTTTTCATGGAATATTACTGTTAGTCGATAACACTGTGTTTCATAAAAATAATTGAATAATAAATTTTAAATACAACAGGGTAGGTTTGTTTTATAGCCATTGCAGATATACTGCACATTTGGAAGAATCTTTTTTTGGTTTTCTTTTTAGGTTCTTTTAACAACAAAAATTATTTTTCTTGTAGATTTTCAAAATAATGTATTGTTTTTATTGAAACTCTTAACATATTTTCGGAAAGTAGATAATGAAAGATCTGGTACGAAAAAAGGATACATATCAACTAAGAAGTTCACAGTCCAGTCTCCGGTAGGAATAGACAGGGGGAGGACATCATATTACTTACCCACGTGCCAGTTGATTTTCTAGAGTAGCACCTTTATCTATAAGCAAGAGATGTTCTGTAAATTTTATGCCACAGCTTTCTAAACAAACATTTTGCAAGCAGTATAATTAATATTATATCTTTATAAAAATAAGAGCTTAATAAGATGGAAATATACTTAAGAAACCTCTGTTTTAGTACCGCACTAAATAAAAACTATCACCGAAAAACATAATTTAATGTGAGTAAAAAAGCCCATAACGATAATTAGACATCTGCTAAGCCGTAACAAAGATTTTGTTAACGTTATTCGAAAGCAGCCACCTGGTATCAATAGATGGAACCAATTTTTATTTTTCTCATATTTTAAATTTAAAAATAACACTTATTAAAAAATTATTTAAAATATCAATAATCAAAAATAATATGATAGACGTTACATGAAATTTAATATAAATATATATATATATATATATATATATATATATATATATATATATATATATATATATATATATATATATATATATATATATAGAAAGAGAGAGAGAGGGAGGATATATATATAATGTTCTGTAATAGGTTTCAAAAAATGTATAAGAAGTTGAAGCGAACGTTTTGGAATTAAGTAATGATTACAAAAATATAAACAATTCAAATTTTTTAAAAATAAATTTTGATTAAACACGCAGCTTAAAAATTTATTTATAATTGCATTTTTATATGAATGTTAAAATTCAATAAACTCTAGAATTTGTGGGAAGGAGAGCTCAAATCTTTTGAGCCTTTCATCTGGCTTCTGTCTCCCATATTTGATTCAATTAAGGTTAAATCATCTAAGTTGTATCTATCTATTTTTTAAAAATGTCCTTAAATTTGAAAATTATATAAACTTTGGGATGTCCATATATATATATATATAAATATATATATATATATATATATATATATATATATATATATATATATATATATATATATATATATATATATATATATATATGTATATATATATATATATATATATATAAAATATATATATATATATATATATATATATTATATATATATATATATATATATATATATATATATATATATATATATATATATATATATATATATATATATATATATATATATATATATATATATGTATATATATATATATATATATATATATATATATATATATATATATATATATATATAAATATATATATATATATATATATATATATATATATATATATATATATATATATATATATATATACATATATATATGTATATATATATATATATATACATATATATATATATATGTATATATATATATATATATATATATATATATATATATATAATATATATATATATATATATATATATATATATATATATATATATATATATATATATATATATATAAATATATATATATATATATATATATATATATATAAATATATATATATATATATATATATATATAAATTTGCATTATATGATATATATATATATATATAACAATTGTTGAAAAATATATATATATATATATATATATATATATATATATATATATAATATAATATATATAAAATATATATATATAATATATATATATGTATATCTATATATATATACATATAATTTATTGCCTATATATACATTTTCGATATATATATATATATATATATATATGTATAATATTTTCATATAAATTAATATATAATATTATATAAATATATATAATATATATATATATATTTATAATATAATATATATAAATATATATAATATATATATATATATATATAATATATATATGTATATATTTTAAACTATATATATATTAAAAATATTTAAAATGCATTCATGAGCATTAATTTGAGCTAACAATTGTTGAAAAATAAAAAAAAATTTTGACTAATGAATATGTTATGCATATTTCGATAAAACACTTTTAATAAAACGTACTTTAAGGTTAATACATTTAATCTTTTAAATTCTGAAACATTTATTGCCTTAAGTCTTTTCGAATATTATATAAATATTTTAAAATATTCATTTAATGACGCTTTTAAATATTATAAATTATATATTTACATTTATGAAATCATTAGTATAATAAATGCGTATTAATAACTATACAAAATGCTTTTAAAGATTTTATTTCGTGATGTATTAAACTATTCTAAACCTTTAAAATATTTACAAAGAATATATATTTGACTGTGTAAAATAAATTTATCATCGTAAGCCATTTGTAATGGCTTACGATGTGTAAAATATGTCTACATTTATTTAATTCTACGCTGTCAAAATCCTCAAAACTAATGAAATGTTTAAAGATGTAATTTCTATCATATTTTTAGAGATTTTTATCTTTAGAAAAATTTAACTTAAGTTTAAAAATATAAAATCAACTGATTGATAGAAATGTATTGAAAAAGAATGCAAACCATAAAATTTTTAAGGAAAAAATATGTCTACATTTATCTAATTCTACTCTCTCAAAATCCTCAAAACTAATGAAATGTTTGAAGGCTTAATTTCTATCATATTTTTAGAGATTTTTATCTTTAGAAAAATTTAACTTAAGTTTAAAAATGTAAAATCAACTAAATGATGGAAACGTATTGAAAAATAATAAAAACCATAAAATTTTTAAGGAAAAATTATGTCTACATTGATTTAATTCTACGCTCTCAAAATCCTTAAAACTAATGAAATGTTTAAAGGTTTAATTTATATCATATTTTTAGAGATTTTTATCTTCAGAAAAATATAACTTTAGTTTAAAAATATAAAATAAAATGATTGAGGGAAATGTATTGAAAAATAATAAAAATCATAAAATTTTTAAGGAAAAAATATGTCTACATTTATTTAATTCTACGCTCTCAAAATCCTCAAAACTAATGAAATGTTTGAAGGTTTAATTCCTATCAAATTTTTAGAGACTTTTATCTTTAGAAAAATATAACTTAAGTTTAAAAATATAAAATCAACTGATTGATGGAAATGTATTGAAAAATAATACAAACCATAAAATTGTTAAGGAAAAAAATGAATTTAAATTATTAATATTTTGAAGTAAATAATTTTAGTAATTTGATCTATACGCCCACTTTAATAAGTATAATTAAACCTTTAGTAGTGACGATTATACTAATCATAATCATTGCTTTAATCATAATACTGATAATATAGATTTTAGTTTGACTTGTACTTAGTCGCATTTACGGTATTTTTTTCCAAAGCTGCAGATGATACAGACATTATCCTAACGCCTTAACAAGGCTGGATCCTGTTACTAATTTAGCAACACCCGGGGAGCATGTGTAGCTTAAGTTATGCTAAGGACGAGGGTAAATTAACCCCGCTGGGTTCTCGTAATTTAGAAGCAGGAAACAAGTAGATGACCTCCCAGGCTTGGCAAACCACCTCCAGTGGTATCGTTTGAGAACTGGGATGACTTTGTGACCATGAACATATTTTATGTGCCCCAGTCATCTTTAGCGAACACATCGGATCTTATTCCGGCTTCAGCCCCGAACCGGCAAACTTTCACTTACGAGAAAGCTGCCTTTGTCGACTGAGCTACCGCTGTTCTACGTTAACGGTATAGGAGACAATAAAAGACAATATTAGAACATAATTTTTACTTGCAATGGTATATTTAGCTAAACATATTTTAGTTTCGGTTTAATAGATTAAGGTAGTAAGATCACATAAATACAATTAAAAATCTTACAGTTCTCAGAAAGAAACTTGATGTTGCTACTTCAATGAAAGAAGATATGGTGTACGAAGATCAAATTGTAATGGGTTGCTTTTTGGTACCGTAGATTGCAGATTCGAATCCTACTGTAGGCAAGTATGTTCATAGCCGTTCCTAAATCACTTTGAACTGTAAATCTCGGTCTCTTTCTATAGAAACAGAGTAGGCCAAAATAATTAGACAAAAGCAAAGTGGGTACACTTGTAAAGCTGTTGCTTTATTATGATATTGAATTTATGCATTAAAACTTTTAATTGAATTTCTGAAAAATAGGATACTAACGAGTATTTTTTTAATAATATGTTTGTCAGCACATATAATACTTAGCCGGTGCCCCAGTCATCTTTAGCGAACAAGGCGGATCTTAGGCCGACTTCAGCCCGAAACCCTAAACCGGCAAACTTTCACTTACGAGAAAGCTGCCTTTGCCAACAGAGCTACCGCGGCTCTACATTAAGGGTATAAGACAGAATAAATGAGAATATTACAACATACTTTTTACTTGCAAATGGTATATTTACCCAAACATGTTTTAATTTAGGTTTAATATATTAAAGTAGTAGATCATGCTCTGTACACAAGATAAATACAGTTAAAAATATTGCAGTTCTCGGAAAGAAACATTATGTTGCTACTCCAATTAAAGACGGTATGCCATAAGAAGATCAAATTCTAATGCTTGCTTTTTGGTTCCGGAGATTACGACTTCCAATCCTGCTATAGGCAAGTATGCTCGTAGCTATTCCTAAACGCTATCTTTTGTATAGCAAAAGAGTAGACTAAATTAAGTAGATTAAAACAAAGTGGGTGCCACTTGTAAAACTGCTGCTTTATTATCGTATTGAATTTATGCATTAAAACTTTTATTTGAGTTTTTGAAAAATAAGATACTATCGAGTATTTTTTTAGTAATATGTTTGTTAGAAACTTATAATATTAGTCATTTTTACTGGTATATCATTATCACCATACAATAACAATCTATATAACTATTATAAATTTAACTTTTTAAGGCAATTTTAACTGTACCTTCTGTTTGAATCGAATGGAGGATCTTTGTAATATTCATTAGTGATGAATTTGCAAAAACTGCATTTATTTTTGTATTTAGTATTCTATGAAAAATATTCAGCAGTTTTTATATAATGAAGTTAAAATATTTTCCTAGAGATTACTTTCATTTAATACTTTAGATAAATTTTGCTTCTGACACAAAAATTTCAGTTTTTAAATAAAACCCTATATATTTATAATTTTATGAAAGCATTCTTATCGAATTATACTGCAATCTTTAAACATAAAATGGTAAATGCGTTTTTTATAGTATTTTAAAAAATGAAGTATAGTTCTTTACAAGTAAAGAAATTAGAGATTATATTACGTACCTTTATTATTTTGAAATGTCCATATTATGTTGTAAGTACCACATTTAATGTCTATGGACTGAAACATGTCCAAACTTTTATTGAAACCTGGATACTCCCCTAAACTTTTAACAGTACATTTGGTCAACATACACAATGATCACTGTATGTCTAGGACATCCTGTATTTCCAGTGGATATCGAAACAAAACTGTGCACTGTTGGAACTCTTATGATTTTATTGCAGATAAATGCTTTATTAGAAAAGTTATTAGTACTTGTCTGTTAAAAGCGCCAAGAAAAATTTCGCCAAATAACAAAAATATACTCAAGCATCTTCTTGCATCAACTTTAGTTTATTTTTTTACACACAATAAGCTGATTGTCAGACAATTGTATTGACGTGAGCTCTTCTTCCTATAATTGATGAATGGTAACAATTGGCAAAATGTAATTTTTGAAGCAGAGAACCAGTTGCCGATACGGAGGCCTTACTTTACCTACAATTTTTCACGCTACATATCCATATGGTAGCAATACAGTTTAATCTCATTATAATTTATTGATGTTCGAAAATCTTGTATGGTAAAATGCCTCTATTTTTAAAGAACAGATTTTTCGCTTATCAGTATTTGTAAAATCCCTATCGTTTTTACTTTTTAATGTAAGAGCTAATTTTTCCTAAAGTCATAGTGCACGAGGAAATATATAAAATCACATGCGATTTACTGGCCATATAGTTAACGATTAAAATCGCCAACTTGACGTAATTATTTCTAGGTGCTTTTTGGTCGCCGTTATACTCAACAAGTACTAATATAATTTCCTGGACCATTTTATAATAATAAGTATTAACACACATGCGTTATAGATGAATAGAGCAATTTGTCGTAACGTCACGAACTACTATAGTCAAATTTCATGTTTACAACAGACTGTTGTTAGACAAACAATAAACTGCACTTCCGTTTGAAACTAAAGCCAGAATTCTCATAAGCTGAGATACTCCATGAAGTCGCCTTATTTCAAAATACAAGTCTGCAGAATTAAAATTATAAATACCCTCAAAAGTCTCAAAAGTAATATTTTTCAAACAAGTAAATTTAAATATTTCAAAAAGCAATATTATTCTTTAAAAACAGTAATAAAGCTTTATTACATTTATTTAATGGAAATAAATTAAAGATTTTCCTGTAACATATTGTATATTGTTATTTCATTCATACTTTTAGAATTATTTATATGACTAGTAATAAAATTATTGCTTAATGATATCTATACAAGTCTTTACGATTTAGTAATATTTAATAATGCCAACAAATATACATATATTTAATTGGTTTTAGAGAGTGCAAGTTCTGAAACGTTTTAATGAAACGTTACTGCACAGGTTTCATATATGTTAATACATAAAATAATTTCTTTGCTTTAGTTATAAACATTGACAGGGAAATAATACTTGAAACCTCAATTTTAGATAAAATACCGACAACCAGACGAAAAAAAAATCTATCAACAATCTGAAACTCATGCATACTCCTTTTTTCTAACTTTGAAGTAAACAGCTGGAGTTTCAAAATTAATATTTCATAAAAAGTAAAGGAGGAAAGTTTTATATTGCGCTAAAAATCCACTTGATATTTTGTCTCTCAAGGAAATTCAGATAAAAAAATGCAGTTATATAACCCACCTGCATACACTCTCTTCTAGACAAAAATTGTTGCATGAAAAATCTGAAGTTTAATTAAACCTTCAACTTGCACTTAAGCTTTTATCTATTTTGTTTGCATAAACTTGAGTTTTATATTCATCATTTTTTTAGACAGGAATCATATTTACTTTGGAAGACAGGCTGTTTTTAATTTTAATCACTAAGTTTAAAGCAATCAATTAATACACTGTGCATTTTTGACACAGATATGCTTAAATTTTCCTCCAAGTAAATTTTATAACAAATTTGTGAAAAGTGCATTAATTAAGTTTCGATTTTTTTCTATCTCATACTTTCTTGATGAGTATTTTTATGAATAAATGAGAGATCAATATTTGATACCTCATGGCTCAGAATCCTCAGTGGTTTAAAGTACAATATTTGCTAATTATACTTTCTGTCTGTTAAGTAAAATAGATGTAGAGAAGCATTTATTTTTAATTATTTAAAAATTAGTTAAAGAGTTGCAAAATGAGAAGCAAGCAAAATATTGTCTTTTCTCTCTTCCGTTGATTTAAATTAGAACTTAAAATATTAAATTATTTAGGTTTAACGAAAAATAAACGTGGAAGTACTATTGTTATTATAATTGTTCCGTTAAAAGTTCAGTAAAAAGAGCGAAGTAAATTGTTTGATTATCAACCATAATTGAATTTGTTGAAAAAAGAGTAAATATTACGTTAACTAGTTAATTTTTTACTAAGGAATAAAATACTCTTCATTACTTTTATCATAAAGATTTTATCTCAAAATAATAAATAATAAATTTAATGAAACAAATCGTAGAAGCTGAAATGAAGCTTAAACACTATCTATATAAAATGGCAAATATAGTGCTTATACAGCCCACTATGTATCATATACGTTGTTGGTGCGTATTATACATAGATTCACACGTATTTGCCGTGTATATCATGCATTATATTTCTTATAGGAGTGCTTTCAACAATATAGAACTCAGTAATTTTTTGAGTTTCAACCATAATTGAATTTGTTGAAAAAGGAGTAAATATTACGTTAACTAATTATATCTTTTACTAAGAAATAAAATATTGCTCATTACTTTTTTCATATAGATTTTATCTCAAAATAATAAATATTAAATTAAATGAAACAAATTAAAGCTAAAATGAAGCTTAAACCCTATCTGTATAAAATGGCAAAGATAGAGCTTATACAGCCCACTATGTATTATATACATATTGATACGTATTTGCCATGTATATGATGCATTGTGTTGCTTATGGGAGTGGTTTCAACAAAAAAGAGCTCAGTAATTGTTTGATTATCAACCATAATTGTATGTTTTGAAAAAGTGGTAAATATTGCGTTAACTAGTTATATTTTTTACCAGGAAATAATTTATTGTTAATTTCTTTTTTCATATAGATATTATCTATAAATTTAGAAACAAATTATAAATGTTACTTTAAATGGAAAACATTGTAGAAGCTAAAATGAAGCTTAAACACTGTTTCTATAAAATGACAGATATAGCACTTATGATCTGTGCCTAGACAGACACAATGTGTCATATACGTTGTTAGTACGTATCATATATAGATTGATACTTATTTGTCATTATATGATGTGTTGATAGGCATGATTTCAAGTAAAAAGAGCTTAATAGATTGTTTGATTATCAACCATAATTGAATTTGTTGAAAAAGGGGTAAATATTGTGTCAAATAGTTGCATTTTTTGCTAATAAATAAAATATATTTAATTACTCTTTTCGTATGGATTTTATCTATAACTTTAGAATGAAATTATAAATAATAAATTAAATGGAACAAATTGTAGAAGCTTAAACACTATCCTGCATAAAGTGGCAAAGATAGCACTTATGACCAGCGCCTATACAGACCACAATGTATCATATACGTTGTTAGTTCGTATCATATATAGATTGATACGTATTTGTCATGTATATGATGCATTGTGCTGCTTATGGGAGTGGTTTCAACGAAAAAAATGCTCAGTAATTGTTTGATTATCAACAATAATTGAATGTTTGGAAAAGGTGGTAAATATTACTTTAACTGGTTATATCTTTTATTAGGAAATAAATTATTGATAATTATTTTTTAATATAGATATATCTATATATTCAGAAAGGAATTATAAACATTTAATTAAATAGAACAAATTGTAGAAGCTAAAATGAAGCTTAAACACTATCGGGCATAAAATGGCAAATATAGCTCTTATGACTATCGCCTACACACCCCAAGTGTCATATACGTTGTTAGTGTGTATCATACATAGATTGATACATATTTGCCATGTATATCACGCATTGTGTAGCTTATGGGAGGGGTTTCTACTAAAGATAGCTCAGTAATTCTTTGATTATCAACCATATAAGATTGTTTGAAAAATGGGTAAATATTACATTAACAATTTATATTTTTTACTAGGAAATAAATTATTGTTAATTACTTTTCTCATATAGATATTATCTATAAATTTAAAATCCAATTATAAATAATAAATTAAATGGAAAAAATTCTAGAAGCAAAAATGAAGCTTAAACACTCTTTCTATAAAATGGCAAAGATACCACTTATGATCAGCGCTCATACAGTCCACATGGTATCATATACGATGTAGATGCGTATCAAAATATAGATTGATACGTATTGACGATGTATATGATGCATTGTATTGTTCATGGGCATGGTTCAAATAAAAAGAGCTCAGAAGATTGTTTAATTATCAAGCGTAATTGAATATGTTGAAAAAGGGGTAAATATTCCGTTAAGCAGTTTTTACTAACGAATAAATTATTGTTAATTACTTTTTTCATATAGATAATATCTATAAATTCAGAAAGAAATTATAAATATTAAATTAAATGGAAAATCATAGACGTAGTTGATGCGTATCAAAATATTGATACGTATTTCCGATATATATGATGCTTTTTATTGTTTATGGGCGTAGTTCAACCAGAAAGAGCTCAGATTGTTTAATTATCAAGCATATTGTTGATGCGTATCATATATAGATTGATACGTATTTGTGATGTATATGATGCTCTGTATTGTTTATGGGCGTGGTTCAACCAAAAAGAGCTCAGTAGATTGTTTAAATATCAACCATATTGAATTTGTTGAAGAAGAATTAAATATTCGGTTAACTAGTTATATTTTTTACTAACAAATTATTTTTAATTATTTTTTTCATATAGATTTTAACTATGGATTTAGAAACTAATTATAAGTAATAAATTAAATGGAATAAATTCTAGAAACAAAAATTGAAGCTTAAATACTTTTTTCTATAAAATGGCAAAGATAGCACTTATGACCAGCGCCCATACACAATGTATCATATACGTTGTTGATATGTATCAAAATATAGATTGATACGTATTTGCGATGTATATGATGAAATGTATTGTTTATGGGCGTGGTTAAACAAAAAATAGCTCAGTAGATTTTTTAATTACCAACTGTAATCGAATTTGTTGAAAAAGGTGTAAATATTCCGTAACTAGTTATATTTTTTACTAACAAATAAATTATTGCTAATTACCTTTTCATATAGATTTTAACTATGGATTCAGAAACAAATTATAAATAATGAATTAAATGGAACAAATTCTAGAAGCTAAAATGAAGCTTAAATGCTGTCTGTATAAAATGGCAAAAATAGCACTTATGATCAGCGGCCATACAGCCCACAATGTATCATATATGTTGTTGATGCGTATCAAAATATAGATTGATACGTATTTGCGATATATATGATGCGTTTTATTGTTTATGGGCGTGGTTCAACTAGAAAGAGCTCAGATTGTTTAATTATCAAGCATATTGTTGATGCACATCATATATAGATTGATACTTATTTGCGATGTATATGATGCATTGTGTTGTTGATGGGCGTAGTTTCAAAACAATATTGAGATGTCGATACGATTCTTTTGATAATATAAGAGATATTTATGAATCTTTTCAAAAAGTAAAATAAGTTGTCCAGGTTTTTTTTAATAAACTGAGATATAAAGTTTTATTTTTTAGGACATTCCTATCCAAACTTTATAGATTTATTTTATTTGGTAAATAAAATAAAACTTTTATTTATATGAGTAATCTTTCAAGAAGATATAGAAAGCAGAATGTACTGTTCAATTTTCAATTGTTAAATTTCGAGTAAAATAAGTATTTTTTTTAAATATATTTTTGCCTCACATAGTTTTGAGCGAGGAGAGCTACAATATAAAATGCTAACATTTTTTAAAACATATGTAAGTGATATAGAAACCTGAAAAGGAAAATGTTTTAAAATAGGGTTTATTAGTAGTAGATAAGCTCCTAAATGAGGAAATGGTGTTTTAAATAAATAAGTACCATTATATCACCTTGAAATCTTCTTTCCTTTTCGTTTATCGTGGACTACATGACTAACAATTTAAACTAAATTAGTTGATATTTATAGTATAAATGAAGTGATATAAGTTTGTAATTTCTTACATTGTTCTAAGAACCACTGAAACAGTTAAAATAACAACTTAACATGCTGAACAAAACTCTAAAACCCTCTTTATGTTTAGTTACTTGTATCTGAAAATTCATTGTCAATATCGCATTATAAAATTATCCTATGAAATTAAGCATTATGCGTATTAAATTTAAATGAAAATCTGAGATGGATTAGAAATTAGTACTTTTGTTCTGAACTTCAGGAAAAATCAGTTGAATCATTGGTTAGGGTGCTGGGCTTCGGAACTGGAGTTCGTGGGTTCGAATCCCACTATGGCATGAATGTTCGGAATCGGCTTCAAGCAGGAGGTAACGGTCTCATTAGCTCTCGTGTTGCAAAACGTAGTACTCCAAAGCAAATCATTTCAATCAGGAAATTAGTTTGTGTACAATTTTTTTTCTAACTGAGAATTTACTAGAAAGGAAATTAATAGAAATTTTCCTAACTATTGCATAACAATTATTATTGTAAAACAATAGTAAAACTGAGCATATAAAAGAGTTTAAAGAAGAATTAATTTGTTCTGAAATTTATAAACAGTTTTCAATACAAATCAGAAAATCAAAACGAAAAAAAATCAATTTTACTTATAACTTTTGTAAGCTGTTTTAAATGTTATAAGCAGAACAAACGATATCATGGATAATCTAGTAACAATAAAGTTACAGATTTACAGATTGAACACAGTGTTAGTGAAATTAAAAGCCCTGATCTGTTGAAAAGGAGCTAAAGATTATGTTTGCTAGCGAATGTCCAGTTAGATAACAGACAGATAATGATTTGGCCGATTCTCATTTGGCGATAATACGATTAAATGAATTTTTAAGCTTTAACCGTTTATTATTCAACAGATTCCAAGAATCACAGAATGAAAGCCTTAAATATCTTTTATAATGTTTTTTATTTAAAGCAACGCACGCTCGTATAAGTTTAGTTACGCATGTATTCTTCAAGCATCTGCCAAACAATATATTTTGACTCTCTTAATGTTGATTCATTATTTTAAACGCAATTGATATTCAAATTAAAAGACATTTTAGATTGTACTCTCATAATGAGTGAATTGTGCTTGGAGCCTTTTCATTTGTCCTGGAGCTTTTGAAAATATAATTCCCTTTAGAATTCCCTAATTGGCAGCGGTTGACAATTAGGCTAATGAGATACTGTACTTAAGTTCGTTTTAAGAGATGTACTCAGTTTATGCGGTGGATGATGCTTAATTTTAGGATTACTGCCAATACATTTATTAGAATCTGAAGATTAAATTTTATTACCATTGTTAGAAGTTTTATCGATATAGAGTATTATTTACTGTATAGAGCATTAAAACGCTCTCTATTAGCATGTCTAAAAATGAGCGAACATCGGAATCAAATATAGATAAATTTCAACAGCAAAGGCCTAAAACAGATGCTTTGATTAATTTTATAAAATTTGAATAGAATATCCAACATTTCTCAATACTTTAGGGTCCACATTTTCTTTCACTTTAGTTTATTTTTTACATATGCATTTTGAATAAGTACATTTAGAAAAGACTAGCCATGATTTAAAAATATTGAAATACATGTTTTATAAACATATTTTAATAGAATACAAAGATTTCGGTGAACACTCTTTAAAAATTATTGCATATAGTGGAATGAAACTTGATGTACAATTAGTAGAACGCCAGAACAAAAATTGTTAAAACTGAACCTATTTGCAATGTATTTAACCAAAACTAAATAATCAAATTATTCACTTGATTTGCGGTAATAGAAGTTATAGTACGCCATGAAATTAAAAAAGATGTCTAAATGCTCGTATATTAATGACATTTCTTAGTTTTAATAATTTAGTTTATCGTCCTTGACTAAATTTCGAACATCAAGAGATTATTTATGTATCTACTAAAAGTTAATTATCACAATGAAATTGGGATTTAGAGTGTATTAAAGACAGACTATTTTACACACACACACACACACACACACACACACATATATATATATATATATATATATATATATATATATATATATATATATATATATATATATATATATATATATATATATATATATATATATAAAGCCACACAAATGATAGTACTTATCTATTGTTATTTAAATCAGTCCTACGGTCAGATTCGAAAATATCTTTTATTGTTTTTAGATGTTCATTTTGAAGTACTAAAAACCTGAAATCAGGATGACATTTAGTAATGCTCTAAGTATGCCTTTAAGTGACAATCAAGTCAAAACTAAAAGTGTAATCATAATTCTCAATCATGATCAAAAGCTTTAGAGTGTGAGATCTCTAAATCTGGAATTTCATATCTGGGTTACAATGTGTATGTAAAGCCACAAGCCATAGGATTAAAGTAAACCTACTAGTTTATCTCGTTATATTTAGGCCTAAAATAATTTTTATAGAATTGATTTAAAGAAAATAAATTAATTTAAGGTTTGCGCAATGTAACGCTGCAAAGATGTATTGAAACGTAAACATTTTAATTAAATAAACCAATATAAACAACTGATACGATATTCACAAGGTTAATTTTCGGCATCGTTTCCAAATCTACATTTTTGGGAAAGGTGTTGAGTACAAATATTGTTTTCTTGT
>CM063510.1:140380503-140413003 GCA_032207245.1 Pardosa pseudoannulata
GATATCCTTCTTTCCTTAGTGAAATCTGTCGTATTCTTATTAGTCTTGAGTCTCCAAGTACAGTACTAGTTAGTACATTAAGGTTCATTACATATGCTTCACTTAATTTCGAACGCTACTTTAAATTGCCATATTTTTATTATTTAAGTAAAAATTGCATACGTCCAATATGACATTTCCCAAATAATATAGTGTGTAATAGAATTTATTTGACAAGATGTGGTTGTAAAAAAAATTGTAGGCTTTGTAATCGCATACTTAATAATACTAAACCACAATCAATTTCAATTAAAATAGACTCTAAAATTCCCATATTCTAAATCATTTGAAAAAACTAACGTTATGCAAACAATATATTTATATAGACTTTAAAATGTAGGATATAAATTATTTAGTTAAATTAGTTTACTAACTGAACTAAATAAAAGTTATTAATTTAAATGAATATATTTTACATCTCATCAGTCACGTTTTAAAGTATACATAACTATGGAAATTTTACAATAATAATATTTCTGAATTTTGTATTTATTGTAATAAAGAGTTAAAGTATATAGAAATATAACATATAAACATCAGCGAAGTAAAATTTGTCGATTGATGTTTCAGTTAATATATATTTGTGTCTATTATTTTATATTTGTCAAATGTATTATAAGCAAAAACAGTAGAATAAACATATGAAGAATAAAGGTGTAACTGGAGGTTTAAGGGTTCAGAGCCCGAGCTGGCCTAAGATCAGCCATTTTAGTTAACGGTGACTGGGGCGCGTAAAATATGTTCGGGGTCACAATGTCCTATTTCTTCTTAACCAATACATCTGGTATCTCAATAATTTACTTTAATAAGTAAATAATAAATTTACATTCCTAGATATTTTATCAAGTCGACTTGATGGTATAAAAATACTTGGTAATAAAATAATAACGATACAATTAAAGTAAAATCGATAACGTTCATTATTCATGTGATGCTTGGTATAAACAAATAACTTTTTAAAGTAAAATGTATGTATCGATACATATTTTATATTTCTTATTTGTATGAAGTCTACTTGGTGGTATAAAAATACTTATAAAAATAATAACGATACGATTAAAGTAAAATCAATAAAGTTCATTATTGATGCGATGCTTGATATAAACAAATAACTTTTAAAAGTGAAATGTATGTATGAATACATATTTTATATTTCTTATTTGTATGATAAGCAAAATTTGTATAGTGAATATTACAGGAATAAAGGAAAGCAATTTAAGACTTTAATAAATAAATAATAAATTTACCCTCCTAGAAAATTCAAGAAGTCTACTTGATGGTATAAAATTATTTATAAAAATAATAACGATACGATTAAAGTAAAATCGATAGAGTTCATTATTCATGTGATGCTTGATATAAACAAATAACTTTTTACAACTGCCCTCTACACAAGAAAAATAACATTTATATTGAACTATAATTTACAAACACTACAAAAAAATCAACAGTATGATGTTTAAAGTATAATATACATATATATACATTTTATATCTCTCAATTGTATGATAAGCAAAAATTTTATAATAAACATAAGAAGAATAAAAGAAAAAACAATTTAAGACTTGATTCAATTTTCTTCCTTACATATTTCATGAAGACGACTTGGCCGTATCAAAAAACTTATCAAGATAATAAAAATAGGAACAAAGTAAAATTGATTACATTCACTATTTATTTAATGCCTGATATAAACAAATCATCTTTCCTGGGCTTCCAAAAAAAGAAGTGAGGAAAATTACATTTTCCGGAAAAATATTTTTTTCCTCCGTCGTCCGCATATTCCCTTCGCAGTTTACCAAAGAGTCATAAAATTTAAGCTTGGATTGATAAGAACTCTACTAAATTATTTGTATAATAAATGCTTATGCAATGATAAAGAATGGGATTTTCCGATATATATCTCTATCGCAAATTATGTGATAGACAGTGTGTCAAATGCAATAAGAGCAGTCGTTTGTAATAGAAAAGGAAATATGCTTGAGTGATATATGAAAACGCATTAAAGGAAAGAGTTATGAACCAAACGACCGAGAATAGATTTAGAAGATAAAACGACTAAATAACGGCCGGCCATGCGGTGTTATTTGTAGTTGATAGACGGAAATATCCTTTTAATGTACGTTTAATATTAGGAAAGATTTTATAATGGGTTTTATGAGGCATATGATCGTATGTATTGGTTGAGTGAAAAACCGTCTCGTTTTTGTTTTACTGCGATGGGCAGACGAGTTAGGGTTTTGTGCCGTCCTGAATATATATTGGTTTAAAATATTATGTAATAAAAGTGACAAGCATATTGATTTTTAATTTATCACATTTTAATTTTTATAAGTCGAGTTTTATATTGCTTAATGATAAATTTCTTATTGCTGTGAGATCATAAGATTACTACTATAAGATGATATTTATGCATTACTAGTTTTCATAAAATAAATTCAATTTTAAAGTTATGAAAACAAAATCATCGTACTCACTCGCTTATAACTCATGCCGTGTTATTTACAAGGAAAATTGTCGAAACTTTATAGCTTGCGCATAAAATTTGATAATACTAGTTTACAAAAAATATACATGAATTAAAGTTTAAATTTATGAAAACAGAAATCACCGTATTTATTCATGAATAATTTATGCCCTGTAATTTACAAAGAATGTATAAAATTATATCATACACTTAATATTTAACATAACTAATTTACAAAAAAAAACATAAATTAAGTTTAAATTTATAAAAATGAAATCACCGTATTTATTAGTATATAATTCGCACAAGAAATTTACAAGAAAAAGTAGCGAGAAATTAAATCATATACGTAGAATTTGACTTCACTAGTTACATAAAATACATAAATTCAAGTTTAAATATATAAAAATAAAATCACCATGTATATTTGTGTACAATTCTTTTCTTATATTACGAGGAACAAATAGCGAGAAATTGTATCACGAACATAAAATTTGACATTATTAGTTTATATAAAAATACATAAATTCAAATTTAAATTTATAAAAGTAAAATCACAATATTTACTCGTGTATATGATTCGTGCACCCTGTTATTTACAAGGAAAAATGATGAAAAACTATATCCCTCAAGTAAAATTGTGACATAGAATGCTAATATTTTTGGTCAAGGTATGTCACAGGCGACTATCGTATGATAATGACCTGAAAAGTTTCCAGAGATTGGAATTTAATACACATAATATTTACCATAACTAATTTACAAAAAAATACATAAATTAAGTTTAAATTTATAAAAATAAAATCACCTTCTTTAATTTTATAATTCGCATTGTGTTATTTACAAGAAAAAAGGGTGAGAAATTATATCACGCAAGTAAAATTTGACTTCACTAGTTACATTAAAAACATAAATTCAAGTTTAAATATATAAAAATAAAATCACCATGTTTACTCTCGTATAATTCTCTTCTTATATTAAGAGGGACAAATAGTGAGAAATTGTATCACGAACATAAAATTTGACTTTATTAGTTTATATAAAAATGCATAAATTCAAATTTAAATTTATAAAGTAAAATCACAGTATTTACTCGTGTATATGATTCGTTCGCCCTGTTATTTACAAGGAAAAATGATGAAAAACTATATCCCTCAAGTAAAATTGTGATATAGAATCCTAACATTTGTGATCAAGATATATCATAGGCGACTATCGTGTTATAATGACACCAAAAGTCTCTAGAGATAGGAATTTAATACAAGTAATATTTACCTTAACTAATTTACAAAAAAATACATAAAGTTTAAATTTATAAAAATAAAATCACCGCATTTATTAGTATATAATTCGCACCGTGTTATTTACAAGAAAAAAGGGCGAGAAATTATATCACGCACCTAAAATTTGATTTCACTAGTTACATTAAAAACATAAATTCAAGTTTAAATATATAAAAATAAAATCACCATGTTTACTCATATATAATTCTCTTCTTGTATTACAAGGGACAAATATCGAGAAATTGTATCACGAAATTAAAATTTGACAATTAAAGAAATACAACATATGCAATGAAAAATTACATACAAACATTACCGAAATAAAATCGGTTATGATTTTTAAACTGAATTATATGTATAGATACATATTTTATATTTCTTATTTGTTTACTCCCGTATGATTTGCTTTTTGTGTAACAAGGAACAAATAGCGAGAAATTGTATCACGAACGTTAAATTTGACAATTAAGGAAATACAACATATGCAATGAAAAATTACATACACACATTACCGAAATAAAATCGGTTGTATGATTTTTAAAGTGAAATGTATCTATAGATACATATTTTATATTTCTTATTTGTATGATAACAAGGAACAAATAGCGAGAAATTGTATCACGAACGTAAAATTTGACAATTAAAGGAAAGCAATGAAAAATTACATACAAACATTACCGAAATAAAATCAGTTTATGATTTTTAAATAATGTATATAGATACATATTTTACCTTCTTATTTGTATCCTCAAAATTTGTATTGAATATAAAAATAGCAATTTAAAACTTTAATAAATAAATAATAAATTTACCTTCTTCCTCTTCGTTTGTATAAAAATACATAAATTCAAATTTAAATTCATAAAAGTAAAATCACAGTATTTACTCGTGTATATGATTCGTGCTGTCTGTTATTTACAAAGAGAATTGATGAAAAACTATATCCTGAGAGTAAAATTGTTAAACAGGATTCTAACACATTGCAGTCGAGATATGTCACAGGATACTATCGCCTCATAATAACCTCAAAAGTCTCCAGACATAAGAATCTAATACCATAAATTTTCTTTCTGTCGTGTCATAAGGACAACTTCTGACATCATTAGTGATGCAGTAGATATTATTCCATGTATAATAAATATAAAAACGTGATTTAATTATTGCAATAAATTTTTGAAAATAGTCGTGTTATATATCAGCAAAAACAGATTATAAATTTATATAATATAAAATATTTTCACATAAACATTTTGTATGTTTCTAAAATTTTTTAAGGCTTATTAATAAGTAAGTTTTGTTTCAGAAGAACCAACGTTTCTTTATTTGTTATAATACAATATAAAAAATACTGGATGATATATATTAAATTCTAAATGATGTAGTTTTATATCATATCTGGTAGAGAATTAATTTAATAATGCATATTATATATATATATATATATATATATATATATATATATATATATATATATATATATATATATATATATATATATATATATATATATGGGGGGGGGCTTAGATAGATAGATAGATATTGTGAATAGCAGCATAGTAGCAACTGTAAATAGTGTGTACAGTTGTTTATTCATATGATTGCAAAAGATTGAATATGATTTTATTGCTATTTTATCCAGAGAATCTCCAAAGCATGTTTTTTTAAATGGTTTATTAGTCTATATTGAAAATTTCAATGGAATTATATATATATATATATATATATATATATATATATATATATATATATATATATATATATATATATATATATGTATATATATATATATATACATATATATATATGTATAATATATATATATATATATATATATATATATATATATATATATATATATATATATATATATATATAATATATATATATATATATATATATATATATATATATATATATATATATATAAATATATATATATATATATATATTATATTCTTTAAATCTTTGAAAATAAGAGATTTTAACTCCATGTTTCAATTTTCCGACTTAGAAACGCATAAAACCATGTTTGTAAAAGCATATTACATGCTTTGACATTTAAAATATTTTAAGTTTCAAAGGATGTGGTAGCTAAAGACTATACTGTAAAATATTTTCACATAAACATTTTGTATGTTTCTAAAATTTTATAGGCTTATTAAAAAAGTAAGTTTTGTTTTAGAAGAACCAAAGTTTATTTATTTGTTATAATACAATATACAAAATACTGGATGAGATATATTAAATTCTAAATGATATGGTTTTGTGGCGTATCTGGTAGAGAATAAACTAAAAATAATGCATATTATATATATATATATATATATATATATATATATATATATTTATATAATATTATATATATATATATATATATATATGTGTGTGTGTGTGTCTGTGTGTGTATAGATAGATAGATAGATATTTATTGTGAATAGCAGCATAGTAGCAATTGTAAATAGTCTGTACAGCTGTTTTTTTATTATTGAAATTAGAAATGTTAATTATACATGATTTTGTTGCTATTTTACCCAGAGATTTTCCAATGCAGTATTATTTTAAATGGTTATCAGTCTATATTGAAAATTTCAAGAGAATTTTGTCTCTATTTAATCTAAAGAATCTCCAATGCAGTGTTATTTTAAATAGTTTACAATATCTATTAAAGATTTCAATATATTCTTTCGCCCAACTGGAGTAAGTGGCATATATATATATATATATATATATATATATATATATATATATATGTGACATGAAGGCTGTTAGCTTCATTTCGAAGGAAAGTTACGAGCTGATATATTAGCCCTGCAGTCGTTCAACTTACGATGAGAATTACAACGAAGTAAAGACAAATAGAATCTCAAAAACTATCATAGTTAATTTATGTTTTCTCTTACGAACCAAAACTGAAAACTGTTTGAAGTATCGTACATTATGTTTTTATAGTTATTTGTACCGGCCTATTAGCAGTGACTACAAGACATGTGCATGTCAAACTTAAGAATCAGAAATCTAATTTAAGCTATGCAACCGGAAAGATTCCACAGGGTAACATTCGAGAACATTCGCTAGGGTTGTTAGAAAAGAATACCTGAAATATAGATTTGAAAACCAAAATATATAAATATATATTAATATATATATATATATTTATATAAATATAATATATATGTATAATAAATATAAATAAAATATATATATATATATATATATATATATTATATATATATATGTGTGTGTGTGTGTATGTGTGTGTATGTGTGTATGCTTGCAAGTGTGCATATGAATAATACATTTTAAGACCTGTTGTCTTAATTAGTACTAACTTTATTCCTTTTACATACACGTTACATTCCTAAAGCATTAAAATATTTTTATTAATTTATTGCTTAATTGCAAACCATCGGAGATATAATCTTCTTTAAGAACTAATGTCCCTTCAGATAAAATGCTTAAGTTTAATGTTTTAAGTTCAGCATCAATTTTCAGTTTAGTTCACAGCAGGTATTCTGACAGTTTCTCTTGCACTCATTTTCGCGGATTCATTTATAATTTTCTGAAACTGTCATTTCCTGAAAAGTGTCTATCAAATACTTCACTTTCAAGTTCCTAAATGACTTCCGTTTTCAATTACTTAGTATATTTATTGAAGGAACCCTCTGCAATTGAAGACTTTGAGAAAATTAATTAAAAGTTGAACCCCTAGAATGTATCCTAATCATTTCTACAGTCGGACTTTAAAATTCTGCTATTCACTGAAGAAAACATTACTATGAAAGGGTTTAATACTTGAAGTGTTGAATTATAGGTAAAGTACAATCATACTGCCTTTCAGTAGATTTATTGGTTGACAGCTAATGACTAATAGAATTATTTTCAATAACTTATACTTCACAATTTGTCCTTGAATGTTTAAAGTGGGTTTCATTGTATTTTATCTAAACATTAAATTAATAAAGGTTCACTTCTCTCGCACTTATGATTAAATTATGCTAATTAATATCTATTAGTATTTGATACAACTACAAAACCATGAGTCTTACATGCTTTAATATTTAGCGATTTTTTCAAGCAATATTTGATAAAATAATAACAAAGGATAATTAACATAAACATGGATTTTTTAAATTAAAAAAAGAAAAATATGCATTGATTTGCTAGACGAAATAATAAGTAATTTACACATTCTCCCTCAACTTACACATTATTTAATAACTCACATATTTATTTAAATTAAAATGCAGTAAATTAATAAAGGTTCACTTCTATCACAAATATGATGAAATTATACTAAGTAATATATTTAGTGTTTGCTACAACTACAAAAAAAAAAAAAAAACATACCTCTTTTGCGCTTTATATTTAGCGATTATTTTCAAGCAATATTTGATTAAATTGTAACAAATGATAATTAACATAAGCATGTATTTTTTAAATTAAAAAAGAAGAATATGCATTGATTTGCTAGACAAAATAATAGGTAATTTACACATTCTCCCACAACTTACACATTATTTAGTAACTCACACATTTATTTAAATTAAAATGCAGTAAATTAATAAAGTTTCACTTCTATCGCAAATATGATGAAATTATACTAAGTAATATCTATTTAGTATTTTCTACAACTACAAAAACATGCGTCTTATATGCTTTATAATTAGAGATTATATTCAAGCAATATTTGATAAAATAGTAACAAAGGATATTTAACATAAACATGTATTTTTTACATTAAAAAAAGAAAAATATGCATTGATTTACTAGACGAAATGATAAATAAATACATTTATTTAAATTAAAATGCAGTAAATTAATAAAGCTTCACTATTACCGCGAACATGATGAAATTATACTAAGTAATATCTATTTAGTATTTGCTACAACTACAAAAACCTGCGTCTTATACGCTTTATATTTAGTGATTATTTTCAATCAATACTTGATAAAATAGTAACAAAGAATAATTAACATAAATAAGTATTTTTTAAATTAAAAAAAGAAAAATATGCATTGATTTGCTAGACGAAATAATAAATAAATACATTTATTTAATTTAAAATGCAGTAAATTAATAAAGGTTCACTTCTATCGTAAATATGATGAAATTATACTAATTAATATCTATTTAGTATTTGCTACAACTACAAAAACATGCGTCTTATATGCTTTATATTTAGTGATTATTTTCAAGCAATATTTGATAAAATAGTAATAAAGGATAATTAACATAAACATGTATTTTTTAAATTAAAAAAAGAAAAATATGCATTGATTTACTAGACGAAATGATAAATAAATACATTTATTTAAATTAAAATGCAGTAAATTAATAAAGGTTCACTTCTATCGCAAATATGATGAAATTATACTAGGTAATATCTGTTTAGTATTTGCTACAACTAGAGAAACATGCGTCCTATATGCTTTATATTTAGCGATTATTTTCAAGCAATATTTGATTAAAAAAGTAATAAAGGATAATTAACATAAACATATATTCTTTAAATTAAAAAAAGAAAAATATGCATTGATTTACTAGACTAAATAATAAATAAATACATTTATTTAAATTAAAATTCAGTAAATTAATAAATGTTCACTTCTATCGCAAATATGATGAAATTATACGAAGTAATATCTATTTAGTATTTGCTACAACTACAAAAACATGCGTTTTATATGCTTTATATTTAGCCATTATTTTCGCTAATTATATATAATAATATTTGATACAATAATATTAAATATTTATATTTGATATAATAATAACAAAGGATAATTATCATAAACATGTACTTTTTAAATTAAAAAAAAGAAAAAATGCAATGATTTGCTAGACGAAATAATAAATAAATACATTTATATAAATGCACTTGAAATTTGTATTATTATCATATGAATTTACACAGTAGATTTGCAATACTTTCTGATACTAAATAACTATTATAAAGAAAGCAAATGCATTTCGCAACAGAAGCTGTTGCATCTGAGCTGAAAAGCTTTTAAGCTCTTTTATATCTTTCACGCTTTATTTTTTCATGCCTTGTCAAAGAAGAATAAGTATTGTTACTTATGCTTTTGTTTGATTTCTTGACAAAGCTATAGATTATACCCTCTTTTGAAGCAGTAAACAGGATATAAGCATTCTTTTTTCACTTGGAAAGATCAGTTCTGAAGTCGTATTTATAAGACCTAAGGAAACTGTATGATTCCGTAAGGAAACTAACACTGCATGATATACACATTTCTCTTTCATACTTCGTTTTTTGAGGGAAATGAAATATTGTAATCTTCAGTGTTCATATTTCAACGAAAATATTCATTTTGACCATGCCTGAATGAATATCATCAAGTTATAGTTTCGTTTATGTAGTACTCACATGAAAACTTTAATTTTGAGGTTTTACATATTCAGTTTGATCATCATTTCTAATATTTTGTCTAATTTCGGTTTGACGTATGTACGCATGTACCTTGTATATCTCGAAAACGATCAGCCTTAGAATTTAGATTTTTTTAATGTAGAAACATTGTAACATCTACTTAGGTACCACTATTACTGAGTGAGATCTGTACTTTATGCAGCGAATTTTTGATATACTGTACAAACCACTTGTATAATCAAAGGAGAAAGATATAGATTTATATACAATGTTTTTAAGAAGTAGTACTAAAACTTAAAATCCATTTATTGTTGTAACAATATGTAATACCCTTATATATTATACAATGAGCTGTGGTAGCTGAATTGGCAAAGGTATCCATCTCACAATCAAAGACAATATAAATTTGTGGCTCGAGCCGTACAAAGATAGCTGTGTTTATTAATGGTGATTTGGGTGCTTAAAATAGGTTTATAGTCGATAAATTATTCACGTTCATACTTCTGGGTGATAGCGGTGCAAGCCTGACAGTCTTCTACTTGGTCCATGCTTCTAAATTACGAGGACTTACTATGTATTTTTCATAGGGAGTAATGTTTACATGTTACGTGGTGCTCCCCTAATAAAATTGTGAATAGTTGTTTGTAGATTGATAATGACAAATGCTATAAGAAGCAGATGCTGTCATATTTGAAATAACAATAATAATGATATGTTATAAAATAATGCATACAAATATTAAAGTAAAGTAGAATACAATAATATACTTCAACACCAGACCCGGCGTAAGCCATACTGAAATGATGACCAGTCGTAGAAACAGCAATCAAGACCAATGAATACAAACAATTTTCCTTACCAACATTTAGCAAGACTGTCTGGACCAGGCCATAACATTGGTTTTACTGAAACATCCCTCGAGAGAGCCATCCACTCTTTATTACAATCTAAATTACACAATATAATTATTTACTACAATATATAAATAACAAATACATAATAATTCATCGTTACACAATCATAGATAGATTTAAAAAATGCTCCATTATAACAAGTCCAACTATGTATTTAGTAGGTAAACATAAATTCTTAATAGCAGAAACGTTTAAAAAGTTCCTGGGAAACAATATCACTCTGATATGCTCCACTTCCCTGCAATTTTACATCAAGTGTTGCATAGAGCCATCTTAGTCCTCACACCAGTTCTGAGATTTACCGAAAAGACAAGCTTCATGTTTCAGAATAGCAGCATGTCTTGTATATGTTTGGTTAATAAAGAAATCGCATCCCAGCCTCTTAATACGAGGCGCATCCACAGAAAGTAAATTTCCTGATGTTTTCCCCTTTAAAGTAAACGTAATTAGCGACGTTAATTGCTCGTGCTTAACAGGTATGTGATGTATTAATCATATGCCAGCTGAACAAGTCCCAATTCATGCCAGTAACGGGGTAGCAGTGGTCCGAAATGGTAACTCTAATTCCTTCTCCCGCCGCCTGCAAGGTTCTGTCGGTGATCTTGAATGTACAAAGCATTGCTCCAATTGAAATTCAGAGTCACCTATGTCAGGTCTATGAGCCGAAACTGACACCCGAACACAAAATTCAACTCTTAGGAGAAGCACTGACATTTCTGCTACGGTATCACAATGACGACGGTGAGTTCCTCGACAAGATCGTCACGGGCAGTGAGACTTAGATTTCGCACTTTACCCCGGAAACCAAGCAGCAGTCAATTTATTGGCATCATAGTGGATCTTCGGTCAGGACCATATTCAAACAGAAGCTGCTTGGAAAGGGGTGTGCACGGTGTTCTGGGACAGAGAGGCTGGTTCCACTCACAGGCTGCAGCGTTCTACAACAGAGGCATACAAAAGTTGATCCCACAATGCGATAAGTGTCTCAATTCTGGTGATAGATATGTTGAAAAATAGCAGACACATTGCTGTACTTCTTGCCAATATGTCCTTGAAAGTGTGAATTCTTTTTTTCTTTTAATTAGGGAAACTTACTTTCTGAATGCCCCTCGTATTAACGTCTGAAAAGTAATCATATACCAGTCTACCTTTCTTAACCCTCCGAGTGGAACAAAAGGAGGGAAAAAGTCTCCAAAAATACGCTCAAGTTTTATTGTGTCAGTGACCAAAGTGTTCTATGATTTTTTACTTCACCCTTTGTCGACTAGATTGGAATACGGGAAACCCACCCTCGTTATTGTCCCTTTACTTCCGGTTAAAAACAGATATATAAATAGACATTATATTTTGTTAATTTTTAATACACATTAAGCTTGTCAAGTCCTGAAGATCATTCCATAAAAAATAATGGATTCTAAAAGTAGGAATAAAAATATTTTAAGAGAATTATTTATATTCTTTTACTAAAGTCATCCAAGATATTTAAGTGGTGCAATTAGAGATACATGTATTACCGCAAACGAAATACTTCGAAATAGAGATTTACAAAGCCATGAGAAGCTATCAGCGTCTTTGTGCCTCAGGGAGTAGGGGTGCAGTTCCTAAACAATCAACCTGACCCTCCTACCTCAAACCTTCATAAGGGAAAGCACTAGCAGAAATGTACACTACATCCATTTTCGGAACGTTTTTGGAGGTCGAAAATTGTACGTGACAACTCGCGGAATTGTACGTGCGAACCGCTTAGAGGGTTAATATATCTCCATTCTTCTTTCCACAGCTTCATCACGTCATCATACAGTAGAGTCTTAACCTGTCTAGTAAATCCAACGACAAATTCAATTTCCCCTCTTCTAGTTGCTTCCATTCCTAGACAATCTAGGTATTCCTTAAATTCTTCACCCACATAGGCCTGTACCCATGTCAAAAATACCCTGTTTTTTTTTACTCTTTTTACTCTTATCTTTAATTTATGAATTTGTGCTCTTATACTTTGTCCTAGTAAAGCCTACCAGCATACCATAAACAAAATGTGTATAATTCAATATGCAATCAAGAAAATTATGTGGCATCCAAATCAGAGAATTTTTTACATCAGTATATCTGTGTCTGAATTAAAACTTTATTAATCCAGACCATTTTGTACACATGTTGTAAGTAATTTTAGTTTCAAAACTATCTTAATTGCGGTTTTACTACAATATCGTGTTATTTTAATTAAATGCTCAGATAAAAGACTTATTCCAATAATTTATGTTATTTTTTCATTATATATCCAAGCACATTTATTAGTTTACTCTATTTGCTTGACAAGACTTATACGTAATTAAAATTTCAGATCCCGATTCATTTTATCTAGCTAATGTAAACTAAATTCAGTCGGGAAAGTTCTTCATTAAATTATTTTTCTCTGATAATAATTATTCTCTTTTCATAAACTTTTCACGCAAGGCTATTATTTGGAAACCTAAAGTTTTCGAAAAATCTAATTAATAGTTCTTCCAGAAATTGCATTAATATCAACGTTAGTTTCCAGTTTTCTCTGCTTTTCTAAATGGAAAGTTTTAGTCATATGGATATATTAGACGACAAACGTCATCTGTTCTAAAGCAATGTGACTAAATATTTATAAAACATGATGTTCAAATTATTATGCTTACAGATATATACATACGCATACCACACATACACACACACACACACACACACACATATATAAATACGTATATATATATATATATATGTGTATATATGTGTGTGTGTGTGTGTATATATATATATATATATATATGTATATATATATATATATATATATATATATATATATATATATGTATATATATATATATATATATATATATATGTATATATATATATATATATGTATATATATATATATATATATATATATATATATATATATATATATATATATATATATATATATATATATATATATTATATATATATATATATATATATATATATATATATATATATATATATATGTATATATATATGTATATATATATATATGTATATATATATATATATATATAAATATATATATATATATATATATATGTATATATATATATATATATATATATATATATATATATATATATATATATATATATATATATATATATATATATATATATGTACATATATATATATATATATATATATATATATATGTATATATATATATATATATATATATATATATATATATATATATATATATATATATATATATATATATATATATATATATATATATATATATATATATATATATATATATATATATATATATATATATATATATATATATATATACATACATATATATATATATATATATATATATATATATATATATATATATATATGTATGTATGCATATATATAAATATGTATATATATCATTGAAATATGCTTAGTTTTATAAGCATAATTTTATAGGTTTTTATAATTTACTTTCTCTGTATTTTATATAATGAAAAGTGCATATTAAATTTAAAAAAAAATAACAATAGACATAACAAAACATAATCGTAACAAAAAATAAAAATAAGAAAACTAATTTAATGAAAAAGAAATATGGGATACACACCTTGGTTTGTATCGAACTAACTTCAAGTTGCTAACCAGTTAAACCGATTTTTTTCGTATATATGATTGGTTTTGGTTTGGTTTGGTTTGGTTTGGAGTGATACGGTCTACTTTTTTCAACACGAGGGCTAAATATATGATTGGATGCAGACCGTAATTTGAATGCAGATAATTATAAACTCAACCAAAGTAATTAAAATTACTAACTATCATAATCTCAGCTATCATTGCAGTGTCTTTGGTTGACGAAACCAAACTGATGAGAGGTAGTACTGTTCATCAAGTAACCAGACCCAGAACTTCTAATTTTCGAATATCCATTTGGCGTAATCTCTGCGTGTGTGTGCATCTCTCGAATTTTTTTAAGGTCGACTTTGTATTTTATCTCATACTGGAGCATCAAAACACCTGGAACCTTTCTTGTAAAGTCGATGAACCCCGATGTATAATTTAGAGGTCTAACTACCCATCGGAACTTCATTTAATTCTTATGCCCCAACATTATTACAACTGTTTAAGAGAATACAAAATTTGCATTAAAAGTTTTTAACATTTTTATTACCAATACAACTTTTACTCACGCAGTTACAAAACATATGTTCAACTATCAAGAAACCATTTTAGAACTCTATAACAAAGCATCAAATGCAAGCAAAGTCTTCAGTGCAATTTTACTAAATAGGTTATCAATTCAACATTCATTAACAAATTTTATAGGGATATTAATTACTCTAATTTAACAAAATGTAAAAAAAAATACGATAATATTGAGAAAGCAATTTCTATATTTCATGTAGTTTATTTAAGCAATATTTTTTTTATTATTTTTTTTTTAAATTTAGATATCGAATTTGATCTCCATGTGAGGAAGAGACTTATATGTGTAAAACGTAAATAAAGGATGAAATTTGGTATTGTAAAGTATACTAATTACACGAATAGAACAAAGGATAGGAGATAATATTTAAAACGAAAGACGTGTATAAGAAAGTAAAAACAAGTAGGATAAGGTAACCCTGATATTTGTTCCCAATATTAATAAAATATTATCAAAATTAATACAGTTGGCTCACATTCAATTTCAAGTAAAACAATAGATATATTGGAATATCAGTGTGCATGGCCTCTAAATACCCCCGCTGATATAAATTCAGAAAATCTGATGGATGTTATATTTAATATTATTTTGTGAAATTTTCCATAAAACTTTTTTCACAAAAAAATTCACTTCGACGTTTTCGAAAACATTGGAATTAAAGTAATTCCATAATTTTGTTATGCATCCACGATATAGAAATATAGCACAGAGGGAAAAATAAAACTTTAAAACCCTCTAAAATATAAATTTGAAATCGTCTAATTTGGACAGATTGATGAGTAATCGCTATCCACGTAACCTTAACTTGTGTTGTCTGAACTTACTACTATTTTTAAGATATAAGATTTTATTGGAATTCAAGCTGGAATCATATTTATTCATTCCGGGAAGACTGCAAGGTGTTTTAAATTCCTACGGTTCTTTTACACCATATTGGTCTTAGTAATATTATTAGTTAATATGATAATCAGTTTAATTTAGACTGGTTTGGAGCTTTACGTTTTACCGTTGGTTTTGCTACAAGAAGACTAGTAAAACTGATACATATATTTCAAAGCCGACTCCCAGTGGCTAAGGACATCCAGTCGAGTACTGTGATTCGAACCGATGGACTAAAGTACTGAAGAGTAGCGTCCTCTCTATTTGGAGATCTTATAGTTATTTATTTTAGAGGCTTTTATATTTTCGTAGAACAGCTGTACAGTATATTTCAGATTAATGTATCGCATATTATATAGTTTCTAAGTACTGTAATTACCACAGTTTTTTAGCAATAAACAAGAATGAACAATTTGTGAAAGACAATATAAATTGCATCAAGAAATATGTTAAATGAATAAGATTTAAAATATTTCAACAAAATTTAGAAAGAAGTAATTTTCTGTTATCTTACGCACAGTATTATACGGAGAGGGGGAACAGATTTCTAACTTTCTATGCATAAAGCCCTAAGCAATAAAAAAACTAGGAAAAAAACTGTTCCGAGTTAAAATTTAATATAAAAATAAGAAAAAAAAGTAGTGCTGGTAATATGAAATCCTTTTGAGGTTTTCTTTCAGTGACATTTCGGAGGTAATTAGTGCTTCCAACCTCAGACAAATAATGATGGGGAAATTCTGAAGCGTTTAAAAATTAAGAATTTCATAGTTTTTGCCAGGTGGAGAAAGTGAAATTAGAGAATATATAGATTTAGAAATAGTCCAGAAAAATTCGATTCATTTACTTTTTAGGGTTCACTTATGAAATGAATATTTACGAAATTAAAGTAGAGTAAAAAATAATATTCCTTTAAAATTTTAATATGAAACATTTTGTAGAAAAAAAACATATATTTTATGATACAGTATCAACTTGCTTCATTTACATTATTATTCTCTTTTTAACATAATATTCCCAGAAAGATGCAAGTAAACATTATTTTTTTTAAAAATATCTTGATGAAATTTGTGTTGATATTAATTACATGAACAGAAAGAAGGATATTAGATAATCTTAAAAATGAATGACGCACATAAGAAAGTCAAAAAATCTAAAAGAAGATAAAGAAACTCTGATAACTTTTCCAATATTAATAAGATATTATCAAAACTAAGCATCCATACAGTTTGCTCACATTTGCTGTAAGTAAAACAATAGATACATCGATACCTTAATTTGCTTGGCCTCTAAATACCCTCAAAATCACTATCCATCGATGGCTAATACAAATTTTGAAAAACTGATGGATGATATACATTAATAATATTAAGTTGGTTAAATTTTCCATAAGAGATACAATGTGGAGACAGAACCGTTTTCACAAACAATCTCACTTCGACATTTCCGAAAACATTGGAATTAAAGTAAACATATGATTCTGTTAGGTGGTATCCACGATATAGAAATATAGCACCAGAGCAAAAAGTCACAATTTTTAAACCCTTTGAAATGTAAACTTCAAATCGACTACTTTGGACAGACAGGTGTATAATAAGTATCCACTTAACCTTAAGTTGCAGTGTCTAAACTTGCTACTACTTTTAAGAAGAATGATATAAGATTTCATTGGAATTAAATCTGGACCCATATTTATATATACCGGGAAGACTGCAAGCTGTTTCGAATTCCTATGTTTTTTCTACACCATATTGATCATGGTAATTTCTTTAATTAATATGGTAATCAGTTTACTTTAGAGTGGTTTGGAGCTTTACTGTTTACGGTTGATACATGAAGACTAGTGAAACAGAGATCTACTTTTCAAAGCCTATTCCCAATGTTTACGAACATCCAGTCGAGTACTGTGATTCAAACCGATGATCTCCAGTACCGAAGAGCCTATTTGGACATCGTATGACTATTTATTTTAGGTGCTTTCATATTTTTGTACAACATCTATATATTATATTTTAAATTAATGTATCGCATATAATATAGTTTCTAAGTACTGTAATTACCACAGTTTTTTAACAACAAACAAGAATGAAAGATTTCTGAAAGACAATAGAAATTACATAAAAGAGTAGAAATTACATACAAGAAATATTTTAAATGAATAAGATTTAAAATATTTCTACAAAATTTAGAAAGAAGTAATTTACAGTTATCTTACGCATATTTTTAGACGGAGAGGGGAACAGATTTCTAACTTTCTATGCATAAAGCCCTAAGCAATAGAAAAACGAGGAAAAAAACTGTTCCGAGTTAAAATTTAATACAAAAATAAGAAAAAAATACTGCTGGTAATATGAAATCATTTTGAGGTTTTCTTTCAGTGACATTTCGGAGGTAATTAGTCCTTCCAACCTCAGGCAAATAATGATGGGGAAATTCTGAAGCGTTTAAAAATTAAGAATTTCATAGTTTTTGCCAGGTTGGGAAAGTGAAATTAGAGAATATCTAGATTTAGAAATAGTCCAGAAAAATCCGATTCATTTACTTTTTGGGGTTCAGTTATGAAATTCATATTTACAAAATTAAAGTACAGTAAAAAATAATATTCCTTTAAAATTTTAAGACGAAATATTTTATAGAAAAAGGAAAATTTATACATATTATGATGCAGTATCAACTTGTTTAATTTAGATTATTATTCCCTTTTTAACATAATATTCCCAGAAAGATGCAAGTAAACCTTAATTTTTTTTAGAAATATCTTGATGAAACTTGTGTTACTTTGCTGTCATGCATAAAAGGCTAATTTTAAAAAAAAATTATGAATACACTAAAGTAAAGAAATTAAGAACAGAAGTAAAAGATATTATGACTACATGATATTCAGTAAAACATTAATGAATTCTTTAGATTGTAAGGACTTTTTTAAGAGATAAGCAGATCAATAATTTTTAAAATACTAAAAATATTTCGTTACTTAAAATGAAGTACTGATAAATTATTACATAACAAGTAAAGGGATCTTAAAAATCCTTTGATTTAAACAAAATATCTTTAAAAGACCTATGCAAATATCGTATTTATCATATATATATTTTAGTAATATGCCATATTTGAACTACCTTTTTAAGAAAAAATATAAAAATTGAAATAAGAAAACTTCAAAGGAAGATATTTTTTGTTCTCTAGTAACTAGTCTTGTAAAAAGACCTATGCAAATATCGTATTTACCATTTTAGATATATATTTTTTTGTAATACCCCATATTCTAACTACCTTTCTAAGAAAATATTGAAATAAGTATGCTTCAAGTTTCAAAAAAAGCTTTTTTTTGTTAGCTAGTAACTGGTCTTCTATAAAGACCTATGCAAATATCGTATTTATCATTTCAGATATATATTTTAGTAATGCTCCATATTCCAAATAACATTTTAAGTAAAATATAAAAATTAAAATAAGAAAAATTCAAGTTTAAAAAAAAAAAAATTTTAAATTAGCTAGTAACTGGTCTTGTAAAAAGAATTATGTAAATATCGTATTTATCATTTCAGATATATATTTTAGTAATACCTCATATTCGAACTACCTTAAGTAAAATATAATAATTATTATATTTAAAAATTAAAATAAGAAAACTTCAAGTTTCAAAGAAAGACTTTTTTTATTCCCTAGTAAATGGCCCTATAAAATGACCTATGCAAGTATCGTATTTATCATTTCAGATATATATTTTAGTAATACCCCATATTCGAACTACCTTGAGTAAAATATAATAATTATAATATTTAAAAATTAAAATAAGAAAACTTAGTTTCAAAAAAAGAATTTTTTTTTATTCCCTAGTAACTGGTCTTGTAAAAAGAAATATGCAAATATCGTATTTATCTTTTCAGATATATATTTTAGTAATACCCCATATTTGAACTACCTTTTTAAGTAAAATATAAAAATTAATATAAGAAAACTTCAAGTTCTAAAGAAAAACTTTTTTATTCACTAGTAACTGGTATTGTAAAAATACCTTCGCAAATATCATATTTATCACTTTAGATATATATTTTAGTAATACCCCATATTCGAACTAACTTTTAAAGTAAAATATAAAAATAAAAATAAGGAAACTTCAAGTTTCAAAGAAAGACGTTTTTTTATACCCTAGCAACTTGTCTTGTAAAAAGACCTATGCAAATATTATATTTATCATTTCAGATATCTTTTTAGTAATACCCCATATTCGAACTACTTTTTTAAGTAAAATATAAAAATTAATATAAGAAAACTTCAAGTTTCAAAGAAACTATTTTTTTTTATTCCCGAGTAACTGGTCTTGTAAAAAGACCTATGCAAATTCGTATTTATCATTTCAGATAAACATTTTAGTAGTACTCCATATTCGAAGTACCTATTTAAGTAAAATAAAAAAAAAATTAAAATAATAAAACTTCAAATTTCAAAGAAAGCCTTTTTTTATTCCCCAAAACTGGTCTTGTGAAAGTATTTATCATTTCGGATATATATTTTAGTAATACCCCATATTAGAACTAACTTTTAAATTAAAATAGAAAAATAAGAACACTTCAAGTTTCAAAGAAAGACTTTTTTTATTCAATAGTAACTAGTTTTGTAAAAAGACCTATGCAAATATCGTATTTATCATTTCAAATATATATTTTACTAATACCAAATATTCGAACAACCTTTTTAAGTATAATATAAAAATTAATATGAGAAAACTTCAAGTTTCAAAGAAAGACATTTTTTATTCCCTAGTAACTTGTCTTGTAAAAAGACCTATGCAAATTCGTATTTATCATTTCAGATATTTATTTTATTATTTTACCATATTCGAACTACCTTTTTAAGTAAAATATAAAAATAAAAAGAAGGAAACTTTAAGTTTCAAAGAAATTTTTTTATTATTCCCTAGTAACTAGTCTTGTAAAAACACCTATGCAAATATCCTATTTATCATTTCAGATATATATCTTAGAAATAAACCATATTCGAACTACCTTTTTAAGTAAAATATAAATATAAAAATAAGGAAACTTCAAGTTTCAAAGAAATGTTTTTTTTTTATTCCCTAGTAACTGGTCTTGTAAAGAATATTTCCAATCATTTCAGATTTTATTTTTATTATTCATAAACTATTAAGTAAAATATAAAAATAAAAAGAAAAATTTAATTCAAAGAAACAGAAATTTGTAAAAAATTGAATATTCATTTCAGATATATATTTAGAAATCTATTCGAACTACATTTTAAGTAAAATATAAATATAATAAGTAGTTTCAAAGTTTTTTTTAAAAAAGTAAAGAATATTTCCAAGAGTTATTTAAAATATAAAAAATTCATCAGAGACAAAACATCCTTTCTAATACACAAACTTTTGTGACAGGAAATGGAACCTAAAACCCTGATGGGAATTGTAATGCTTCTAAACCGCCAATATTTCACCGCGAGATCAAATTGTTGTTGTATAGAGGAAATTGAATTTTCCAGCTTTCTCCTAAAGTTCCATTTCAGTTACATCACCTTTGAGGTCTGTACGCAGTAATAAGTGTAGTGACGGATGAGGAAAAAGGATGTTTTTAAAAATATGTAAGCAAAAAAAGTTATTTAAAGCGTCTAAAATCACAACTTCATCTTTAATAATATCAGAATAGTAACTAGAAAGGATTATTTAACACTATAGATATACACTATGCGAAAAAAGCAGTTTTTGAAAATTTAATTTAACGCAGTGTTTGAGGTCTCTGTGTTGTCTCTCTCTCTCTTCTATATATATATATATATATAAATATATATATATATATATATATATATATATATATAATATATATATATATATATATATATATATATAAATATATATATATATATATATATATATATATATATATATATATATATATATATATATATATATATATATATATATATATATATATATATATATATATATATATATATATATATATATATATATATATATATATATATATATATATATATATATATATATATATATATATATATATATATATATATATATATATATATATATATATATATATATATATTATATATATATATATATATATATATATATATATATATATATATATATATATATATATGTATATATATATATATATATGTATATATATATATATATATATATATATATATATATATATATATATATATATATATATATATATATATATATATATATATATATATATATATATATATATATATATATATATATACATATATATATATATATATATATATATACATGTATATATATATATATATATATACATATATATATATATATATATTATATATATATATATATATATATATATATATATATATATATATATATATATATATATATATATATAATATATATATATATATATATATATATATATATATATATATATATATATATATATATATATACATATATATATATATATATATATATATATATATATATATATATATATATATATATACATATATATATATATATATATATATATATATATATATATATATATATAATATATAATATTTTGTCTTTGTAAGTTCATTATACTTTTTCGAATTTGCTTTTATTTTTGTATATATTCAGACATAACATAAGAATAATTTCTATATAAGCCTATTATAGGCCTTATTAACATGTAAGTGTTGAATAAACATTAAATTTCGCGGTATAGATTAGTTTAGTTAAGTCCTTGCTGAGTAATACACGGCTTTCTCGTGTGATAGCGAAAAACTTCAACGAATTAAGAACCTTATTATAATTTATCTCAATTAAAATAAATAGCTTGAAATGTTTTCTCTGTAGCACATTTTTCACCAGTAAAAGAAAACATATACTAACACGCATATGTTAACGTGTGATAAACCCTTAAATAGAAATTAATTTTACTATCGAAAGTTATCAGTAATGAAGATTTTTCAACATATATTTATAAGGTATATTTTACTTTTAATTAAAATAAACTATCTGAAATTAGTTTTCTACTAATTTTAGACAAGGTAAAGAAATTAAATGTTAATCAGTAGTTACTATACTCATTAAGAAAGTAAAAAAATAGGTTAAAAACTTTTAATATAGGTCTGCTGTCTGCTATTTTCAGACAATGATAATAAAGAGAGTGCTAAACTATATTTTATTAGAGAGTGCTAAATTATAGGTAAATTATATTTTTTTAAACATTATTCCAACATTTTTAAAGTTAAAAAATATCATAATTTTTTTAAATATGATTTAAAATTAACAGTTATTTTAACAAAATCTCTTTGAAAATGAATGTCTTTACAAGTTAGGAAAAAATTCAAAAATTCTTTAGTCAGAAAATTAAAAATGAGATACAAGAAGTATATTTCTTTCTGCCTGATATTGAATACCTGGGAACACTAAACTTCAGAGTCTAAAAAATGTTCACAAACTGCAAGCTCTGCAGAAAGTAAGTCACGTTTTCGGAGCTACCTCAATTACAAATTCTTTTTATCTGCGTGCAAATTTTGTAGATGTTTCCAGACGTAGCATAAAGATTAAGGCAAGAGACAGATTTCGGAAAATGTTGAAAAGCTAATGAAAAGCTGACTAAATAAGAAATCAATTTTTTTAGAATAATAAAGTTGTAATTCATATATTTTCTGTCATGCTTAGCGATAGATTTTAAAAACTTTAAATTTAAAATTCAATGGTAAACTTTTATTGATATTTAATTTACACTTGTTAGAAACATATGTGTTATTTACATTTATTTATTCATTACAATTATTTTTGTTTATAATAGTGACATAAAATTTTTAATGACACTTTAGTAATATTTTTAGTAATAGTTTTAAAAAATCCTTTATGAAAGATAAGTTTTCTTTTGATTTATGCTATGCATGACTTTTCTTTGTACTACTGTTCCTACTATTTGATTATTCTTTATTTATCCACTATTTAACTGTCTTGAAATAGAAGACAAGACTAAAAAAGGTTTACTTTATTGTCTTTCTGGTGTTTTACAACTCAAAATGTTCATCTATATTTTCATTTAAAAACTGGTTCATTGTTCTCTAATTTTATTTTCATCAATTAAGAGCGTTCTGTTTTTATCACATTACATCTTTGAGACATAAGAATCGCTTTCTAAAACAAACAAAAAGTAAAGTAAATATACAGAATTTTAGGACATTTTAAATTAGTTTTAGTACATCTAAAAGGCAAGAATAAATACAGAAGTTTCTTATACAAGTTTAGATATGATTCCCCAATGCATAATAAGCCCTGATTTATCAGATTTACACAAAATGTTTTAAATTGATGACAAATAAACAAAATAAACCAATTCCTAATAATTAGAAGATGAATTTATGAAAAGAATAGTACGTATATAATACTATAAAAAATGTAAAAGGGACAGTTTGATATTTGATTTCCAGAGCAACGGCTTTCTGCTTTGCTTTGTTATAGAAAGACTGTGGTATGAGACAAATTTTGGAAAAGGTTTACGGAAAGCAGTAAATAAGAAACTACTTTTTTTAAAAATTGTATAATTATACTTCAGATATCTTGTATCAAGATAGATTTTAAAACTTTAAATTTGAAATTCAATTATAAATTTTTATAGATAATTATTTTACGCTTTTCAGGAACATAAATGTAATCTATATTTATTGATTCATTACAAATATTTTTTGTATAAAATAGTGGTATAGAATCTTTAAAGACACTTTATTTTAGTTATATTTTAGTAAGAGTATCATGTATGAGTAAGGTTTCTTTTTAATGCATTACATTCATGGGTTTTCGTTGTACAATTGTTCTTACTGATTGTTTATTCTTAATTTACCGATTAATTAACTGTCCTGAAATCACAATCAGGGCTTAAAATATTTGCTTATTAGTCTTTAGAGTATTGCTCCTAAGCACATTTAAATAATACACACACATATATACATATATATGTATTTACACATATGCATGCATACATACGTATATATATATATATATATATATATGTGTGTGTGTGTGTGTGTGTGTGTGTATTGTTAACTACTCAATATAACACGTAATTTATATAAAATGCAATGAAAGTAAATATATAAAAGCATATAACATTATAAACCTAATCATATTTAAATAATATATATATATATATATATATATATATATATGTGTGTGTATATATATGTATGTATGTATGTATGTATGAATAGTTAGTGTGCTGTGTTTTGATACCGGAGTTCAAAGGTTCAAAACTCGCTGAAGCTTGGAGATTCGTAGCCGTTCGGAATGAGCTTTAATCAATAGGTCCCAGCCTCGTGTAGCAAAACAGTAAACCACAAAGCTGGAAGCTAAACCAAACTTAATCAAACCATTTAAATAAAATTCATTCAAGCAAACTGGATAAAGAAATTATATTTACTTTAATTAACTCTATAAAATCTTATAAGGAGTCAAATTTATTTAGCATTGGTTGGTTTGTTTTGTTTTGTTTGTAGCTCTGCAGTCTACATTTTTGAAACACGGGGGCTAATAAGACCAAGACGTATTGATTTGAGCTGATCTCAAACGGCTACCAAAACCAATGCCACAGTTTGATTTTATACCACGAACTTTGGTACCAATACCAGCATTCTAGCCATTTGGTCATCGTTCGGCTTAATTTATCACTGGAGATTAAGTTCATTGCAATTTTAAACTACATGTTTGCTATTTAATCTTTATAATCTCGTTGTTATTGACAAAATCATTTTAATTCTTAAATATTTTTAATATCTTGTAAATATAATTTAATTAATGGGGGGCAGCAAATATATATTATTTAATTATTTTCTCATAAATTTATCATTGAAAGTCAGGTAATACCAATGCAATTAACTTTTCTTAGGGAATTACATATGCATTAATAATTTACTAGTTATCAATCAATAATTTTGTTTTACTGGTACTAAAAGAAAACTCTGCTGAAAAATATCGAGATTGGAGAGAACAAAAATTATTTCTTTTTACTTTTATTTGAACACATTGTTATCTTTGCTAGATTTTTAAACCACGCTGCAGGGTACAATTACTATCTTCTAAAGTTTAGTATCTTTTATTGGAATTTTCAGTATCTTAAAGGTTATAAAAATGATCTTTAGTCAGAGACATACGGGAATAAACTTGGAATAAAAGTTGTATAAGTTTCAGATATCTAATTAGTTTTGCGAAATTTTGAAAAAAAAATATCAAAAAGTATAAAGAAATAAAAATGCACCTTAAAATTTCCTTGAACCCCAGTTCATAAATCTGTTTATGCAAAGTAGAATTTTTGTTAGATAAATTGAGAGGGTGTAAAAACTAGCCAACTAAAATTTTGAAACTTCTTGTAGATCAAGAAAAAAAATTTAAATGAAAATTATAGACCTGTATTATGAAGATATTCTAAATAATATTCTATGAATAATTTATATTCTTTGAAGGAAAAAGTTAAGAAAACTTTGTGTTGTTGATCTTAAATTAAGCTTCTTATAAAAAAGTCTCACGTTGTATGATGAAGTAGCTACTTTAGATTATAAGAACATATATTCTACAGTAAGAAGTTAGTGTATTTATAATGTGATATTATGATTAAAATAGCAGTAAAGTAAAAAAAATGTGAAAATATTTCAAAATTATTTTCTTGGTAAAACGTAATTTTTTTAATGTACAAATGTTTTTCATAAGGGAGGATCAGACATGAAAATTTAATGCTCAATAATATTAATAAGTATATGATATATAGTTTTAGTAATGACTTTTTATTATATATAGAGATATATATTTTATTTTTTACTTAAAGTAGAAATATATAAGTCTTATAAAAAATTAAGTTGTTCGTCTACTATAAAAGATAATTATTACAAGATAAATATTTTACACTTATATTATAAACATAAGCACATTTTTATAGTTATATTCTAATAATATAACGGAATTAGTAATTTTAATTAGAACTGTACGATAATTAATAATTCCTTGTCATAGACATTTAATTTACAGTATTTACTACACAGTTCTCTATATAATTTTAGCTTTCTATTTAACTTCCTCTATCATAAGATATATATTTAATGGATTTAGAACTGCGTAATTACAGTGTATTCCTCTCTGACACACAGGGGATCATACGGCTGTTAAATCGACAAAACATTAGGTTTTTCAGAAAAAAAAATGTGAAAAAAAATTTGATTCTGAATATTTTAAAACAATCCAAATAAAAAAAAATACCAATATTGAAAGGATTTATGAATATAAACATGGCAGCTGTTTACTGAAAATATATTTAACTTAAAAACTTTATCTCAAATTGTATTTTTTTTTTCATGTAACGCACATGTTATCTCAAAAAGATTTTAATATTTTTTCATGAAACTTTTACAGGTTGTATACAATAGGATTTTATACAATTGAAAGTAAATTTTATTGTATATTTCCGAAAGTATTTTTTCCAATGATAAATTTTGAATTTATAATTAAAAATTCATTTTATCTAATATTTTTTTAAATATATATGAACCTTAATTATTTAATTGTATACAAATTTAGTTTCTAAGTTAATTTGAGATGTTGTACTACGTTTTAAAGCAATAACTATGTCTTAAACTTAATTATATTTTTAGTAATCATTCGCATTAACCTTGATATTACTTTTGTTAACAACAAAGTATCTCTTACTTAAATCTTTCTCACAAAAATATATTCTGTTTCAAAAAGGAAGTAAATATGTGAGTAAAGATAAAAATTTGTTCTAACTATGTTAAAAAATTATATTTGTAATAATAGTAGTTTTTAACAAATAAATCATAATTTGTTTACATTTTTTTGTACTTTTCAGAATCGTATGACTCCTTAAATGTGATACAATAGAAACAAATGTGGAAAGTGACAATTTGTGTTCTGCTTTTGTAAAATGAAAATTGCTCTAAACTTTTCAAATTTCGAATTAATTCTATTTAAAAAAATAAATCCCACATATTTTTAAATACATTTAATTCAAATAATTTTTAAAAATATATGTGTATCTTATATGTGTACAAATTTAGGTACAAAGTTACTTTGATATATTGTAGTATGCTTTAAAATCATAAGTTTGTCTTAAATCTAATTATATACTTAGTTATCAGTCGTGTTAAGCCTTGATATAATTTTTGATAACAACAAAAACCTCTTATGTATAAATATCTTAGAAAAATACGTTTTAAGTTTCCAAAATAGATATAAAGAGGTTAGTAATATATATAAAATATTAATATAATATATAAGGTTTATATATATATATATATATATATATATATATATATATAAAGATTTTGCATACAATCTGTAAAAATTTCATGAAAAAATGTTAAAAACTTTTTTGAGATACGATACTTGTTACATGTAAAAAACATAATTAGAGAAATGTCAAGTTACTTTTCTAAGTTATATTTCTTTACAGAAAGCTCTTTATAATAGAGTTATGTAAATAAGTATAATAATTTTTTCTATCTATATTTAAAAAATTATGTTTGTAAAACGGGTAGTTTACAAGCTATAAAAAGTCTAATATAATAATTATTTTAGATTTTTTCAGCTTTTTAGAGTTGTATGACCCCTTAGTAAAGTTTACTTACAGAAATCTTCACTTTAAGAAATTCTGTTTAAAATGTGTTTTGGTTGGAGCACAGAAAGTCAATTTTTCAGGGAAAACTAATGTACATGGGGGAAAATTAGCAATGTACAATAAACAATTCAGATTTTGAAGGAAAAAAAACTACAAATCTTACATTTTTTGTACCTTTATCAATCTTTCCTATAAAGACATGTCTAAAAAAGTATTTTCTATTGGATGAAAACCTTATATTTGGTTAAAATATATGATCATTTGCCCTCAAGTAATATCACTAGAAAGATTTAATCTAAAAAAAATTCAGATCCCTAAATTTTGATACATCGAGAAATACTAAAATATTCTTCATAATTAGTGGAGAATTTAATCTGTTTGCTCTTTCGTCGTTATTATGAGTTGTTTTTAATTGAAGTCTACGGGGAGTGTATTCATAAAAAGTTAATTATTTCCCAAATATTCGGATTTATTCATTTACTGTAACTTAATCTGAGAATTGCTTCAGGGCTTTTAGCTTCATTCCGAGGAGGTTTGAGAAGCTGAAATTCTAAAGAAACTTTTTTTTAATACGGTACTTTGGGAAATCTTAAAATTTTCTTTTAATTGAAATCGAGGAGTCAAAATATTAAATAGCGTCACCTAGGAGAATTAAAGTGAATTTATTGATTTAATAGTTACTGATATTTTAATTAATATTTTGGGATTACATATTTTTAGCAATACACATATGTAAATATATAAGATATATGATATAGTTTATATAGTCAGAGACATACGGGAATAAACTTGGAATAAAAGTTGTATAAGTTTCAGATATCTAATTAGTTTTGCGAAATTTTGAAAAAAAAATATCAAAAAGTATAAAGAAATAAAAATGCACCTTAAAATTTCCTTGAACCCCAGTTCATAAATCTGTTTATGCAAAGTAGAATTTTTGTTAGATAAATTGAGAGGGTGTAAAAACTAGCCAACTAAAATTTTGAAACTTCTTGTAGATCAAGAAAAAAAATTTAAATGAAAATTATAGACCTGTATTATGAAGATATTCTAAATAATATTCTATGAATAATTTATATTCTTTGAAGGAAAAAGTTAAGAAAACTTTGTGTTGTTGATCTTAAATTAAGCTTCTTATAAAAAAGTCTCACGTTGTATGATGAAGTAGCTACTTTAGATTATAAGAACATATATTCTACAGTAAGAAGTTAGTGTATTTATAATGTGATATTATGATTAAAATAGTATTAAAGTAAAAAAATGTGGAAATATTTCAAAACTATTTTCTTATTGAAACATAAATTTTTTAATATACAAATATTTTTCATAAGGGAGGCACAGACATCAAATTTTAATGCTCAATAATTTTAATAAGTACATAATATATAGATTTAGTAATGACTTTTTATTATATATAGAGATATATATTTAAATTTTTACTTAACACTTTGACGGCCACTTCTTTGGAATTTAATGAAATTAGTTTATAAATGCTATCTATGAACCTTATGAATGTAAAATATATAAAAATTTTTCTTAACATTTCTTAGAGAGGTATACCTTTAGGAGGGTTTGAGGGGTGGTTAAACTGATAAAACCCTCCCCTCGTACAGCTTGAATAAAATACTTTTTAAAATTTTAATAATATTGTAAGAATAATTAAAAAGTACCCTTAAAATAGTACAATAAATAAAAATTTTAACAAATAGTACAATAAATAAATAACTGAAAAGTAGTATAATAAATAAATAGCTTAACAAACAGTATAATAAATAATACCTTAATAAGCAGCATAATAAATATATAGCTTAACAAATAGTATAATAAATAAATAGCTTAGTAAATAAATAACTTAATAAACAGCATAATAAATAATATCATTTATGTTAACAAATAGTATAATAAATAAATATCTTAAAAATAGATTAATAAATAAATAACTTAACAGTTTATAAGTATTGTTTGGTTAATACTATTTTGGTTATACGTCAGAAAAATAAAATTACTGACTTCCCAGGTACGGTGTAATTACATATATTTCAAAAGAAAATAATAAATTAAATGTAGTACTGTCCTATATAGGTTTAAATTGTCAAAATATAAAAACTGAAAAAATCATTCATATATCTACAAAAAGTAAAGAAAAAATTAAAATATTTGAATGTGGTCTCATTGCGAAACCACTGTCAGCTAAAAGGTTAAAGTAGAAATATATGTCTGACAAAAAATTAAGGTTTTCGTCTACTATAAACGATAATTATTACACAAGATATATAACTTACTGTGACACATGCACTTTGTACACTCTTTATTTTATAAAATATACGTTAATAATAAAAAAAATTAGGGATTTCTATTAGAACTGTAGTATAATTAATAATTCATTGTCATAGGCATTTACTTTGTAGTATTTGCTACATAGTATTCTCTGTATGATTTTGTTAAACATTTAGCTTTCTATTTAACTTTTTCTATCATAAGATATAATTTAATGGATTTAGAACTGCGGAATTACAGTGTATTCCTCTCTGTCATATAGTTGATCATACGACTGTTAAATCGACAAAAAATTAGGTTTTTTAGAAAAAAAAGTGTGAAAAAAAATTTAGTTCTGAATATTTTAAAACAATCCGAGTAAAAAAAATTCCAATATTGAGAAGTTTTATGAATATAAACATGACAGCTGTTTACTGAAAATATATTTAACTTAAAAACTTTATCTCAAATTTTTCTGAAATTGTGTTTTTTTTTCATGTAACGCGTATGTTAACTCAAATATTTTTAATTTTTGAATGAAATTTTTTACAAGTTGTATACAATAGAATTTTCATCTGATTAAATCTAAAATTTCTTTTATATTCCAGAAAATATGTTTTGTTTTGGAATGATAAATTTTTAATTTTTAAGGAAAAATTTAATTTTTTGAAATATTTTTTAAATATGTACCTTAATTATTTTATTATATACAAATTTAGGTTCAAAGTTATTTTGAGGTATTGTAGTATGTTTTAAGCAACAAGTTTGTCTTAAATTTAATTGTATTTTTAGTAATCATGCGCGTTAGCCTTGATACCATTTATGTTAACAACAAAGTATCTCCTATTAAAAACTTTCTAACAAAAATATTTTCTGTTTCAAAAATGAAGTAAATGTTTGTATAAAGATAATATTTTGTTCTAAGTTAAAAAATTATGTTTGTAAAAATAGTAGTTTTCAAGGCATATTATTCACTCGTTTATTTTGAGATATTGTAGTATGTTTTAAAACAATAAGTTTGTCTTAAACTTATTTATATTTTTAGTAATCATACGCGTTAGCCTTCATATAATTTTTGTTAACAACAAAGAGTCTCTTATTTAAAACTTTCTAACAAAAATATTTTCTCTTTCAAAAATGAAGTAAATATGTGTATAAAGATAATAACTATTTAAAAAAATTATGCTTGTAAAACATGGTAGTTTTTAACACATAAATCATAATTTGTTTAAATTTTTTTGTACTTTTCAGAATCGTATGACTCCTTAAATGTGATACAATAGAAACAAATGTGGAAATAGACAATTTATGTTCTGCTTTTGTAAAATGAAAATTGCTCTAAACTTTTCTAATTTGGGATTAATTCTATTTAAAAATTAAATAACAAATAATTTTTAAATATTT
>CM063510.1:140418003-140428003 GCA_032207245.1 Pardosa pseudoannulata
CGAGAAGTGGAGGGCATGTCTATAAACGCTGTCATTGTAAAAAGAAATGTTTCATTAATAAATGCCATTAAAAATATAAGGGACTCCTTTTGCAATTCAAATTACTATAACAGTTTAAATTGTTGCAACAAATAAGATAGTATAACGTCAATCAGATAATTAAGTTAATTATTGATATGATTTTCTTTTCTAAGAGTGTCCGGTTTGTTCTAAGTTCAACAGTTACATGTGCTACTACTATAGATTTGACTGAATTACGGAGAAGAAAATATAAATATCCGACATGTTCAACATTCACCATTAGTGCATGGTGAATGTCGACATTTACCGGTGTAAGTCAGAAATAAAAGTATTTAGCAAATATTTCGGACATACACCAAATGACTACGTGAATGTTGACATTCACCGGTGAAAGTCGACATTCTCCAGATTTCGGTCTTTCACAGTAACATATATATATATATATATATATATATATATATATATATATATATATATATATATATATATATATATATATATATATATATATATATATATATATATATATATTTAAGCATTTACAATTTCATTCTAAAATTCATGATTGAATTTTTGTTTATTTTACAAAAATATTGCTAAACTAATAGTAAAATAATTTTTAATATTATTTTTGGATTGTAATTTATATTCAACTTATCTTATTTTGTATATGTATTTTGTATTTTTCTCTATTATCCTAATGTTGTAAACATACTTTATTATTTCCTTTTAGTATTGAATAAGAGCTTCATAGGTTTGTAGTTTATAGATTTTCTAACATTATTTACTAAAATTTATGCTCACTACCTGTAATAACATTTCAATATCACTAAGATTTTAAAAATGATTAGACATAGAAACTTAAAATTAGGCATTAAAGATTGATGAAAATGCAGTTATGAACTTATGCTTTTCATTACAACTCATAATCTTTATAATATAAAATCTCAATATACCAGATATTAATATCATCTATATTCAGTTGGAACAAAATCTTCGTAAAATATTGTTTAAATTCATTTTTTTTTAAAGCTAAACGATGACAGCTAATATTGTTTTGCTTCCTTGCATATCTCTTTTACACTGTTGTTAGTAGATCCAAAAGCTGCACAAAGGAGAAGCCTTTCTGGAAATGATAAAGTAAAATTGAGAGCGTATATATGATCAACAGTAAGCAATGGTGTAAACAAATATGTAAACGAATGCACCACTGACTTTGTATTCTCTCGAAAACAAACCGGTGAATAACCGTCATAGGAGGATCGTATATGGCATTTAACTAAACCAAATTTAAATAAATGGCAACAAGAAAACGTATAATTATTTATAAACTTGCAAATTAGTCAAGTAATGTCACTTCATATTTTTAAAATACATTGAAAATTGATGCAGTTGCCAAATATTAAAGTGATTATGATTTTGCGAACGTTTGAAACTCTGGATACTCCTTAAAAGATTTGAAACCGATATGAATGCGTAAATTGCTTTTAACGTATCTATTTAAAATACGATAAAAGGGGAAGTTTCAGGAAAGCTATATAGGTAATTACGTAAATAAAAAAAAAACTCAAAATTAAAGAGTAATATTTTTTATGGAAAGTATATTAAAATGAAACTTCTCTAGAACATAGGTCATTGTTTTGACTATTAAAAGAAGAGATAGTAAAATTAATCTCTGTGGGTGGAATGAATGGTTTTTATGGACATAAAATACATTACTTTTAAGAATCATTTTATTTTATAGTCGCATTAAATAGAAAATAATCGGATGTTAAATTCAAGCGATATCAATTCCATTTTTTAAAAATTGTACCCTCCCCATATTTTTTAAGATTATTATTATTTTCTTAATTTAAAAAATGTCTATGTGTGGTTCAAGGAATCCTATGTATGAATATTAAATATCTTTCAAATTGTGTATAACTTATCAACTAAATGTTTTTCTTTAGACCATGCTTCATACTATATTTCACGGATAAAAGGACTTGTTCAGTCTTCATGAAAGACTTACTGTTTAATTTTAATTGTTTAAAAATTCATATCAATTATTTTATTTTTATTTTGTATAGTTTCTTTTTAACGTTTGTTTGTATTTCAACAGATGGCATCCCCATGTAACAGTATTTATTAATTTTTTTTGTTTATTTTTAGTTTTTAAGGCCAGATAATGATGGCTGTTAGCTTGGTATTCTGTGTGTGTGTAATTCTATTAACTTTTTTCGTGCAATCCATTCATATTCAGTGTTAAAAATGTGTTTTTAAAACCTAATTCTAAATTGTAAATTAATTTTATGTACCTATAACTCTTCGTGATGTGTTTCACCATTAAAGAAGTTTAATTCTACAATAGATTTCTGTTTTGGCTCATCATTTCAGTTTCTACAGATTCTTCAAATCAAAATCAAAGGATTAAAAAATAAAGGTAAGTAATTACCTTATTCAATAATTGATTACCTTTATTGCTGAACGTTTATAATAATTAATTGACTTAAAAGAAAACAAAAATTCAAGATTCATAGTTACTTAAAGTAAAATTTTTTCTATTAAGTACAGGACTTCTCAACAATAGCTTGAAAAAACGTAAACTAAACAACGTTTTTCAGAGTATACATGGAATACTTCTAACAAGCAAATATTTAGAAGGATAAGAAATTATAAGATAAATCGTGTAGAAGAATTATTAAAAAAAATAAACTCACCTTTTATTATACTACTTGACCAGCTAAAGAGAATAGGTTTCGGTCTAACTACTATCCATAACAGAAAAAATTGACAGTACTGCCTCAAACCAAACCAAGCCATATTGATTAAATGGTGCTTAAGAATAGCAATTTACGATAATAAGCAAAAGTAATTTATGCTTACTTACATGAAGCATTTTGTGAAGTGGTTTAACTCATCTAAAAGTAATTAGTCAGTTTCTACATGCATAATGAATCAAATATCATGTAAATGAGGCAAAATCTTTATCCAGATTAGTGTCTCCCATATAATTCAACTGAGATACATTAATGCTTTGTTTAGTAATTAGCTTTGAATTCTCTGATTATCACCTTTAACAATAAACAATCTTGCGACATACATTTATTGGTTTTCTACTACCAGTATAAGTTTATGAAAGAATTTAGGTTATTCTGCAGGCATAAAAGGGATTGATCAATTTGTTGATCCTCATAAAAGCCATGCAATAGAAAGTAAATAATTATTTCTAATATGAAAATTATGCACTTTTTTCATAAAGTTTCTAAATCATTAATTCCAATGTGATTGTTTTACAAATATCAATGTAATAAAAATATACAATTTTATATATTACACTTACACAAGAAACAAATGTGTTGAATTAAATTTGAAAGAATGAGTCATACACTGGCAAATCTCATTGGTGACTGTTAATTAAGAGTACGGCGAGTCTCGATCTCTTTGAATCCATTAAATGAGTCAGTGATGGGACTTAATTTTTAGTAACTTTACTCTTTGTGCAGAATTATGTTGGATTATTTTTCAATTTCTGATGTATCACGATGATAGTGTAACTTCAAGCGATACAGATCAGGATCCATAAATGTTCTACCATTTTGTAAGGCTAATCCAGAAAAAAAAGTTCGGTCAGATGGAATGTTAGACTACGATAGCTGGAATCAACATGGAGCTTACCAAATTTCATTATGTTACCTCCGCCTTGAAGCGTGAAGAACTCGCGATTGTTGGAGATTGTTTCATTTTAAAATCACCGGCATAAAATCTGTGTCTGAAGAACTGGCTATTGTTGGAGATTGTTGCATTTTAAAATCACCGGCATAAAATCTGTGCCTGAATAACTGACTATTGTTGGAGATTGTTGCATTTTAAAATCACTGGCATAAAAACTGTACTCTGCATTCCTACACCTATTCTGTTCTCAATATACTGACTCATAAAAGCAACATCTGTATGATCTAATTTCTGTGATGCAGCTAAGAAATCGGAAACCTTCACGTTTGTTGTCAGACATAAAATGCAAGGAATGAAACCGGATAACCGATGATTTTCTGAAATTCTTTTTCTTGCAAAGTTTTTCAACCAATGTACAATAGATTCTGGTTACATCTGATGACAAGGTGGAAAACTTAGCTGAAATGGCAGTAGGGAATCATGGCAGCTGTGAATGTGTTGAATTAAATTTGAAAGAAAAAGATTTGTTATATATTTATACATTTACCAAACTGGTGACTGTGAACATAGAGTACGGTACGAAGTCTTGATCACTTTGCATCAGTTAAAGGTGTCAACGAAAGGACTTTCAACATAGACAGCACTAATTTTTAGTGTCTTCTACATCTTGGATACCAATTATTTTGGATTACTTTCCAATTTATTATAATTAGTTTCAATATCTGTCCGTTTGTAATGATATTATAAGCAAACCATCCAAGTAAATTATTATTTTACCCTAAAAAGCTTTTCTGGAAATTATATACATAAAATAATAAATTTCGACAGAAGAATTTGTTTCTTTTTTAATTGGAGATTACAAGGTTTTGGAGATTACAACAGAACCTAATTAATTTCTGGTTAGATTAATAAATCTTCTATAACGTCTTAATGCAACTATTGATTATAAAATTTTTAAAATATTAGGGTTATATCTATATCTACTGCTCTCTCTCACTCTATCTCTTTGTCTATTACTATCTGAACACAAAGAAGAACAAATTTAGAAAATGTATATAAATTAGGAGAAATTAAAATTAAATTGAGCTGTTAGGCATAAAGTTATTAATATGAATAGAAATGATCTAATAGAGATAAAAATAAATCTGTAATATGAGAAAATAATTCTCTAATGGAGAGAAAAGTATTAATAACAATGAAAAAACATAAAAATTAGAGATAAATCTTTGTGTATAGATAAATGAGAATAAAACTTTCCCTCTTAGTTTTTCTTTTACAAAAACATGCATTATAATATTTTTCTTAAATATTTTAAGTATTTATGATACATAGATTAATTCGTATGCATATACTGCATGTCGATGCAATATTATTTAAATCGTTATTAAATAATATTGCATGGACAATAAAATGCAGTATATGCATACGAATTAATCTATGTATCATAAATACAATTCTTAGAAAATGGAGAAATATATTTTTGTATTTATTTAATATATGAAAAATAAAAGCAGTACGATATTTGTGATACAGTTCGTATAGATATAACCGAAATATCTGACTTGTGTTTCAAGATAAAGAAGTTTCATTGGCAGTTGGAAGATAGGTGCTTGTCGCTGATGTGAAAGGAAATGAAACTGCTTTTCTTGATAGTTATACCTCTGTTCGGAAGCTCAAAGACTCTTCCCTCCACCCCGAAATCCTCAGTTAAGGAAATGATACTGCTATAAAGTCATGCTTAGTACAGATATAGACTTTTCCAGGAATGAAATTCTATATTACTTTTTTCTTTTTTGGTTTTTATTTCCAGTTAATATCTTTTAAGAGTTTAAAGAAAGATTGATTACTTAGGGATAAAAATATACGCTTTTGATGTATTTACTTTAGGTACAAAACATATAGGCAATTTATAGTTAAACCGAATATCTAACAAAGAATTATTCTTATTCCTAAAAAATTAGATATTCAGAAGACGATTTAATTAACGGAGATGAGTACTTTATAAAGACACATAACCTTAAATAGAATCAAATTTAAAATTTGAAACTCACCAAGAAAAGTAAAAATTTCTGTCCTTTTTTTAAGTACAATGTTATTGTTTATTGTAACAGTAGGATAGTGAGAACAGGGTTTCATAGAGTCGTTGTTAAATTATACGTATGAAAAGATAGGGAAATACTAAAAATTGAAAAAATAAGTTTACCTTTTTAAGGAAAATTTATATATGAGAAGAATGTTCCCCCATTTATTTAGGATAACATATTAATTCACTGATTTCCGAATTAAAGTAGTTAATGTAGCAAAACAGTTGTTTTTACACAAAAACACTAAAAAACTTTTATTTAACGAGCAAAACGTCTATAAATTATACATTTTTGTAGGGAGTTCAAGCAAAATATAATTGTAGCTATCCAAATTTTAAAATATCGTTCTCCATTTTTCTTTTAGATTTTCTATATAAAAGTAGGAAACTTGGAGATGGTGGTGACTTGGAGATACGAATAAAAGTTTTGCGGTGTAAAAGGATTATAAGCATTTACAAAAATTGTGGAGCAAAAATATAAAAGATTTAAAAAATTTTAAAAGTTTTACAAAATGAATTTTAAGTAAATGATCAAGTCAGATACATTAATATACTTAGACATAATCTCTATAATACAGAAATGTACAATTTTTTAATAAACAATCAATAAACAATCTTTTATGAAAGACTTTGTAATAGATTTAATATTTTAGAGTAAAAATATTTTGGATTAAAAAACTTTTAAAATTTTTACAAAATGAAATTTTAAGTAAATGATCAAGTTAGATACACTAATATATTTAGAAATGATTTCTATAATACAGAAAATTACAATTTTTATTGTAAAAGTTAATATAAAAATAATTAAAATGTTTTAATAATGTTTTAAATATTTTAATAATATTTTAGTCAGATATAAATATCACAATACTACACAAAAGTTGTTATTTCGAAGTACGTAAATCTCAGATATGTAAACAGTCATCCTTTACTGTTGAAAATAAGGGACGAGAAATGTTTGAGAGAAAATTCAAAACTTATTCACTAGAACTTATTCAACAGGAAATACATTTACGGAAACCTCAGGGAAAGTAATCCTCATATCGAGAAGTTACCTTTTAAACATATTATCCCAAGTTATTTTGTGTAACATTCTAGCAGTATTAGATAGAAATTTCTAGTACAATCTCTAATACAAAACTGTTATGAAATTTGCTTTGCAACCAGATTTATAAAACTGACCAACAAGATTATTAAGGATTTGCGATTTTCAAATGCGTTTAAAATGAGTATCTAGAGTAATCAATGTTGGTTACAGTCAAAAGCAATTCATTCATTTGTTATGATAGGTTACTCTCTTGAATGAAACAAGACTAAAAAATCTCTGCTTCAAAAATTATGTTTAAGTTACCTTCCTTATGAAGGTTTGTCAAAAGCAATTCTTTCATTTGTTATCATAGTTACTCTCTTGAACGAAACAAGACTAAAAATATTTGCTTCAAAAACGTATTTTCAAGTTACCTGCCTTATGAAGGTTTGTCAAAAGCAATTCTTTCATTTGTTATCATGGGTTACTCTCTTGAATGAAACAAGACTAAAAATCTATGCTTCAAAAATTATGTTCAAGTTACCTTCCTTATGAAGGTTTGTCAAAGCAATTCCTTCATTTTTTATCATAGTTACTCTCTTGAACGAAACAAGACTAAAAATATTTGCTTCAAAAACGTATTTTCAAGTTACCTGCCTTATGAAGGTTTGTCAAAAGCAATTCTTTCATTTGTTATCATGGGTTACTCTCTTGAATGAAACAAGACTAAAAATATTTTCTTCAAAAAATTATGTTCAAGTTACCTGCATTATGAAGGTTTGTCTAAAGTAATTCCTTCATTTGTTATCAAAGGTTAATTTCTTGAATGAAACAAGACTAAAAATCTATGATTCAAAAAATTATGTTCAAGTTACTTATGCTTATGCAGGTTTGCTTATGCAGGTTTGTCAAAAGCAATTCCTTCATTTATTATCATATTTACTCTCTTGAATGAAACAAGACTGAAAATCTATGCTTCAAAAATTATGTTCCAGTTACCTGCCTTATGAAGGTTTGTCAAAAGCAATTGCTTCATTTATTATCATAGGTTACTCTCTTCAATAAAAGAAGACTAAAAATCTCTGCTTCAAAAAATTATGTTCAAGTTACCTGCCTTATGAAGATTTGTCAAAAGGGATTACTTCATTTGTTACCGTAGGTTACTCTCTTGAATAAAAGAAGACTAAAAATCTCTGATTCAAAAAATTATGTTCAAGTTACCTGCTTTATGAAGGTTTGTAAAAAGCAATTCCTTCATTTGTTATCCCATTTAATTTCTTGAATAAAACAAGACTAAAAATCTATGCTTCAAAAAATTATGTTCAAGTTACCTGCCTTATGAAGGTTTGTCATAAGCAATTCTTGTTCAAGTTACTTGTCTTATGAAGGTTTGTCAAAAGCAATTCCTTCATTTGTTATCATATTTACTGTCTTGAATAAGACAAGACTAAAAATCTCTGCTACAAAAAATTATGTTCAAGTTACCTTCCTTATGAAGGTTTTTCAAAAGCAATTCCTTCATTTCTTATCATAGTTACTTTCTTGAATGAAACAAGACTAAAAATCTCATCTTCAAAAAATTAGGTTCAAGTTACCTGCTTTATTCTTTGTATTGTTTTTTATAGTATTGTTATTGTTTGTCAAAAGCAATTCCTTCATTTGTTATAATATTTACTCTCTTGAATAAAACAAGACTAAAAATCTCTGCTTCAAAAAATTATGCTCAAGTTACCTGTCTTATGAAGGTTTGTCAAAAGCAATTCCTTCATTTCTTATCATAGTTACTTTCTTGAATGAAACAAGACTAAAAATCTCTGCTACAAAAAATTGAAAAATCTCTGCTTGAAAAAATGATGTTCAAATTACCTGCCTTATGAAGGTTTGTAAAAAGCAATTCCTTCATTTGTTATAATTACTCTCTTGAACGAAGCAAAACTAAAATTATTTGCTTCAAAAAATTATATTCAAGTTATCTGCTTTATGAAGGTTTGTCATTAAAAATACGTTGAAATGCTATTCAATTAGAAAAATAAAAATATTTTTAGTACTTTCTAAATTCATATCATATACACAAAAAGAAAATGAAACAAATAGTAGAATATTGAATTGTTTTCATAAAAATGATTTCTGGGTAAATATATATACTTATCCCTTATCATTACTTTTCATCTCTTCGCAAACACTTCACCAAGCTAAACGGTGAACAACATTCATTTTTCTTAATAGAAATAAGCCTAATGCTATCTAAGGCATCGTTAGGCTCTTGAATTCTGCGGTTATTCATGTCACGAAGTTGCTAATACTGATTTCATGTGCAAATGCGATTACGCCTAATTCTAATGATTAGTCCACACACCGGTAATGCATTTCCTATTTATCCCTGTGTAGTTTTATGAATATTGTGTCAGAAATGAAATAAGAATTATTTCATTTCTGCATTCTGAAAAATAATGTAATATCATAAATAATAGTATTCTTATATTTCATATAATTTGGATATTTTTATAAAATAGAATTGAAAAATTTTGTTAAAAAGTATGTTAATCATAATTGAGTGTTTTAACAGAAAGCTTATTCAACAAAAAAAATGTGTATTCTTTATAAAATAACAATAGAGTAATTTTATAATTATTTAACATATCACATTTAGACCGAACGATGGCCGATTGGTTAGGGTGCTGGCCTTCTGATCCGGAGTTCGTGAGTTCCAATCCCACTGTGGTATGGATGTTCGTAGCCGTTCGGAATCCGCTTTAAGCAGTAGGTCCCGGTCTCATTAGCCCTCGTGTTGCGAAAAGTAGACCGTAGCGCTCCAAACGAAACCACAATTAATATTTCTATAATTACTTCATTTTATTTAAAACACATCTGTTAGGTTAGGTTTGGTTTGGTTTGGTTTGGTTTGGAGCGCTACAGTCTACTGTTTTGCACACGAGGGCTAATGAGACCGGGACCTACTGCTTAAAGCCGATTCAGAACGGCTACGAACATCCATGCCATAGTGAGATTCGAACCCACGAACTCCGGTAAAGACGATCAGCTCCCTAACCAATCGGCCAGCGTTCTGCCACATTTGTTAGGATGCATAAATTACTAGTAAGTAACCTTCGTTTTTTCATAATATAGAAATGGAACTATATAACTTTTAGTATTTTAGACCTTGATAATGTTTAAAACATGACAATGTTCAAATAGTTAGGAATCTTTCCAGTAAC
>CM063510.1:140450503-140475503 GCA_032207245.1 Pardosa pseudoannulata
GCAGCAAAATCGTGACTGAAAGGTTGCGGCCTAAGCTTCTCTGTGATCATTGATGGTGACTTGGGCACGTAAAATATGTTCGTGATCTCAATATTCTCCAAGTTCTAATTCCATACCTCTGGCGTTGGGATGGCACTCTTCCAAGTGGCTCTGGCAACAACTAAAAACTCAGAACTATAGTGATTTTGCTCTTATGTTATTTGTACATTTCGTGGCAAGGTTAGCTTGTTCACTTTAGTCAGTGTCTCCAGCAAAATTACCTAATAAATTCATTGTCTACGGCTTGGTTCCTGCTTCTAAATTACGAGATTTCAATTGAGCAAAGACGTTCTTTCACCCTTTTGTCTCGTCATACGAAAGCCATACCCCTCTGTGTTAATTCGTGTGGCCTCTGGATTATATGGTTAGCTCGTCCAAGTGGTTTTGGCAACAAGAATAAAGTTTCCAAATAATATAGATATTTTTTATGTTATTTGTACATTTCCTTGCTTGGTTAGCTTGTTCCCTATATTCAATATCTCCAGCAAAATTGCGTAAAGCATGCATTGCTTTCTACGTGGTTCCTGCTACTAAATTACGAGAATTCAATTGAGAAAAGACATTCTTTTACCCTGTATCGTCATACAAAAGCACCGCCTTTATTCGTGTGTCCTCTGGCTCATGTGCTTAGTTCGTCCATTTGGCATTGGCAATAATAACAAAGTTTCAAGGTACTATAAATATTTAGCTTTAATGTTATTTTTACATTTTGTTGCATGGTTAGATTGTTCACTTTATTAAATGTCTTCATCAAAATTCTCTAATAAATTCATTGGCTTATGCTTGACTCTAAATTAAGTTCTAAATTAAGTTCTAAAGTAAGTCGACTTCTAAATTAAGAAAATCCACTTGAGCAAAGACGTACTTTGACCCTGTCGGAGCTCGTTATATGAAAACTAAACCCCTTTCTCCTTAATTCGTGTGTCCTCTGGCTCATATGCTTAGTTCATCCAAGCGGCATTGGCAATAATAACAATGTTTCTCAGTACTATAGATATTTTTCTTTTATGTTATTTGTACATTTCGTGACGGAGTTAACTTTTTCACTTTATTCAATGTCTCCAGCAAAATTTCCAAAAAAATCATTGTCTTCTGCTCGGTTCTTGCTTTTAAATTACGAGAACCCACTTGAACAAAGACGTTCACCTTAGAGGTGCTCACCAAACGAAATTCGCACCCCTACTCTTTATTTGATGTGGATTTTGGTTCATATGCTTAGCTCGCACAAATGTCTTTGGCAACAACAAATTTTCTCAGTACTATAGCTATTTTGTTTTTATGTTATTTGTACATTTCGCTGCGTGGCCAGCATGTTAACTTTATTTAGTGTCTACAGCCAAATTGCCTAATAAATTCATTGTCTTCTGCTTGGTTCTTGCTTATAAATTAAGAGAATCCACTTGAGCAAAGCCGTTCTTTCACCCTATTGATCTCTTCATACGAAAACCACACACTTAATTCGTGTGTCCTCTGGCTCATATGCTTAGTTTATCAAAGTGGCAATGGCAGTAATATCAAAGTTTCCCAGCACTACAGATATTTTGATTTTATGCTATTTGTACATTTCGTTTTCATGGTCAACTTGCGAACTTTATTCAGTGTCTACAGCCAAACTGACTAATAAATTCATTGTCTTCTACTTGGTTCTGGCTTTTAAATTACAAGAACACACTTGCGTAAAGACGTTCTTTCACCTTAGCGGTGCTCGTCAAATGAAAGCCGCACCCCTTTCGCCTTAATTCATATGGCCTCTGGCTCCTATGCTTAGAACGTCAATGCGGAATTGGCTATATTAATAAAGTTTTTCAGTACTACAGATAATTTGCTTTTATGTTATTTGTACATTTCGTTGTATGGTTAGCTTGTTCACTTTATTCGGTGTCTCCAACCAAATTGCCTAATAAATTCATTGTCTTCTGTTTGGTGCCTGCTTTTAAATTATGATAATTGAATTGAGCAAAGACGTTCTTTCACCCTAGCGGTGCTCGTCAAACGAAAGCCGCATCCGTTCTCTTTTATTGATGTAGACCTTTGCTCATATGCTAAGCTCGCCCAAGTAGGTTGGCAACAATAAATTTTCTCAGTAGTATAGGTATTTTGTTTTATGTTATTTAAATATTTTGCTACGGGGTTAGCTTGTTCACTTTATTCAGTGTCTCCAGCCAAATTGCTTATTAAATTCATTGTCTCTTGGTTTCTGCTTATAAATTAAGAGAATCCACTTGAGCAAAGCCGTTCTTTCACCCTATTGAGCTCTTCATACGAAAACCACACACATTTCGTCTTAATTCATGTGTCCTCTGGCTCATATGCTTAGTTTATCAAAGTGGCAATGGCAGTAATATCAAAGTTTCCCAGCACTACAGACATTTTGATTTTATGTTATTTGTACATTTCGTTTTCATGGTCAACTTGCGAACTTTATTCAGTGTCTACAGCCAAACTAACTAATAAATTCATTGTCTTCTGCTTGGTTCTGGCTTTTAAATTACACACTTGAGTAAAGACGTTCTTTCACCTTAGTGGTGCTCGTCAAATGAAAGCCGCACCCCTTTCGCTTTAATTCATATGGCCTCTGGCTCCTATGCTTAGAACGTCAATGCGGAATTGGCAATATTAATAAAGTTTTTCAGTACTACAGATAATTTGCTTTTATGTTATTTGTACATTTCGTTGTATGGTTAGCTTGTTCACTTTATTCGGTGTCTCCAACCAAATTGCCTAATAAATTCATTGTCTTCTGTTTGGTGCCTGCTTTTAAATTACGATAATTGAATTGAGCAAAGACGTTCTTTCACCCTAGCGGTGCTCGTCAAATGAAAGCCGCACCCCTTTCGCTTTAATTCATATGGCCTCTGGCTCCTATGCTTAGAACGTCAATGCGGAATTGGCAATATTAATACAGTTTTTCAGTACTACAGATAATTTGCTTTTATGTTATTTGTACAATTCGTTGTATGGTTAGCTTGTTCACTTTATTCAGTGTCTCCAACCAAATTGCCTAATAAATTCATTGTCTTCTGTTTGGTGCCTGCTTTTAAATTACGATAATTGAATTGAGCAAAGACGTTCTTTCACCCTAGCGGTGCTCGTCAAACGAAAGCCGCATCCGTTCTCTTTTATTGATGTAGACCTTTGCTCATATGCTAAGCTCGCCCAAGTAGGTTGGCAACAATAAATTTTCTCAGTAGTATAGGTATTTTGTTTTATGTTATTTAAATATTTTGCTACGGGGTTAGCTTGTTCACTTTATTCAGTGTCTCCAGCCAAATTGCTTATTAAATTCATTGTCTCTTGGTTTCTGCTTATAAATTACGAGAACCCACTTGAGCAAAGACGCACCCCTTCTCTTTAAGTCATGTGGCCTTTGACTCATATGCTTGGCTCGCCCAAGTGGCTTTGAAACAACAGCAAAGTTTTTCAGTACAATATACATTTTGCTTTTGGCGTTTGCTTATTTTTGCTGCATATGTAACTTATTCACTTTATTCAGTGTCTCCAATAAAACTTGACTAATAAATTCATTGTCTTTCCATCAATTTTCCTAGACCAAAACTCACAAAATTCCCTGAACGAAAGACTGAAATCTCAGTTAAAAGCTCAGATATAATAAAATTTAAATGTGGTATTATCCACTATGAGTGTGATATATATTATTGATTTAAACGCATTATTGATTTTAAGTAGTATATTCTTAAAGCTTTTTTAATTGATTTTTATAAAATTTACACAAATAAACTTATAGCAAGCAGCTTAAAAATATATCTAGTATTTTGTAAAAATATATTTGTATAATTAAATTATATGTACAAGGAAATTATATGTATATGTATTAAATCACTGGTCACATTTCCCTTAATATAAAAAAGGAAATGCATCATGAATTCATAAAATCAAAATATATCTAAATATGTTTAAATTTTTGTAAATTAGCTCTTACTTTTAACAAATTAATTAAAGACTTAAATTTTAAGCTTTATGATGTTTTTGATAAAAATTTAGTTCATTTTCAATGGCTACTATTTCTAAATCTACATATTTTCTAACTTGTTTTTTCTTTTCTTCTAATGAATTAACTTCTATTTCTACTCATGTACAATTCTTTTTTCTAACTAGCTTTTTAAAGTGCATATAATTCCTAAATTTGATTTTCTACTAAATTTATTGTGAAATAAGAACTATTAATCTGAAACAAAGTAATAATATGATAAAAAAGACTAAAAAATGTTTTTAAATTATATTCTAATTTGTTTATTATTAAGTAGAATATAATTTTTAAATGTTACATCTTTTAATCGAACAAAATTTATTTTCTATTTTCACTCATGTACAACTTTTTTTTCTTATTACCTTTTTAAAATGTATATAATTCCAAAAAATATGGTCTCAAAATTTTATTTTCTAGTGATTTTTATTACGCAATCAGAAGTATTACTGTGAAACAAGGTAATAAATAAAATAACAAAAGAATAAATATTTTTTTAAATTATATTCTACTCAATAGTAAACAATACATCTCTTACACTAACATTTTCTCTAATGTTATGAGGCCTAAAGAAACTTATATTTTACAAACAACAGAGATTTTGGAAACGTACTATCGTAACTCACTTCAAGACTTGAAAGAAACTTATACCTCGAACTGTAGATTTTGAAACCTGGCTTCCATCCAGAATCATTCTTTGAATCTAAACGCAGCAGTTGAGAAAGATACATACAGAGGTAACACATATTATATTTCTGACAGAGAAAACCTACGGTTTAAACCTGAGAAATGGAGAAATGATGAAAACTTTGAATTTAGCATTGAATATATATATATATATATATATATATATATATATATATATATATATATATATATATATATATATATATATATATATATATATATATATATATATATATATATATATATATATATATATATATATATATATATATATATATATATATATATATATATATATATATATATAGTATATGTATATGTATATATATGTATATGCATATGCATATATATATATTATATATATATGTGCATATGAATATATATATATATATATATATATGAATATATATTATATATATATATATATATATATACATGTATATATATATATGTATAGATATGTACATGCATATATATATATTTATATATGTGTATATATATATATGTATATATATATATATTTATATATGTATATATATATATATATATATATATATATATATATATATATATATATATATATATATATATATATATATATATATATATATATATATATGTATATATATATATATATATATATATATATATATATATATATATATATATATATATATATATATATATATATATATATATATATATATATATATATATTATATATATATATATATATATATATATATATATATATATATATATATATGTATATATGTATATATATATATATATATTAAATTAAATAAATGATTTTTTATAGTTTTTAAGGTTATTATATCTAAGAAATATGAAAGAATTATTTTAAAAGCAAGTAAATTTTCCTTATACATCTTTGATCTTTTTCAAAAGCTATAAAATCTATAGATGATACAATTTGGATAGAAGAGAAAGCATATTGAATATTCTATACATTGAATATATATATATATATATATATATATATATATATATATATATATTATGATAGTTTAAAAAAACAGTAGCTATATGACATTAAAATGTTCTAAATTATATTAAACCACAGTTAAAAATATTTTACATTAAATAAATGATTTCTTCTAGTTTGTAAGATTATTATATCTAAAAAGTATAAAACTATTAATTTAAATATAAATAAATTTTACCTATAATGTTTTATAATTTACATTAAATGGGTATTATACATTAAATGAATCATTTCTTCTAGTTTGTAAAACTGTTATATCTAAGATGTATAATTCTATTATTTTAAACGGAAGTAAATTTTACTTATACATCTTTGATCTTTTTTTAATAAAAGCTATAAAACCTATAGATGCTACATTTTCGATAGAAGAGAATATATATATATATATATATATATATATATATATATATATATATATATATATATATATATATATATATATATATACATACATATATATATATATATATATATATATATATATATATATTATATATATATATATATATATATATATATATATATATATATATATATATATATATATATATATATATATATATATATATATATATATACATATGTGTATATATATGTATATATATATATATATATACATACATATGTATATATACATATACATATATACATACATATACATACATGCGTATGTGTATATATATATATACATATGTATATATACATATACATGTATACATATATAATATATATATATATATATATATATATATATATATATATATATATATATATATATATATATATTATATATATATATATATATATATATATATATATATATATATATATATATATATATATATATATATATATATATATATATATATATATATATATATTATGATAGTTTCAAACTTAAAAAGCAGCTGTATGCCATTATAATATTTTAAATTGCGTTAAGCAATAATTCAGAATATTTTACATTAAATAAATGATTTCTTCAGGTTTGTAAGACTATTATATCTAAGAATTTTAAAACTATTATTTTAAAATGAGGTAAATTTTACTTACACATCTTTTATCTTTTTATAAAACTATAAAAATCTATAGATGTTACATTATGGATAGAAGAGAAACTAAAAATGTACGAACCTTACAAAGTATTGAAGGAAGTTATAAGGAAAAGAATGGGAATCGGAGTATTACTTTGAATTATAAAGAAAGTTTTTACATTTTCTGTTATGATATCAAATAAATATACGATTTAATGTATAAAAGAACCTCCTTTTTGTAACCGAAATAAAAAATAACACTAAGATAAAATAAAATTATGACCTCTATCTCTTTATTCATCTTTTGATCCTTTATTCTGAGATAAACCAAAATATCTGTAATGATATGGAAGGAGCTTACATGCAATAAATTATAAGCACGTACGCGTATCTCTAGAGATGTAGTATTCTTAAGATATATCTTTTGGTATCTAAAGCACATAGTGTTTATTTATATAATCGCCATTCTTAGTGTAAGTAAATATCTAAAGCAAATGATCAATTATTTAAAGTAATGAGTAACTTTGGTACTTAGTAAATATAAACAAATTCAGTTTTATATTCGTGTCTGTAACTAATGCAATAAAATATTTAAGGTATACAAAGATTTGTTTCAGATTTTAAAATGTCTTGTAACGTTACTAGAGATACAGGGAACGTTGAATATTAGTTTTCAGTTTTTATAAATATTTAACGGTTTTCTTTAATGAAAATATGTAGTTATTGTTACTTGAGAAATATAAAATACTATTATCTATTAGAAAACAAATTTTAGTGAAAATCAGAGAGGTTTTGATAAAAAATTCAGTCGTAAAACACTATTATCTATTACAAAATAAATTTTAATAAAATTGAGAGACTTTTTGATATAAATTCAGTCGTAAAACACTATTTTGTTTAAAAAAATACTAATGCTGCACAGCTTACCACCTAATTCCTTTTATGCTTTCAGTTTGTTTTTAGAAGTTATATTAATACAAAACTGGGTATCTGTTATCATTTACGTTAAATAATATTTATATAACACGGTTATTTCCAGTTATAAAATATTTTAGCAATTGTTTTACCATTTCACGTTTTTAAGTACTCCGCAACTCGAGATAGCTATTTACAATAAAAAAAAACCAGATTTTTGACAAACACATTAATAGACAATCCAAAACTTTGATAAAGAGATAGAAAAAAGTTGTACACCTGGAACATTTTGAAATTAAGAAAGAATTTCAAAAAGGCCAAACTGAAAAACGCATTTTTAATTTAACTTTAAATTCGGGTGTGTGATTTCAGTGCAGTAAAATAATCATGTTTTTCAAAAAATGTCTTTTGATAAAGTATCGTATATGTGACTAATTTTTTTCAGAACGAAAAATCGTTTTATATTTTTAGTTAAATTCTATCATTCCGTAGGTCTTTCGTCCTTTCAAAGATGGTTAAAACAAATATATTTTGTATGGACTTCTGCAGTTAATCTATAATTATTTTTATTTCTTGAATTGTAGGTAAATCCATAAACAATTATGTGAGATATATGCATAAAAATAATAAATTGTGTTAAATAATTCGGATTAAATGATTTTGATTAAACGTTCAAAAACATTTTCTATTGAAATTTCCTTAAGGAATTTGATAAACACACAGAAAATCGTTTCGTATTTTTAGTTAAATTTTATCATTTCGTAGTTCCTTTGTCCACTCAATGATACTTAAAAGAAATCTATTACGTAAGGCTCTCTGTAGTTCATCTATACTCATCCTGAAATCTTTAATTGTAGACAAATCCTAAACAGTTAATCCTAAATAACATGAAAAATATGCATAAAAACTATAAATTGCTTTAGATTATTTGGATTAAATCATTTTGATAAAACGTTCAAAAACATTCTCTATTGAAGTTTCTTTATATTAGTTTTCATTATTCACTGCTTATGTTGGAAAGGAAATAAAAATTTCTGAACTCGTGAAAAATTTTCCTGGCATCAAAAGAAGTATTTTTCACGGCTTCTATTTTTATTCATTTAGCTTTTCAAGAGAAGGAACAAAATATCATTAATTTATTTCTTACCGAGAAATAACTTTTTTCACCCTTAGTTTTAGAATTAAAAAAATTCTCATTTACTCAGTCTTTTTTTTTGTCTTACGGTATAAACAGCTTGCTTTCTGCCTGCTAAAATCTTACAAACCAGTGCATGGTTGAATAACAACTTGGGATAGTTCAAAAGCTGCAGGGAAAAATCAAGTCATACTTTCATTCAGTGAATTTTATAAAATTAAAAATATGTTTTGTTATGTTTATGTATCGTATGTTTTAGATGTTGAATGTCACGGAAATACTTTATATCATTCATATAAAATATTACATTTATTATATATTAAATTTAGAATGTTTAGTGAAGAATACGTAGTGTTTTCTGTTTTTTTATTTCGGTATTGTTTTATGGTATTAGTTATATGTATGTAACTTATCAAAACATTTTGGAAGACACAGTTGTAAAAATCTTATAAGATTCTTGGAGATGATTCAGGTTTGATTTATTTATTATTTACACCCAAAAAAGAAATTCCATAGGTAGAAAAAAATTCAATCTTGCAGCAGTCATAATAAAATTAACTTTTTTTTTTGGAAGAACAAAAAGGGATATTTTTTGTTTATACCGAGTAGAAGCTGCAAGGATCAACAACTCTCACAGCATATAATTAAGGAATTTGATAAACACACAGAAAACCGTTTAATATTTTTAGTTATATACTATAATTTTGTAGTTCTTTTGTCCACTCAAAGATACTTAACACTAAAACTACCGGACATTTTTACAAGGACAAAAATAACGAAAAATGGGGTCATTTGACCCCTCTTGGTAGAATTAGTGTTAAAATAAATATATTACTTAAGGTGCTCTGCAGTTCATCATCTTGATATCTTTAATTGTAAACAAATACTAAACATTTCATCATATACAACATGAAAAATGTGCATAAAAACAATAAATTGTGTTAGTTTATTTAGATTAAATGATTTTTATTAAACTTTCAAAAACATTTTGATTGAAATTTCTTTATATTAGTTTTTATTATCCCCTGCTTATGTTGGAAAATAAAAAAAATCTGAATTAATGGCATATAACACATAAATTCCATAGGTAAAAAAAAATTCAATGTTTCAGCCGTCAAGGTAAAATTAACTTTCATTTTTTTGAAGTTCAAAAAGGATATTTTTTACTTATAACAGACACCTCAAAGCACACACCTTAACGAGTAGACTTTGTAAAGGCTGACACCTCTTACAGCATATGATTACGGAATTTGATAAACAAACAGAAAACCGTTTCATATTTTTAATTAAATTCTATCATTTCGTAGTTTCTTTGTCCCCTCAAAGATGCTTAAAACAAATATCTGACGTAAGGCACTCTGTGGTTCATGTATAATCATACTGAAATTTTTATTGTAGACAAATCCTAAACAGCATGCAAAATATGCATAAAAACAATAAATTGTGTTAGATTATTGGGATTAAATGATTTTGATTAAATGCTCAAAAATATTTTTTATTGAAATTTCTTTATATTAGATTTATTATTCACTGCTTGTGCTGGAAAAGAAAGAAAAATTCTTGGAATACAGCACATAAATTCCATAGGTAAAAATAAATTCAATCTTGCAGCACCCAAGGTAAAATTAACTTTCATTTTCCGGAAGAACAAAAATGCTTTTTTTATAACAGACACCTCAAAGTACACACTTTACCTAATAGACGTTGCATAGGCTGACAACTCTCACAGCCTATAATTAAGGAATTTGTTAAATACACAGAAAATCGTTTCCTATTTTTAGTTAAATTCTATCATTTCGTTGTTTCTTTATCCCCTCAACTATACTTAAAACAAATATATTACGTAAGGTGCTCTGCAGTTCATCTATACTCATCCTGAAATATTTAATTGTAGAAAAATCCTAAACAGTTGATCCTAAACAACATGAAAAATATGTATAATAGCAATAAATTGTGTTAGAGTATTTGGATTAAATGATTTTGAGTATGAAGTTGAGTAAACGTTTAAAAGCATTTTTGGTTGAAATTTCTTTATAGTAGTTTTTGTTATTCATTGCTTATGTTGGAAAGGAAAGAAAAAATTCTGAACACTTGGCATACAACACATAAATTCCATAAATAAAAATAAATTCAATCTTGCAGCAGTCAAGGTAAAATTAACTTTCTTTTTTTGGAAGAACAAAAAGGGATATATTTTATTTATAATAGAAACCTCAAAGCAAACACATTAACGAATAGAAGTTGCAAGGGTCGACAACTCTCCCAATCTATAATTAAGTAATTTGATAAACACACAGAAAACCATTTAATATTTTTAGTTAAATTCTATCTTTTCGTTGTTCTTTTGTCCATTCAATATTTAAACCAAATATATTAATTGGCACTCTGCAGTTCATTTATAATCATCCTGAAATAATAATCATTAATTGTAGACAAATCCTAAACAGTGAATCAGAAAGAACATAAAAAATATGCATAAAAACAATAAATTGTGTTAGATTATTTGGATTAAATGATTTTGAGTAAACGTTCAAAAACATTTTTGATTAAAATTTCTTTATATTAGTTTTTATTATTCACTGCTTATGTTGGAAAAAAATTCTGAACTCTTGGCATACAACACATAAATTCCATAGGTAAAATTAAATTCAATCTTGCAGCAGTCAAGGTAAAATTATCTTTCATTTTAAAGAACAAAAAGGGATATTTTTTATTTATAACAGAAACCTCAAAGCACACACCTTAAAGAGTAGAAGTTGCAAGGGCCGACAGCTCTCCCAGTCTATTATTAAGTAATTTAATAAACACACAGAAAATCGTTTCATATTTTTAGTTAAATTCTATCATTTCGTAGTTTCTTTGTCCCCTCAATGATACTTAAAACAAATATCTGAAGTAAGGCAATCTGCCGTTCGTCTATAATCATACTGAAATCTTTAATTGTAGACAAATCCTAAACATTTCATCATAAACAACATGAAAAATATGCATAAAAACAATAAATTGTATTAGATTATTGGGATTAAATGATTTTTATTAAATGTTCAAAAATATTTTTTATTGAAATTTCTTTATATTAGATTTATTATTCACTGCTTATGTTGGAAAGGAAAGAATAAATTCTGTACTCTTGGAATATAACACATAAATTCCATAGGTAAAAATAAATTCAATCTTGCAGCAGCCAAAGTAAAATCAAGTTTCATTTTCCAGAAGAACAAAAAGGGATATTTTTATTTATAACAGACACCTCAAAGTACACAAGTTACCGATTAGAATTTGCAAAGTCCGACAACTCACACAGCATATAATTAAGGAATTGATAAACACACAGAAAATCGTTTCATATTTTTTGTTAAATTGTATCATTTCGTAGTTCCTTTGTCCACTCAATGATACTTAAAACAAATATATTACTTAAGGCGCTGTGTAGTTCATCTGTAATCATCTTGAAATCTTTCATTGTAGACAAATCCGAAACAGTTAATCCTAAACATGAAAAAAAAATGCATAAAAGCAATAAATTGTATTAGATTATTTGGATTAAATGATTTTGATTATACGTTCAAAAACATTTTGATTGAAATTTCTGTATATTAGTTATTATTATTCACTGCTTATTTTGGAAAGAAAAGAAAAAATTCTGAACTCTTTGCATGCAACACATAAATACCATAGGTAAAAATAAATTCAATCTTGCAGCAGTCAAGGTAAAATTAACTTTCATTTTCCGGAAGAACAATAGAAAAGAGCTATTTTTATTTATAACAGGCACCTCCAAGCATACACCTTATCGAGTAGAAGTTGTGAGGGCTGACAACTTTCCCAGCTTCGAATTAAGGAATTTCATGAATAAACAGAAAATACCTTCACGGTGCATATCCTCGTAAGCAAAGTTTAGGTATAACTGCTCGAGTTATATATCCTTGACTCAAACAGATTTATTGAATTAAAATGAAATTTTAAGCTAAAATACTGAATAGAATTTAATAGTCTATAGCACACTTTCCTATCATTATATCTAAACAGTTTAATTTTGCTACAGTATTAGTTTATTTCTTCGATATGACTTAAAGTGTGGAAAGGAAGATGAGAAAATGTAACAGTTTTGTCTGTAGAAAAGTTTAATTACACATAATATTGTTCGTATTCTTAACGTATGTTCTCGGGTGATTTTTAAGCTTCTGATAATAGTATGAAATTGGAGTTACATTCATTTAACGTTGTTAAAACTTCTGAAATTATTCATCAGTTACAACATTTTTTTCAGTTTCTGTACGCTATTCTATAATCAGACCTTTATTTTCATTCTTAACAAATTTTATTCTTAGTTTATTTTGTTGAAAGGCATTTTATAAGTAAGTATATTAACCCTTTGACTGCTGATCCCGCGATTTCCACGGACAATTCAAATGTAGTAAAATTTGCTCATAGTTTTTTTCAGTGTTTTTCTTCATTTTTTAAGAAGCACATTTCCTTTTCACCGTTTACGTTATATAAATTATATACAGTATAGGCATTTATTAGGTAATAAATAGAATTATATGACTAGAACTATATAAATTGATAGAAATTAAATATTTGCTTAAAATAAAATATATAAAAATATATAATAAATGAAAAAATATATAAATTATATATAAAAAAATAAAATATGTTATTTATTATATATGGTTAAAATATTTATAATATTATATAATATATTTATGTATTGAATTTTCTATGAAATGTAATATAATATACAAGGTATAAAATTAAGAAAAAAAAATATATATGTATATACAAATATAAAATATAAATAAATATAGATATATTTATTTAATAAAGTTAATATATTTTGAATATACAAAATATGCAAAAAAATACATTTTAAAATATATTGCTTTTATATTAAAATGTAAATTTAATTCTTATTGATATTTATGTATAATAAAATATTAATTTTGTACGAGAGTATCATTTATAATAAAATTTAAAGTCTCGTATTAATATCGAAAGTATTTTTAACAATCTACATAATTATAAATTAAAGATAAAATTATACTCATTTAAATGTAAAATTTAAAATATTTTTTATATTTTAGTATTAATTTTTGTAACGTTTTCTCTTAACAAAATGTTTTGTTTTTGAAATAATTGTTATATTAATTTTATAAATATATCTTTTTTATTTACAAAAATTTTTAATTAGATTTTTTTTTCCCAGAAAATATAACAAACGCAGATCATAAAATAAATAATAACTATTTTTAGTATATTGATTTTAATTTTATAGAAAAAAAATTTATTTTGTTATTTAAAATATTATCTTACATATTTTATTTCATATTTTCTTAAGAATTATCATGAAACAATTAAAAATTCATTTATAATTTATATAAGTTTTTTATTATAATAAATAATTTATATTTCTTATTTTAATAATATTATATGATATTATAGTTTTAACAAAAAAAATTTTATATTATTTGTTGACATTATTATTAACAGTATATTTATAAATTTTTTTTATATATTTAAAGTATAAATATTAAATGCCGTATATTTAATTTATAACAATTTCTTTTGTGGTTCTTACAATAATACAGAGAATATTCATATTAATGTAAATTATACACCATTTCGTTACAAAGAAACACAGAATGTAATATAATAAATATATATAGATTCAGACATTTATTCTATACATTTATTTACAAAAAATATCCTTGGTTATAATGATCATCATTTATATTTTTTCTATTTACAGATAATTATACAATTTTTTTTTTATAAGGAAATTTTATTAACTCCTAAGTCAATACTGTAAATATTATTTATAGATTACCTCCATTGAAGTCGCAGGGGAGCAGGCAGGGGCTTTTCTCAGAGCATACGGGACAGTTGTGATGTTGAGCATGTCTGTAGTCCGGGCGCACGGGACGAGCTGAGTTCTGTTTCTTGTTCCACTTCTCTCGACTGCCCAATTCTAATCTCAGCTCTTGAAGTTCAGCTCTCACCAGTAAAAACTAAAGGTCCAAAGACCCTCCTTTCTTGTATTAATCCCCTTTGGGATAATTTTCACATCATGCCCTTCGAGTGCAGTCATTAAAGTACCCTTTTTCCTTTCAAGCTATTTATTTTTTCCCCTGTATAATTCACGCTTATTCTGTGTTTATTATGCTGCATTCCGTGAAATATCTCTTGCATCCCTAATTGACGTAAATAATTGATTAAATTCTCGATGTTGTGCTAATTCCTGAAACACCGTGAGAATATTACAAAGCTATTGAATTGTTTTCTTCATCGGTTCTCAAACTTTTGTATTAATAATATTTGTACGTCTATACTCAGGTCTCCTATTTATCGCATAAGTGTAAATAGTGATTTATTGTATTAATTGAAATGGAAAATGTATATTATAGCTGCAAATGTAAATAAATTATTTAATCAACATACACCTGATTCTTATTCTTCTCATGTCAAATGAACAGGCGGATCGTCACACTTTTCCTTTTTTGAAATTGTTTGTTAATGTATATCATATTCTATTTGTGTATTTAATTCAATGTATGTTCTCAAAGTTACATGAGTTTAATACTGTTAACATCCAATAATTGTTAAAGCCTTGTAATTTCAATATAATGTATTATAAAAATTTCTTTAATTTAAAAACATCTAGTATGCCAATTTTTGTTTCTATATGCGTTCATTATATATTTTATTTCATAAGTTATTTACATATTTTTTTTATTTATCTTGCATATTATGTTTAATTTTGCCTTTTTGTTGTTTTAGAGTCTTTTGTCTTAAATAATATTTTATTTTATATTTTCATATTATACATAGTCTATTTTTTATTAATTAATATATTATTGTAATGTATATACAAAAGTAAGTTGTTTTTTCGTTTTGAAATTTTTCATTTTCTTTTTTTTTTCTTTCTTCCATCCTGTAATTTCTTCTCTTGTTTTGGAATGTTTGTTGTTGTGTTTTTTTTTTGTTAATTGTATTTTGTTGTGTTGTTTTGTATTTTTTTAGATCTGTGTATATGATTTTTTGTTTTTTATAATGTTGAACATTTTAGTTATTTGTTTTTTTTTATTTGAATGTTTTTTTTTTTTTTAGATTTTAGGAACTTCTTTTTGTTTCTTGATTTTGTATGGATGTATATTTTGTTTTATGTAAGAATATTGTTTTTTTGGTTTTATCTGTATTTAAAATACTTTCGTCAATTTGTTTTATGATTTTTGTTTTACATGATTGATTTTGATTTTTTGGATTGAAAAATTTAAGTGCATAAAGATATTAAATACCATCTTAAAAGTATCCTTGTCTGAAAAAATCTTAAAGTATCGGAACATAGCTTTACTGTCGTGCTTTCAGCAATAATGTTATGGTTGCATGAACGATCATCGAAACATCGAATTGGAATCGAGTTCATCACTTAACACTAGATATGACGATAAAGAAAATATCGAATTTCAATATGGGATCATGAAACAGAATAGTGAAAGAAAACTACGCTGTAACGTAAAATCAGCTATAACAGTAATATTTTTTTCCGATAATTACTGAAGTACTATTGTAACTTTTGTGACCTGACATTCAAGTAATTAGCCAGCTGATTAATGATTGCACGAGATACTATCTCTCAAGTCATATGATCATTAATAATGTTAACAGCTTTGCCCCACTGATAACGTTCCTTTCCGGGGAGCAACGAAGGCTAGTATCAACTGCAACGCTTCGTTTTGCATTTAAGTTTTAATTCGGGTAAAAGCATTGGTTAGTGGAGAAGGCGTTTTCATATTGTATTTACATCCCTTGGGATTTACTATCGTGCTAACATTCCAGCACACTTAAATATTACTAATCTAGGTACAAAGCTATTATTTCTGCAGAGTTTAACTATGTTATAAATATGAAAAAGGTATTTAATTAATCTTTTTAATTATATTTACACTGTTTCAAAATTGACATTTTTGTAAAGTAATTAATGTTCTAAAAATACAAATGGTTTTATTGTATCATACTATTTTAAGGCATTTCATAGTTCAAACACTGTATTTATATAATTTTACAAAATACATTATATTTTTCTTTAAAGAGTCTTTATAATTTCATCGTGAAATAGAATATTACAATAAATGATTTTAATACATTACATTTATATCCGATATCTCTTATTTTCTGCATATATAACTTATATATTTTGCAAAATAAATTTAATTTTGTCTTCTAATTTATGTTTATTATTTCTTAGGGAAATTGTGTGATACAATAAACGTTTTTAATATATTACATTTTTTCCTATATGTTATTGTTTCTACAGTATATATTATATGATTTTACAAAATATATTGTATTTTTGCTTTCATCATGAAATAGAGTAATACAATATATGATTTTAATATATTACCTTTTTATCCCGATATCTCTAATTTTCTACATATATAATACGTATATTTTAAAAAAATAAATGTTATATTATCTTCTATGTTATGTTTATTATTTCTTAGCAAATTGTGTAATACAATAAATGTTTTTAATATATGTTACACTTTCCTATATGTTATTTTTTCTACAGCATATATATAATTATATTACATAAACAAATACAAAATACATTACATTTTTGCTTTAAATTCCCTTTATAATTTCATCATGAAATAGAGTAATACAATAAATGATTTTAATACATTACATTTCTATCCGATATCTTTTATTTTCTTCATATATAATTTATATACTTTACAAAATAATAATTTTATCTTCTACATTATGTTTATTATTTCTTAGTAAAATTGTGTTATACAACAAATGTTTTATATATATGTTACATTCTTTCATGATATGTTATTATTTCTACAGTGTATGTTTGCATGATTTTACAAAATGAATTGTATTTTTGCTTTAAAACTCCATTTTTAATTTCATTGTGAAACAAAGTAATATAATAAATGATTTTAATATATTATATTTTCTCCGATATCCTTAGTTTCTTCATATATATCTTATATATTTTGCAAAAAAAATTTATTTTACCTTCTAGGTTATTTTTATTATTTTTCAGTAAGATTGTGTAATGCAATAAATATTTTAAATATATTACACTACTTTTCCATACGTTATTGTTTTTACAGTATATGTTTATATATTCTTAAAGAATGCATTATACTTTTTCATTATAATTATATCTAAAATATCTTACTAAAACCATTTGAAGACGCTTTCCCATCTAAAACCCACATTTGGTTGATATTTAAACTTATAAAAAGATTAAAATAACTTTTCTTTCAAGTTTTACCTACAGGAACAATATTTTAATTTCCCTTTTCAGATGCTAGGTTGAAATTTGAAGTTAAGATAACGGTTTTTAAGAACAAGTTCCAATTTTTTTTTTGTATAAAAATATTCATTCTAGGAAATAGAAATACTTTTATTGTATCAAAATATTGCATTTATCATAAAATTGTAGTACATTTTTATATATTTTTACAAAATTCATTACATTTTTCCTTTAAAATTACACTTATTGCTTCTTACTACAACTTCTTTTTAATTATCTAACTTACCTAAAACTCACAAGACGTTGTTACTTAAACTTCTAAAATGTTTAAAATAAGTTTTCAACAAAGTTTTATCTTCAGTGACACTTGTTTCCTATATAGGTGTCATATGCTAGACAGAAATTTGATTGAATCCAAGATAACAGTTTGTAAGAACAAATTTAAAAAGTTGATATGTCAATTTTACTAAAGAATTGGTTGCATAATCAAACATTTTGTTTGTTTTTCATTTTGTCAATTTCTACTACTATTTTTAAGTATCATATACTGTAATGCAAATTGTTATAAGAGCATAGTTCTTTTTGAGCTAAAATGTCTTCATTATAATAAACAATTTTTGATTCATTTTAAAATAAACAAAAGCTGCTTTGTTTTGAAAAACTTTCTATAAATCATTAATTAGGGTATAAATATAAAAAAAATATTCAATATTTTTTATGTGAAGTGATGCATTTTACGGAATTATTTATATATTATAATACAATATATTAAAAAATGAAATCTACTTACCCTCAAACTAATTTTTAATTTTTAATTTTAATTTTTGTCTTATGTAGTGTAAGCCTGTATGATATAGATAATATATAAAATATATAAAATTCTTTATAATGACTTTAAAAAATTCAAATAATTCATTTAGACAATATCTTGGTGTTATATTACAATGTAAAGTGACCTCTATCCTGTATACAAAAAAAGTTAAAATTGTTAAAGTCTCACAGTAATGACGTACATGTATGCAATATCCATAACATGTTGAAAATTGACTCATGTAGTACAGAAAGTCGTGGAATTTCGCGTCATTACGCTGCGGTTTCCGGGCAATACTATGCACATAAATATTTATAATTGACATTCTCTCTTGTAAAAATATATCATATTTGTGAACAATCTGCATCATTGGAGTTTTTTTAATAATTTTATAAATTTATTTATCTATAGTAGTTATTTTAAACCTTTATTACTAAATTTTTTCCTACCCAGACCGAAAGCTGGGTGCGAAGCAGTTAGTAATCTTTATTACTTGACTAAAATTATGTTAATGTGTACAATATATTTTATTTCCCATCCTCATAAAAGCTATATTTTACTTTTCAGTTTCTTAGAAGTTTTGTTTTTTAGGCATTAAAAAGTAAAACAATTTACAAATTTCGTTTGCAATATAAAACACATATTTACTTATTTGACATAATAGCTTATCCTGATAGTTATCCTGATAGTTAAAAATTGCACTTTTTCATTTAGTGTACATTTCTTAAGCAATTTTGAGAGCAATTCTACTTGAAATGATAAAATTAGGTATTCATTTTTAATTAGAGTTTTATTAAACAACTTGAGAAATTAGTCTCTTTAAAGGAACATAAATTTCATGAAGAATTTATTTTACGATGAATTTTATGAAGGTTATTTTACGATGATTAACTTGTATATAAAAAAATGCTTCTATGTAAACGTTTGGTCTCTAAAATTAGTATGGTCCTTTTTAATATATTAATATACGTATGAATTTATTGTGTAATTCCACCGTCTGATTCCTTCAATATTTTTCTTAATATGCATGGTTTGATGTTCCCTTCCCATCCATCTAACTTTTTTATCATACTCTTTCAGTTTTACTTAACCCACGTCGACGGGGGTTCGACAGCGAATTCCTGTTCGAAAACTTACCTGTCGATCCCTTCTCGTTCGCACTCGTATATCTCGTATCGCACACTTTTGAGGAAAAAAAATATTGCAAAGCGATAATAAATGAAAGAAACTAATTTTGAGTAACGGAACTCCTTTACCTTGCAGGGAAAATAATTTAAAAGTAGCCTGACAACTTTTAAACCGGCAACTCTAGTATGGTTCGGTAAGTTCCGTCTGGAATTTACGAAAAGGGTGACTGTTTTGAAAAGGAGAAAGGTGTGGAGGGTGGCCGGTGGATGGGTTAATATTACCATTCTAAGTATACTACTTTTTACATATAAAACACAATTATTAAGTATACATATTCACGGGATGACTTTTCATTTCCTTTTAACTACCGTAATTTCTCACTATTTGTGTTTAAAAACAAATTTCTTCAGCCGCGGGCTATCTGCTCGTTGTTCATTGCTAAAATCATCTGTCTGAAAAAAAAGCATGTCCTGCCAACGGCCGATGATCAAATGTAAACCAAAGCACGACTCATGAGATGTCAAAAAACATCGTATTGTATAGGTCCTGGAGTACGGGAAATATCGATTGCCACTCTTTACAGCTCCGATTGACAAGACCGAGTGGATGGTTTCAAGACCGAAGGTTGAGGGTCATTTCACCACGAGGATTACTCGTAACAGAGTGTTTTGTTTTCAAAGTTTGGATTTGCGGTAATATTGGTCATTCATTATATCTTTAAAACATCGCCGCAGTTTAACTGCTGATTTCAAGCTGACAGTAATTCATAACGTCGACATTCAGGTCGACGAGAAAATAGTAAGAAATTGGATCAAACATTAAAAATATGAGATGAAAGCGATCCAATCGTCGTGGAAAAATACAAAACCCTGCATTATAAGACGATTTACATAAGTGGATTCTCGAGCAGAGAAATATAGGCCACCCTGTCTCTTCCTTTAAAATTCGTCTCTGAGGCTTTGGCAGAAGAAATGATTTCAAATTTTAAAGGTGCAATTAATAGAGTGTAATCTAGACTTTTCGCCCCTCTACTGTACTTAGGTTTTATTCTTGACATGACTTAATATTGTCATACTAAAATACATAATTTTGCACGTATAATCCATGGATTATCTAGTGGTGTGGACTATCTAATAATTTCTGAAACTATTTGAATAAAATTTGGTACTAAATTACTAGTGACGATCTGACTAAATTAAACTAATAATTACGGTAGTTGACCATAAATTATAAAAATAAAATAAAATATTAATTATTTATATAATAACATTTATAATAAATAATTAAGTATATAATATTATATAATATATATAGATATATAATATATATATTATTTATATATATAAAAATATTAATGTTAGTAAACAAATAAAACTGCTTTTCAATCAAAAAGCAGTTAATTAGTAACTAATAATAATATCCGAGTAATGCAAACCCGTACTAAACAGACAATACCCGTATCTTCCTCTAAACCACTTAAGCATTTATACTTTAAGATGAAATTCCATTAATTTAAAATAAACAAATAAAGGGTATATGTTTTGCAGTTTTCGATTTCCATTGCAACTTAGTAAGCGATAGTAATATTGTCCCATAAGGTATATTCTTATCCTCAGATTTTATGTAACATTTTATTTGTGATTATGGATATTCCGTTTGTTTGTTCTTCTTTAATTCATTATTGTACAGGTTGTTTTTGATAAGACAAAATACCCTATAAAATGTTACATGGAATATCATACAACATTTATTTTCTACAACCTCTGCAACTTTAATTTATTTTTACGAAAATCTTCAACAGACAAAAATGAGGCATCCTCTTTCAGACATAAATCTGCGTTTATCTTTAGGAAAAATGCATAATATACTGTTGATAAAAAACTTTCAAATTTACTATGATAATGCTAAAAAGTTTGTAGATTAAAATCATGTTTAGTTCATCACATTTTTTTTCTTTTCTAGTGACTATATTTATGTCACATGATCTTTCTATATCTAAAGGCAAATCAATTTTTCAGAAAATAAATTATTATGCTGTGATAATAGTTTTCGATATTTTTCTCCCAATATGCAAATAAAATTTATGTTTAACGTCTAGAATGCTGTTAATGTAATTAAAAAAATAATTTTAGTACATTTTATAGTATAGAAATAATTATAAGTTCCTAAAAAAACATTTACTTTTTTATGTATGAAAAAACTATAAGCTGACAAGATGTTTGACATTAAACATTTCAAAATTTCTAAACAAATAGCATATAAATTTGAAAATTTTTCTCTTCTGTAAATCTGAAACTTTTCCAAAAAAGTTTACTAACAATTTTAACTCAACTAAATTAGATTTATGTTACATGATCTCTCTATATCTAAAGGCAAAACATTTATTTAGAAAATAAATTATTACGCAATCATAATCTTTTACACTATTTTTTTTCCCATTTTGTCATTAAAATTAATGTATAACATATAGAATACAGTTAATATAATAAAAAAATAATTTTTACTACATTTTATAGTAGAGAAATAATTATAAGATCCTGAAAATCATTTGCTCTTTTTTATGTATAAACTATAATCTCACAAGATTTTAAAAAAATATAAACTTTTCAAAATTTCTAAACAAATAGCATATCACTTTGAAAATTTTTCTCTTTTGTAAATCTGGAAGCCATTTCAAAAAAGTTTACACACAATTTTAACTCAACTAAATTAGATTAATGTTACATAAATTTCTCCATATCTAATGGCGAAACTTTTATTTAGAAAATAAATTATTGTGCTATCATAATATTTTACAATATTTTTTTCCAATTTACCATTAAAATTAATGTATAATATCTAGAATGCAGATAATATAATTAAAAATAATATTTAGTATATTTTAAAGGATAGAAATAATTATAAGATCCTAAAAATGGTTGCTTTTATATGTATAAAAAAATTATAATCTGACAAAAGTTTTAAAAAAATATATAAACTTTTCAAAATTTCTAAACAAATAGCACATAAATTTGAAAATTTTTCTCTTCTGTAACTATGGAAACAGCTCCAAAAATGTTTACACACAGTTTTAAATCAACTAAATTAGATTTATGTTGCATGATCTCTCCATATCTAAAGGCAAAACAATTTTTCAGAAAATAAATTACTATATATCATAATATTTTCCAATTTTTTTTTATAATTTGCCATTAAAATTAATGTATAATATATACAATGCAGTTAATATAATTAAAAAATAATTTTTAGTACATTTTACAGGATAGAAATAATTATAAGATCCTAGAAATATTTATATGCTTTTATATGTAAGCAAAAACTATAATCTGACAAGATGTTTAAAAAATTATAAACTTTTCAAAATTTCTAAACAAATAGCATATAACTTTGAAAATTTTTCTCTTCCGTAAATCTGGAAGCGGTTTGAAAAACCTTTACACATAATTTTAACTCTTTCAAAACTTTAAACTTTTCCAAAAAATCATTTACACACAATTTTAACTCAACTTAATTAGATTTATTTTACATGATCGCTCCATATCTAAATGCAAAACATTTATTTAAAAAATAAATTATTATGCTATCATAATATTTTACGATATTTCTTTTCCTAAATTGTCATTAAAATCAATGTGTAACACCTAGAATAAAGTTAATATAATTAAAAATAAGTTTTAGTACATTTTACAGGATAGAAATAATTATAAGATCCTAAGAAACATTTGCTTTTATATGTATAAACAATAATCTGACAAGATATTTAAAAAATATTAACTTTTCAAAATTTCTAAACAAATAGCATATAACTTTAAATTTTTTTCTTCTGTAAATCTCGAAACCATTTCAAATAAGTTTACACACAATTTTAACTCAACTAAATTAGTTTCATGTTACATGATCACTATATCTAAAGGCAAAACATTTATTCAGAAAATAAATTATTATGCTTTTATAATATTTTACGATATTTTTTTACCCAATTTTCCATTAAAATTAATGTATAACATCTAGAATACAGTTAATATAATTAAAAAATAATTTTTAGTACATTTTATATTATAGAAATAATTATAAGATTCTAAAAAACATTTGCTTTTATATGTGTAAACTATAATCTGACAAGATGTTTAAAAAATATAAAATTTTCAAAATTTCTAAACAAGTAGCATATAACTTTGAAATGTTTTCTCTTCTGTAAATCTCGAAACCGTTTAAAAAAATTTTACACAACTTTAACTCAACTAAAGTAGATTTATTCTACATGATTTTTCCATATCTAAAGGCAAAATTTATATTCAGAAAATAAATTATTGTGCTATAATAATATTTTACGATATTTTTTCCCGATTTGCAAATAAAATTTATGTATAACATCTAAAATTCAGTTAATATAATTAATAAAATAACTTTTAGTACATATTATAGTATAGAAATAATTATAAGATCCTAAAAAACATTTTCTTTTATATGTATACAAAAACTATAATCTGACAAGATGTTTAAAACAATATAAACTTTAAAAACATTCTAAACAAATAGCATATAATTTTGAAAATTGTTCTCTCCTATAAATCTGGAAACATTTATAAAAAAGTTTACACACAATTTTAACTCAACTGAATTAGATTTATGTTACATGATCTCTCCATATATAAAGGTAAAACAATTTATCAGAAAATAATTTATTATGTTATCATTATAGTTTTCAGTATTTTTTTTCCGAATTTGCCAACAAAATTTGTGTATATTATCAAGAATACATTTAATATAATTAAGAAAATAATTTTCAGTACATTTTATTGTATAAAAATAATTATAAGATCCTAAAAAACATTTGCTTTTATATGTGTGCATAAACCATAAACTGACAAGATGTTTAAAAATATATTTAAATTATATATTAAAATAATATTAAATTTATTATGCTATCATAATATATTACGATATTTTTTCCTAATTTGCAAATAAAATTTATGTATAACATCTAGA
>CM063510.1:140480503-140503003 GCA_032207245.1 Pardosa pseudoannulata
ATATATATATATATAAACAGAATATAGTATATATATATATATATATATATATAATAATAATATTGAAAAAAATATATATATAAAAATTTATTATAAAAATAACAAATAAAAATATATAATAATAATATATATATAAATATAATATAATATATATATGAAAAATATATATAGTATAAATATAAAATATATATAAATATTATAAAATAAACAATGATACATAAAATATATAAAATATAATAATATATATAATATATGTATATATATATATATATAATATATATATATATAGAATAATAAATATATACATAATAAATAAATATATATATAATATATATAAATAAAACAATTATTTATTTTAAAATAATATATTAAAATCATATATAAAAAAAAATATATAAATAAAAAAATAAAATATATATATATTAAAATAAATATATAATAAATATATATATAAATTTTAATATATATTAGAATAAAATATACAAATAATATATATATAAATATATATAATATAAAAATAAATATATATAATATATAATATAATATATATATATATAAATATAATAATATATATAAATATATAATAAATATATATAATAATAAAAAATAAAAATAATAGAAAAATCATAAATATAAAAATTAAATATTGTATAATAAAATAAAAGAAAAAATATGATTTATAATTAAATAAAAAAATACTGAAAAAAATAAAATAAAATAAAAAGAAAGAAAATAAACAAAAAAACAATTTATAAAGAATAAAAAAAATATTTACAAAAATATTTAAAACCGAAAAAAAAAATTACAAAAAAAAAAAGAAACAAATAAAAAATAAAATATAATTTAATAAAAGTAAAATAAAATATTATAAAAATAAAAAAATATATAAACATAAATGTATAAAAATAAATAACGTGTTTGAAATATTAAAATAAAAAAAGAAGCAAAAAAAAAATAACTAAAAAAAAAAATAAAAAAAAGAATAAAAGATATAATAAAAACAAGTTAAAAAAAACATAAAAAATTAAAAGATAAACAAAAAATGTTGAGCAGGGGAAGATAAGATATATAAATCTTTGTTTAATAAGACAGTACATTTTAAAATTTTCTTTTTTCTAAACTAAATTAACTAGTTTATCATAAAATAAACCTATTATTTATTGTTCTATGTCAAATTGTGACAATTCAGTATCCAAGCCTCGAATCATAACGTCGATTTCGAACAAGGTTTCGAAGTTGCTACTTATTTAGTATTAATCAGGGGGTACGTGTTGCTTAAGGTATATTAATGATGCAAGTAAGATTATCCCCGCTTGGTTCGACTAAATTAGAATCATAGAACCAAGGAGAACCCAGATAGCATGCATACTTGCAGCAAGTTTGATTTTTCTGGATAGTATCTTGTTATAACTAATTTGATGCTACAAACTTACAGCAAAACTCACGCAAGTTAAACGAAACATAAAGCGACAGCTCCTTTGCAACTTTATTTTGCTACAGAACTGTAGCAAACTCGTCATTACAACCTTGAAGCAAAAAAAATTTCTTAGAATTTCTGCAGTCTTGTTTCAAACTTTCCGACTTGTCATGATGAACTTGCTGCAAATTACCTGTCTTGCAAAGCAAGACTGCTGCAAGTTTGCAGAAAACTATATTTGCTCTCTGGGAAGGCATCCTGTCTTGTCTTGTAAATTAAAGAGGTTTTCTTTAGAGTTTTGTTCTCGGAGGACATTGTAACCTCTCACCTATTTTAAGTGCCTTATTCACCATTAACGGACACGGCAGATCTTTGTTCAACTTAAGCCTGAAACTAACTACCCGCTGGTTATAAAGTCGACGCTTTTGCTAAGTAATCTTCCCGCAGCTCACACTATTTAAATAAAGCTTTATTTTAAAATCGCAAAATACAATAGTAAACTATATTCTTTGGACTGAATAAAAATAATTATTTTACTTGTTGTCAAATGTTTCTCTAATGTATAAAATGTATTGCATATTCTAATATAATTATTTGAATATATAAAATAGAATTAAAAGCCTCAAATTAAGAATGTTTTTATAAGTGTGTGAGCAAGATACATACTTAGACATATTCCCAAATGCAAAACACAATCTGGTTAGGTTAATGAGTTAAATATACTGTCGGTGTAAATGCAAATATTACTTAGAAATCTCTCTTAAATAAGGCATTATTGTCATGATAACTTCGTAAAACACAAGTTAAAGAACATAGCCATGTTCCTGATAATTAAGGGTTCTCGAGGCACCACTTGGGTTCTGATATGTATCAGTCGACGTCATATAAGGGAATTGGTTCCATTATAAGGTAAAATGTCAAAATTATTCAAATAAGGAAGTTTTATTTGAAGTTGTTAAGACACAATGGAAAACTTCATCCTTTGGGACGAATATAAATATTAGTTGACTCAGTACCAAGGATGCTATAAAGTCTAATAGATATGCGAATTAAAATGAATTATTTGAATATATGAAGCGCAATAAAGGGTCCCAAACTGTGAATTTTTCATTATATACTAGTGACCAAAATACATATATAGGGGTTCCAAATATAAACACTCTGCAAATATCTTTGAGCACATGTTAAACAAGAAAATTACAAAAGTTACAAATATACAATTTTATGTATAAGAATAAAGCAACTGAATATATATATATATATATATATATATATATATATATATATATATATTATATAAATATATATTCAGTTGCTTTATTGTTTATATATATATTTTTTATGTGTGTGTGTGTGTGTGTGTGTGTGTAAGTAAAAATTATTTCCTCTAGTCACAATAATTATGTAGCCCATATTCTATTTACTTGCCCTAGCTACTAGTTAGCAGCCTAATCAGCCCAATCAGCTAGCAGTAATAACGATCCAGTCGGCCCACATTGAAGAGAACGACACAAATCTAATTAAAACTGTATTTTAGAGCTGCTGAAAAGGAACATCTTTAATAGTCAACGACAGACAAGATAAAGAAACAAAAATCCCTCTTTTCGAACGGAGGAGCACCTAAGAGAGAAGACAGAAATTTTTTTTTCAAAGGTACAATAAACTTATTCAGCAAATTAAATTGTTAAGATCAGGAAAAATATTATTTGACATGTAAAATTGATATAGACAGAATATATATATATATATATATATATTATATATATATATTATATATATATATACATATATATAATAAATATATATTATATATATATTATATATATAAATATATATATATATATATATTATATATATATATATATATATATATATATATATTTTATTATATATATATATTTATATATATATATGTATTACAATTACTACTAGCTAAATAATTTTGTTGTAATTACAATGCTTTAGTTAATTTTTAAAAATTAATAAAAAAAATGTTGTAAAAAATTTAAATATCAATTTTTTTTAAGTTACAAATTAAAAATTAAATTTTAAAAAGCTAAATAATGAATATTATGCTTTATACAAAAATTATATGTCTTTCACCAGGGGTGAAGCTATAAATTATCTGTGAAGGGTCTTTCCACTCTTTAAATTAAGTCTCGAAATTAATGCAGCAATCCTTACATATATACATGTATAGAACAATCCTTACGGGTGTTTAACTCATAAACACCCCTTAGCTACACCACAGTCTTGCACAATAAATTTCTATTACTTATAATCCCCAATGGAAAATCATAAAATATAAATAATTATTCTAAGGTATATTTGTACACAATATTAACTACAAGCCCCATTTATTCTTCTAAATTAAATAATTAGAAAACAATATTGTTAAATTTTCTATTTTTATAATTTGTCTTGTGCATGAGAGCTAACAAGTTAAGTAATTTATCCACTGATGCCATCATTATATTTTGCTTCATATGAGAAATTTGGAAATAATAATTCATTAGATTTGAAGAGGAAAAAATATTTTTTCGCAATACAATATAATACAATATTTTTTTGCGTTATGACTTTTAAGATTTGAGAAAAGATTAACAATTATTATTAAGAAATTATGGTTATCTTAAAAGCAACGACCGTAAAATCATAAAAAAAATAATTTACAAGTGTACAGATGAATTACTACAAAATAATTTTCATCGTACTGAGTGGGCAATAGATGGCGCTTCATGCATAAGTTAGTGCATAAAAAAGTTAATTTAAGAGTAAGAATCGTTTATATTCTGTACGTTAAATGAGTATTTCTATTAGATAAAAACAAATTTTATTAATATGCGAAGTAAATAAATTTGACTAATATGCAAACAGTACATAATATTTGAATTATCAGCTCTTGCGATCGGAATTTTATTAAATTAGAATTATTTACTTTCTCTAAATGGAAGAAAAATATTTATAGCATACTTTCTCAGAAACAAATTTTATTAATCTTTGCGAGGTTAGAAGTGAAATGAATACTGATGAAGTATAATTAAATTCTATTTTTCAGACTATGATTATTACATCTAAATCTCTTTATATTTTGACTTCGTAGAATGTAAAAATAAATTTTTGTAAAAATAAAAACTTGTTCCTCTCTAAATATTACAGGATAGTTATTCTTACAATTTACATTACTTTTTCTAATCTTTAAAACTGTGGGACACGAGTGTATGAAAACTTTTGGCCTCTGGCAATTGAGTTTGCATAAATATTTACAAATTACTAAATGTAATATATAACTAAATACAATTGTAAAAATTTTTGTGGACACCACTTATACGCAAATCTCCAATGCAATAAAATTGTTAATTAATGTGTCATATAATATATGTAATATAATATATTCCATATGTATTATATAATATATTTAATATTAATATATTATATATATATATAAAATATATTTATAATATATAATATATATTATATAATTAATATGTATATTATATATATATTTGTATATATATATATATATATATTTATTATATATTATATATATATATATATATGTATAAACATTTTACATATATATTTATTTTATATAATATTATATATAATATATATATATATATATACATATATATATATATATATATAAATATATATATATATATATTATATATTATTTATATGACAATCGAGTTATTAAAGCATAGAACACACATATTACTTCATACATAAAAACTTCTTTATTGTAATCCTTTTGTCTATGGCTACGCCATTAGATAACCTTTGTTCACATTTTGGGACAACAAGTGTAGAGGATATTGTCACATCGATTTCCTGCTCAGAAGTGTCTTTCTGGTGTTGCTTACCTGAACAAACTCCTATTGTGTACTTTCGAGTCAGTTTCTTTACTCTACTTTTCAAATTCAGTGAAATATTACAGAAGCACTACTTGAAGGACTTAATATTCCCCTAAATATTTATGTAGATATTGCAAACATAAAATCAAAGCCGAAAATATACTTGCAAGCATCGGTAGCTCAGTCGGCAAAGGGAACACTCTCGAAATGGAGGGTTGAAGGTTCGGAGCCTGAGCCGGTGTAAGATCCGCCGTGTTCGTTGAAGGCGACTGTGGCACGTAAAATATGTTAGTGGTCACGATGTCTCATTCTCAATCAATACTCTGAGGGATCAATACTATGTGTCTCTGTTTGTTTGCTTCAAAATTAAGAGCATGAGCATAAGTAGACTTTCATTGAGGTGCTTGTCAAGAAAGGCTCATTTTTTAATACGAGTAGCATCCAGTTATATTGTGCTTGGTTTGACGAAGTGGCGTAAGTAAGAACAACAAAAATATACTTGATGGTTTTCAACGTATTAAAAAATTATTCAAGATAAAGTTCCATGTAAACTTACATAATTTTTAAATGATGAAAAAATGAATAAACCACACTTTTCTCTCAACTATGTTCTGAAAGAGTAGACAATAACCTTGAATGTGTATAATTAATCTAAAATTATAATTTTAGAAAAAAAATGAATCGTTTGAATGTTATTTCACTTTTTTTAAGATTATAAAATACAATTGTTCATCTAGAGTCATATTTTTTCTCTTGATTTTAGAGGGTTTTTTAATTATTTGTTTATAAGTAGTTTGTAAAAATTTTTTAAATATCGAAAAAATGAATAAACCACACTGTTCTCTCAACTATGTTCTGAAAGAGTTGAAAATAACCTTGAATGTATATAATTAAACTAAAATTATAATTTTAGAAAAAAATTGAATCGTTTGAATCTTATTTCACTTTTTTTAAGGTTTTAAAATACAGTTGTTCATCCAGAGTCATATTTTTCTCTTGATTTTAGAGCGTTCATATTAATAATTATTTTTTTATAAGTAGTTTGTTTGTAAATATTTTTTAAATATCGAAAAAATGAATAAACCACACTGTTCTCTCAACTGTTCTAAAAGAGTTGAAAATAACCCTGAATGTATATAATTCAGACTAAAATTATAATTTTAGAAAAAAAATGAATCGTTTGAATGTTATTTCACTTTTTTTAAGATTATAAAATACAATTGTTCATCTAGAGTCATATTTTTTCTCTTGATTTTAGAGGGTTCATATTAATAATTATTTGTTTATAAGTAGTTTGTAAAAATTTTTTAAATATCGAAATAATGAATAAACCACACTGTTCTCTCAACTGTTCTGAAAGAGTTGAAAATAACCTGGAATGTATATAATTAAACCAAAATTATAATTTTAGAAAAAAATTGAATCGTTTGAAACTTATTTCACCTTTTTTAAGGTTATAAAATACAATTGTTCATCCAGAGTCATATTTTTTCTCTTGATTTTAGAGGGTTCATATTAATAATTATTTTTTTATAAGTAGTTTGTTTGTAAATATTTTTTAAATATCGAAAAAATGAATAAACCACACTGTTCTCTCAACTGTGTCTTGAAAGAGTTGAAAATAACCCTGAGTGTATATAATTCAGACTAAAATTATAATTTTAGAAAAAAATTGAATCGTTTGAATCTTATTTCACTTTTTTTAAGGTTTTAAAATACAGTTGTTCATCCAGAGTCATATATTTTTTCTTATTTAGAGGGTTCATTTTAAACAATTATTTATTTGTTTGATGTAAACTATTTTTAATAAATATAGAAAATCTGAAATGAACCCACTGATTTTTGTTTTACAACATTTCTAAAGAGTTGAAAAAAACCCTGAATGTATATAATTTCAGACTAAAATTATAATTAAAAAAAATTAACGTTTGATCTATTTAACTTTTTAATTATAAAAACAATTGTTCATCCAGCGTGATATTTTTCTCTTGATTTTAGAGGGTTCAATTTAATAATTATTTATTTGTAAATAGTTTTGTTAAACTTTATTTTTACCTAATGTATAGAAAACTGAATAACTCCTATTGATTTTGTAATTTACAGGACATTCTAAAAGAGTTGAAAAAAACCCTGAATGTATATAATTTCAGACTAAAATTATAATTAAAAAAAATTAACAGTTTGAACCGTAATTTAACTTTTTAAGGTTATAAAAAACAATTGTTCATCCAGCGTCATATTTTTTCTCTTGATTATACAGGGTTTATTTTAATAATTATTTATTTGTAAATAGTTTATGATTGTTAAATTTTTCTCTAATATCCGTATAACTGAATAACTTATGATTTTGTAAACAGATTTCTGAAAGAGTTGAAAAAAACCCTGATGTATATAATTTCAGTCTAAAATTATAATTTTAGAAAAAAAATTAACAACTCGAACCGTAATTTCACTTTTTTAAGGTTATAAAAACAATTGTTCATCCAGCGTGATATTTTTCTCTTGATTTTAGAGGGTTCAATTTAATAATTATTTATTTGTAAATAGTTTATGATTCTCAAACTTTTTTTCTCTACCTAATACGTATACGTACAGACTCTGAAATGTCAACTTCTATTGATTTTGTAATTTACAGGACATATTCTACTCAAGCTTTTTTTAATACTTAATACTCGACAAATCAAACTAGTTTATTTTAGTAGATCCTTATTGGAGAAGAGCAGTCAAAATAAATCTGTCTAAGCCGATATTGAACCAGATACCTAATTAGTGTTTGCTGGTTCTTATGATGTAAGACTCAGTTGTAGGTCTTCTACACACTTTTTAGATGTATAACTTCTCCTTTCTCATGTGTGATACTATGCTCTGCCATGTACCTGAGACATTTTTAAGGATGGCGTAGTGATCTACATTGCATTAAATTTGGGTATAGTTGAATTTAATTCTTATGACAGACCACCACTTAACACGAGATAAAAAGATATATAAAACAAAATTACTTAACTGAGATATTACTTAAAAATACGTATTATCTCAGTTTTGTAATCAATGCAGAAGATAATTAATTTAAAATAGGAAATTAAATGAGATGGTTAAATTAATAACGTCATAATGCTAGAAAAAAATATTATAACCTATTTATTATGTGATAAATTACTAAATTTAATTGCCTGCTCTTAACCGAGGAAAATAGGGTATAAATAATGGCATTAAATGCTAGAAAAGGGGGGAAAGGGGTGGAATTCGGACGTTTTAAAGGCGACAGTATTTTTTGCTGTGATATGAAACATATTTATACAAACTTATTTTAGTATCGTATCGATAGTTTAATAGAAGATAACATTACTCGCTTTGAATTTTGCTAACCCTAACTCATCAAAAATATAATATGGATGCCTCTGTCCATTCTAGGTCCAAGCTCTTCATAATTTTTTAGGAAAGACGAACAGATAACTTAGGCTATTATTGTATAGGGGATAGACAATCTCTAATAGCTTTTTAAAATGATATATTTGAATATTTAATGTTGTTACCTGAAACTCAAAACTAATACAATAAAAATAATTTATGAATATTTTTTCTTGTTCAGTTAAAAACACTTCTTAAGATTAAAACAAAATATCTTTAAGAGTCGAGATCTGGGAATTGTTTTGTACCATGGAATAAGATTTTAGCATAACAAAAGAGGAAGCTGTGACAAAAGAAAAATTGGTCTCCAAATTTTTCAAATATCAAAAGAAAACAATCTCTTGTTGCAGTTAAAATAAAAATTCCCTGAGAAATCATTTCAAATTTTTCCCGATTCTGAAAGAAATTAATTTATCAATTTAGAAAACTGCAACTTTTATATCTTCTTGCTAATTTCTTTAAGATATTTTTGTCGATTTAGGGATGGAAAAGGTGTTCCTGTTTTAACCATTTTTAAAAATCTGCTCACAGAAAAAAGAAAATCGATAGTTGCATATTGGAATTGTATTAACTTTATTGGATTGGAAATAAATGTAAAGTACAAATATTCCTTAACCTTTTAATCACATTTTTTTCATTTCAGACACTCTTTGGTGTGCAGTTTTATAATTTCATATAAAATCTTTTCGAAATATTAATTCTCTTTATTGCGATAAAATTTAGAATCTTAAAATTTAGTTTACGACAAATGAAATTTTTGTCAGCATGAAATTTTAATTATTAATTTACATTATAATTTAAACATCATTTTGCATTAAAATGATATTTATAATCTAAATTTTAATATTAAAAGCGATGTAAATTAAAACGTATGAAGGTATAACAATTGTACACGAACCGTTCTTTAATTATTAATTATCTTTACAAAAAAACAATAATCATTTTTAGTAAAATAATATATTTCGAAATAGCTTTTAAGTTGATAAATTAATATCAGCACTAACTGTTAGTTATATTTATTTAATACGTTATTTTGGATTATAAGAAAATAACTTTTTATAGAAGGGTTAAAAGTTTTTGTTGTTAAATTTGAATTAATTGAAACTTCTTAGTGAATTGTTGGGAAATTAAGAATGTTTTTAGTTTATTAAAATGTATTTTATATTTTTAAATCATTTGTCTTAACAATTAAAAAATTAATATCCCAGTGTATTCAGTTTTTATTATGTTGAGAAACTAAACATGTTGGTTTTTATCTTAGCATTAAATTAAAAAATAAAGATAATTTAAATGAAAAAATGCTAGAAAAAAAATTATAATTTTTTTTTATAATATTTATTTTAATTCAACAAAAAATTGTAATAATATTAAAAAGAAAAAATGTAGACAAATTTCGAATGATATTGGTATGCTTTTTTATAGCATCGTAAAACATAAATTATATATACCTATCTATCATAATCGTAATATCATTGAGCAAAAACAATAACTATTATTATAAGGGGAAAACAAAATTTCATTTTAAATGAAAAAAGAAAATTTTAATGTAATATGTTACAGAAATATCAAATACACAAAAAACTAAGCATATTTATTTTATTTCAACCTGTACAATTTGTATCTAATATAAAAAAAAAATGATAGAGTAAAACGATGGTATATTGTATGCTTTTTATTAGCATAAAAGGCATAAATTATATATACCAGCTTGGTGGCATTAATCGTACAGAGTATCATTAGAGGCAAAAACGAAGTGACTTAGTATTTGAACCGTGGTCAAAACAATCAATTTCATGTTTCAAACGTTGCAAAAACCGAGAAATAATTTTAATGTAGATACATGTTACAGAAAAATGTAGATACAAAAAACTTTTTTTTTGTTACTAACATATTTATCTTAATTTCAACCAAAACAATCTGTATCTAATATTTTACACCAATATACTGATATGTATATTGCTATGATTTTATTACAAACAAAAAAGGCATAAATTATATTATATCATTTATTAATTGTACAGAGTATCATTAGAGCAAAACAAGTGAATTATTTAACTTTGGTCGAAATGATAATTTATGTTTCAAAGTGAAAAAAGAAAGAAATTTAATGTAGATACATGTTACAGAAAAATGCAGATACAAAAAACACTTAGCATATTTATTTTAATATCAACCTGTACAATTTATATCTAATATTATAAAAAGAGAAATATATATATCTTACATATGTAAATTGGTTATGTTATTAATTTTTAACATAAAAATGACATAAATTATATATTTTGGTGGCATAAATTGTACAGAGTATCAAAAGCAAAAAAAGTAGTGACTCATATCGGACCGTGTTAAACGATAATTTCATGGTTCAAACGCTGTAAAAAAGAGAAAGAATTTAATATAGATACATGTTACAGAAATGATATACAAAAAAACTTAGCATATTTATTTTAATATCAACCTGTACAATTTGTATCTAATATTATATTGAAAAGAAAAATGCATAGACATCAATATACCGATATGTATATTGGTATGCTTTTTATTACCAACATAAAAGGCATAAATTATATATATATCAGCTTGGTGGCATCAATCGTACAGAGTATCATTAGAGGCAAAAAACAAAAGACTCATTATTTGAACCATGGTCGAAAAGATCAATTTCATGTTTCAAACTCTGCAAAAACCTAGAAGGAATTTTAATGTAGATACATGTTACAGAAAAATGCAGGTACAAAATAACTTAGCATATTTTTTTAATATTAACCTGTACGATTTGTATGTAATATTATATTAAAAAGAAAAATATATAGACATCAATATACGAAGTACTCATTATTTGGTATGTTTTTTTTTGGAGAGCTACGGTCTACATAAAAGAGGCATAATATATAGCCTGGTGGCATTACGGCAGAGTATCATAGTGGGATTCAAACCCACTAATTCCGGTTCCGAATGCCAGCACCCAAACCATTCGGCCATCGTTGAAACGTGGTCGAAACCATCAATTTCATGTTTCAAACGTTGAAAAACCGAGAAATAATTTTAATGTAGATAGATGTTACAGTAAAATGCAGATACAAAATAACTGCATATTTGTTTTAATATCAACTAGTACAATTTGTATCAAATATTATATTAAAAAGAAAAATAGATATATAGACATCAATGCAATGATATGTATATTGGTATGCTTTTTATTACCAGCATAAAAGGCATAAATTATATATACCAGCTTGGTGGCATTAATCGTACAGAGTATCATTAGAGGCAAAAACGAAGTGACTCATTATTTGAACCGTGGTCAAAACAATCAATTTCATGTTTCAAACGCTGCCAAAACCAAGAAAGAATGTTAATATAGATAAATGTTACAGAAATATGCAAATACACAAAAACTAAGCATATTTATTTTATTATCAACCTGTACAATTTGTATCTAATATTATATTCAAAAAGAAAATATATAAACACCAATGTACCCATATGTATATTGGTATGCTTTTTATTACCACAATAAAAGGCATAAATTATTTATACCAGCTTGGTGGCATTAATCGTACAGAGTATCATTAGAGGCAAAAACGAAGTGACTCATTATTTGAACCGTGGTCGTATGATAAATTTTATGGTTCAAATGCTGCAAAAAACAGAGAAAAAAAATTAATGTAGATACATGTTACAGAAAAATGCAGATACCAAAATAACTTAGCATATATATTTTAATTTCAATCTGTACAATTTGTATCTAATATATTAAAAAGCAAAATGTATTTGCATCTAATATTATATTAAAAAGAAAATTTATAGACATCAATATACCGATATGTATATTGGTATGCTTTTTATTGCCAACATAAAAGGCATAAATTATACTAGCTTGGTGGCATTAATCATACAGAGTATCATTAGAGGCAGAAACGAAGTGACTTATTATTTGAATCGTGGTCAAAACAATCAATTTCATGTTTCAAACGCTGCAAAAACTGAGAAAGAATTTTAATGTAGATACATGTTACAGAAAAATGCAGATACAAAATAACTTAACATATTTATTTTAATATCAACCAGTACAATTTGTATCTAATATTATATTAAAAAGAAAAATATATCGACATCAATATACCGATATGTATATTGGTGCGTGTATGTATTATTTTTATGCATGCCAGCATAAAAGGCATACATTATATATACTAACTTGGTGACATAAATTGTACAGAGTGTCATTAAAGGCAAAAACGTAATGACTGTATAGTCGAACCTTGGTTGAAATGATCAGTTTCATGTTTCAAAAGCTGCAAAAAATGAGAAAAAATTTTATTGTAGATAAATGTTACAGAAAAATGCAGATACCAAAATAACTTAGCATATTTATTTTAATTTCAATCTGTACAAATTGTATCTAATATTATATTAAAAAGAAAAATGTATTTGCATCTAATATTATATTAAAAGGAAAATATATAGACATCAATATACCGATATGTATATTGGTGCATGTATATATGTTTTTTATGCATGCCAGCATAAAAGGCATACATTATATAAACTGTCTTGGTGGCATAAATTGTGCAGAGTGTCATTAAAGGCAAAAACGTAGTGACTCTATAGTCAGACCGTGGTAGAAATGATCGATATCGTGTTTCAAACCCTGCACAAAGAGAAAGTATTTTAGTATCATACACAAGGGTCAAGATAATACATAATGTCAGTTACCAGGAATCTTATCATTTCAAGTCTGATGGGAAAAAATTAAGGTAGGGAAGGGGAATGTTGAGAAATGGCTGACATCAACAAAAGTACAACCACTAAAGTGTAAAAATGATCTATATATTTATATTATGATATTTTAAGTTGAAAAATTCATTTGTAAAAACTGCAAATTGGGAACTTTTATATAGAATAAAAATATATATTTAAATTGAAAAATCTCGATATTCTCGTGCATACTCAGTAGTAAACATTTATATTGTGACATTTAAAATTTAAAAATTCAATTGCTAAAATTCAAAATCTAAATTTTTCAAAACTTACAGTTGTATTTAAAAGCAATCTGAATTTCAATAAGTATACATCTATATATGTAATCCAATAATTATAAAACTATTGGACTTTATAGACCCAATTGTTTTTACTTGCCCTGGCTCCTGGGCAAGGAGAAAGCTATATAAGCTAACAGTTATAACGATGCAGACAGGCCATTGAAAGAGACCGTCACAAGTCTAATTAAAACTTTATTTTAGAGCTGCTAAAATGGACATCTTTACTAGTCAATGACACACCAAAGAAAGACTCAAAAATCACTCTGCTCGAACAGAGGTGCACCAAGAGCTAAGAAACAAAGAATTTTTCTAAGGGACAAAAAACTTACTCAGCGAATTTACATGGAGCCGTTTGCCGGCGAGAGCTGGAAAACGTGTTCAATAGACAGAAAATTTAAATCTATAGCACAGAAAGCTTTAAGAAATGCATCGAAAGAATATTAAGTCGACGACACCCATTTGATTATGATATTTAGAAGCTGGGAAAAATATTTTAAGGAATAAGAATGGGAGAGAGGAGGTATGAAATATTAAAGTTTTTTTTTAAATAAAAGATAAAAGTTTAATTTTGATATATTGCATTTATATATATATATATATATATATATATATATATATATATATATATATATATATATATATATATATATAATATGTATATGACAGGTTCCACTAAATGACACTAGAGTCCTGAGTAAATTATCACAGCTTTATTCAAATCTCAGAACACACTATTCATCAATCATCTTCAATGGCCTTGCACATTGGCGACTAACTTTTTAACAAAAGCAGACTTAGCTGCCTCGGGTAGCCACAGCTCTGTCTGCCGAATATGCACACTGCTCTCTGCTCAGATCACTGCTCGTGAGCCGTATTTATGTGGCTAACTCCTCACGCCGCGTCACTCTCAGTAAGGAATCCCTAATTAAAATCTTTTAAAATTAATCTACAAATTAAATCCACACACACACACACACACACACACACACACACATATATATATATATATATATATATATATATATATATATATATATATGTATATATATACTTATAGATACATATAGATACATACATTTATATATATATATATCAGGTCTAAAAAGGGGTATTTGGAAATTACTTGATATATAAACGATTTTAAAAAGGGAGCTCTTTTATAATAATAAAATAAATAAAAAAGATCCCCGCTCACGTAAGCTTTTGGTATAATCCAGTCAGGCGAAAGAATTTTGGAAGCATTTGATGAGTTTGCAAACAGATAAAAGTCAGTAAGCGCGTGGAAATGGAACTGTGAACACACTCTAAGCGTGTCTTCAACGAATAAATGAAAATTGTTCAAGTTTTGCTTAAATGAAACGATGACTTAATAAACTTTTTATTATTAAGAAAGACTGATTTCCATTCGCCTCAACACTGGATAACGATATATATATATATATATATATATATATATATATATATATATATATATATATATATATATATATATATATATATATATATATATATATATATATATATATATATATATATATATATATATATATATATATATATATATATATATATATATATATATATATATATATATATATATATATATATATAATATATATATATATATATATATATATATACATATATATATATATATGTATATATATATATTGTTGAAATTAGGTAAATTTTGAAATCTTAAATATATAGTAAATTTAAACAAATGAAAGAAAGTATCCAATTTGAATTCTCGTAGTTACAGAATTAATGGGAAATAATTGAAAATATGACTGCAAATGAATTAAATTATTGACAATAAATTTTGAGGCAATTTAAAATCAAAAAAGTACCTTTGTGCTGTAGTTTTTCCCAATCTTTTGCAGAACATAATAATTATTATTTGAGAGCATTATGATTAAATTACGTTTGAATTGTATATTTTGAAATACTTTAGAAAAAATAATAGAAAGGAATTTAATGTAAGAATAACTAAAAGAGATAATCTGAAATGATTTTAAATGTTTAAAATTCCTATTGTTTATGGAAATTCAATTTGTTATAAAGTGATATTTTTTTATTTTAATGTTTTGGGAATTAAAAATGTATGCAATAATGTCTAAATTATCCAAAAGTATATTTAGTTGTTGAATGTCAATTGCATTCAGCTAAAACGTATAAAATAATGCTTAAATATTGATTCATTAATTTACGTAATCTGCATTGAATTAATATATCACTGAAGGGTTTCAAAGAAGTTGAATTCGTTATTATTTTCCAAATTATAATGCCTTTTAATTATACGTCCGTAAAACCAAATCCAAAAAAGACTTAATTCAGATCTATTTACTTTTTTTATATGAATTTTCATTAAAACATATTTATATATATGTCACGTCTATAAAAAGGGTAGTTAGAAATTGTGCTTTGCGAAATTATGTTTTGTGAATATAAAATGGATCCATTAAGAAAGATAAAATAACTTCAAAATGACGAATAATATGACGAAAAATATGAATGTTATTTATATAAATCTCATTTTATTTTTTATATTTTGGAAATTTCTAAGTAATATTTTACGAAAAGATTTTGGAAATTTCTTAGTAATACTTTATGAATTTTTTTAAAAAATTCTATACGCCACAGAATTTATTTCTAGAATGGAATTATCGTGCAAAAAATCTATCCCGTTTTTGTTTCTAATTAATTTTGCAATGCTGTTTTAATGAAAATTTATCTTTAAATGAAGTTTAAGTTTTATATTACAATCTGAGAAAATTAGCATGTTTCTAATTATGTTAATAATTTCTAAGCAATACTTTATGAAAATGAAGTTTTTAATAAAATTCTATACACTATAGACCTTATTTCTAGAATGGAATTATTTCATACTAATTGAGGCATGTTTTGTTTCTAATTAAAATCCTTGCAACATAGTTTTAATGAACATTTATTGTTAAATGAATTTTAAATTTTTGTTACTATTTGGAATATTGGCGTTTTCAATGCTAAAATTAAAAAAAAACTTAATTGCATGAAATAGACATGAAATTTTCTTTTTTAAAGTCTTTATGTTAAAGGCGGATAGACTAGGATTTCATGAAGTGGATGAGAGCTGATCTCTACTGTACAAACCTACAAATTATCGCTAAGATACCCTGAAATTATTCTCCAAACAAGCTAATTACGGGATAGTTTTGAAAATAATGAAATGTTACTCCTACCTTTTGATCCACAAACAGGAAAATATCTAAACCTTGAACATATACACACACACACATATATATATATATATATATATATATATATATATATATATATATATATATATATATATATATATATATATATATATATATATATATATATATATATATATATATATATATATATATATATATATATATATATATATATATATATATATATATATATATATACATATATATATATATATATATATATATACATATATACATATATATATAATATATATATATATATATATATATATATATATATATATATATATATATATATATATATATATATATATATATATATATATATATATATATATACATATATATATATACATATATATATATATATATATACATATATATATATATATATACATATATATATACATATATATATATATATATATATGTATGTATATATATATATATATATATATATATATATATATATATATATATATATATATATATATATATATATATATATATATATATATATATATATACATATATGTAAATATATATATTTATATATTGTAGCGTACTGGGGCACTAAGTGAGCCCGAAAAAGGATGCGGAGGCCTACGTACAGACTAATGATATTTATTTAGAAACGCAATATGATAAATAAAATAAATAGTGGGAAAGTTATGATAAATACAGATGAAACGATGAATATCTAAAAATGAAAATGATGATCGTTGCAGGAATCTTAAAAGAAGGCTTCCTAAGAGACAAAAAAAGGGGGGAGGACAATCTCAGTCGCTCCCTCGACGTTCTGGGCCGATAAGTTCACAGGAGACTCGATCGGTCCAAAATTCCTCTGTGGGCCTCGAACTCCGCTCTTTTATATCTTTGTCTGACCGCAAAAATGTCCATCTCAGCCGATCGGACAGCTGGTTGATGACGTGTTGGGGAAACCGCTTGTAGACTTGCTCTCGCCAGACAGGTGCAAACGAAATTTGCAGTAATCGGGAGCAATCTCGCCGATCATTATTCGATATCTCTGAACAACCCTTGGAGGAAAGTATTGCTGCTTCCCTTACAATGTAGAGGATTGCTGTCATGTGAAACTCTTTCTTCGGGATGCCATTGAAATTAACGCTGGGAACACTTTTCCAGCATCCTAACGAATTTCTCACACAGAATGATTGAGATGGTACTCGGCGTTAAGAATTATCTATTCAGCATCCTATTCTGCTCGAAACAACGTCCTTTCACTATGTAAAGAAGAGCTCAGTTCAAATGCTCACAAAAGACACGTTTGTTATTCTTATACGTTAGGCTGGTTTTTCTCACGGTTGTAGGTCAGTCTGTATCTCTAAATTTAATGTAATGCGAATACTTACAATATATGTATATATATATATATATATATATATATATATATATATATATATATATATATATATATGTATGTATATATATGTATATATATATATATATATATATATATATATATATATATATATATATATATATATATATGTGTGTGTGTGTGTGTGTGTGTGTGTGTGTGTGTGTGTGTGTGTGTGTGCGTGCGTGTCAGGTTTAAAAATTGGGATTCAGAATTAATCGAGTTATAATTAAAAATATTTAGAACTCATTAACGACAATGGAATAGAAGAAAGACACACTCCCGAGCTGAACAATAGAGTGAAGAAGCCGGCGTGGAAGTTGACATAGGAATTTTGCTTAGGTAACGACGCAGTCGGGCCATTGAAAGAGACCGGCAGAAGTCTAATTAAAACTTTATTTTAGAGCTGCTGTAACGGACAACTTTACCAGTCAACGACAGACAAGAGAAAGACACAAAAATCACTCTGCTCGAACACAGGAGCATCCAAGAGCGAAGACCGAAAGAATTATTCCAAGGAACAAGAAACTTACTCAAATAATTTAAATGTTAAGATCAGGAAAAACGATTAGCCATTTGCTAGCGACAGCTCGAAAAGTGTTGAATAGACAGAAAATTTGCATGTATAGGACAGAAAGCGTTGGGAAATGTATTGAAAGAATTTTAGGTCGATGACGCTCCTTTTATTAAGACGTTTAGAGGCTGGGAAAAACATTTAAAGGAATTAAAATAGGAGAGAGGAGGTTTTTACGGAAATATTAAAGTTAAATAATTTTGATATATTATATGTATACATGTATGCATATAAACTTGTATTATTACACAAAATATTCACATGATATTGAGGACTGATTTATATTGTGCAAATATTTATAGGGAAAACAGAGGCATTTGGTTATTAAATATTAGTTAAAACGCATTATTACTGTTTAAATAAATTGAATGCATGTTGTTATATGAAATGGAACAATAATTTTTTACTACTAGGCATTCCAAATGGTGTAATTCAAAAGAAACAGAGATAATACTTATTAGAATTACTCCTATTTGCAAATTTTTAGATATTATTTTACCAATAATAATATTTAATTTATTAATTATAATATTCTGAAACTAACTCAATTTTATTCTGTTTCTAGTTGTGTTCATCTACATTTAAATTTATCTATGATTAAATTGTGTTAGGATAATAATTTTTTTAGAAATTTTAATTTACTAAAAAGTGAAAAATAAACAAGAGTACTTACTCCATGCAACTTCATTCTTTAAGAATGCTGAATACCCCAAATTTCTATGAAATCTTTTCTATGGATGCAACAAAGCGTTTATAATATCTTTTCGTAAAAGGCACATACCTGTCAAAGAATATAATTGAATCTTATGAACAATGACTAGCTTATTAATGTTTTCTTTATTAATTATAAAGATGAAAAGAATATTGAAACCTTTGAAGAATAAAGCACCTTTCTCCTTACAATAATCAGTTGAGAATATGCTTTATACATAATTTCTCTTATGCCTATAAAAGACAGTGGTTTTGAAGTGAAACTATCTGTTAAAACTTTTTTATCTTCCTTTCCAGGGACTGTAGTATATTTCATACTGAAAACACTTCTCCATAATAGCCTATATTTGATTTAATATAAAATAAAAACGCTTAATATGAATTTCTCTTATGCCTATAAAAGACAGTGGTTTTGAAATGAAACTACATGTTAAAACCATTTTCTCCTCTTTTCAAGGGACTGCAGTATCTTTATACTGAAAATACTTCTTCATAATATCCTATACTTTATTTGATATAAAATAAAATCGCTTAATATTAATTTCTCTTATACCTATAAAAGACAGTGGTTTTGAAGTGAAACTACCTGTTAAAACCATTTTCTCTTTATTTCGAGGGACTTTAGTATCTTTCATACAGAAAGCACTTCTTCATAATAGCCTATATTTTATTTGCTATAACATAAAAACGCTTAATATTAATTTCTCTTATACCTATAAAAGACTGTGGTTTTGAAGTGAAACTACCTGTAAAACCTTTTTCTCTTCATTTCGAGGGACTGTAGTATCTTTATACTGAAAACACTTCTTCATAATATCCTATATTTGATTTGATATAAAATAAAAACCCTTAATATTAATTTCTCTTATACCTATAAAAGACAGTGGTTTTGAAGTGAAACTACCTTTAAAAACCATTTTCTCTTTATTTCGAGGGACTGTAGTATCTTTCATACCGAAAACACTTCTTCATAATAGCCTATATTTTATTTGCTATAAAATAAAAACGCTTAATATTAATTTCTCTTATACCTATAAAAGACAGTGGTTTTGAAGTGAAACTACCTGTTAAAACCTTTTTCTCCTCATTTCAAGGGACTGTAGTATCTTTCATACTGAAAACTCTTCTTCAAAATAGCCTATATTTGATTTGATATAAAATAAAAACGCTTAATATTAATTTATCTTAAAACTATAATAGTCAGTGGTTTTGAAGTGAAACTACCTGTTAAAACATTTTTCTCTTTATTTGAAGAGACTCCAGTATCTTCCATACTGAAAACACTTCTTCATAATAGCCTATATTTGATTTGATATAAAATAAAATCGCTTAATATTAATTTCTCTTATACCTATAAAAGACAGTGGTTTTGAAGTGAAACTACCTGTTAAAAGAATTTTCTGTTCATTTAAAGGGACTCCAGTATCTTTCAGATTGAAAACACTTCTTCATAATAGCCTATATTTGATTTGATATAAAATAAAAACCCTTAATATTAATTTCTCTTATACCTATAAAAGACAGTGGTTTTGAAGTGAAACTACCTGTTAAAACCGTTTTGTCTTCATTTAAAGGGACTCCAGTATCTTCCATACTGAAAACACTTCTTCATAATAGCCTATATTTGATTTGATATAAAATAAAAACGCTTAATATGAATTTCTCCCTTACCTATAAAAGACAATGGTTTTGAAGTGAAACTGCCTGTTAAAAGCATTTTCTCTTCATTTAAAGGGACTGTAGTATCATTCAGAGTGAAAACATTTCAACATAATAGCCTATATTTGAGTTGATATAAAATAAATCGTTAATATTAATTTCTCTATACCTATAAAATCATTAGTAAGCTACCTGTTAAAAGCATTTTCTCTTCATTTAAAGGGACTGTAGTATCTTTTATACTGAAAATATTTCTACATATAGTTTTTGATTTGATATAAAATATAAACTCTTATTCTCTTACTATAGTAAATCATTAAAATCTGAGTTTGTAAAAAAAAAAAAATACATTACTTGTAAACCATAAAATCTATGCACAAAAAAAAATCATTTACCCGCAAAATATCTTTTGAAATTTCTAAATTAGAAATTAAGTTTTTTATATCATATAGACGCTAATTTCTTTTGTAATCTGTAAATATCATTTCATTTTTATAAAACATATGTGATATGTCTTATAAAATTATAAAAAATAATTTTGACAAAGGGTGATTTTTAATTGCTTAAAAGGTAATTTTTTGCATTTAAAGGTTAATTTTCTCAAATTCTTTTTTTAATTTTTGGAGTATTTTTTAACCCCTTCCGGTATGATTTAATAATGAAAAACTGTGCATGAAATAACCATTTAATTTTTATTTAAAAAACTTGTTTCATTTTACAATTCTTACATATTCTTAATTAAAATCCACTTTTTACATAGTGTTAAATAATATCAGAAACAGTAAAATTAAGAAAATATCAAAGCAAAACATTAATAAGGTATACAGATAATAGTCTTCAAGCTAGTGGTACTTTTCAAAACAAAGTGCAAAGGAATTCTTAATTGTTTACACCGCCAAGTAGTCTCACTTTTAATTTGATTCTTGTAACACACACTGCATTTCTTAGTAGGTTTTCTTTTATTCTGACTCATTAATTTGGCAATGACTTGTACCAAGAAATTCTAAGTAAACAATATGCAATAGTGACTTGTGATTTTCACAAGTGATAAAAGTGTTGCCAAATTCAGTACACTAAAAATTTTAAACTAAATTAATTATCATATTTAACAGTAACTTTAATCGCATGACGAGTGTAGCTCGTCATTATGCGGTATGGAATGAAAAACTAATGACGAGCTAGACTCGTCATTTTACCGGAAGGGGTTAATTT
>CM063510.1:140510503-140528003 GCA_032207245.1 Pardosa pseudoannulata
CCACGGTATTTTTATATAATCAGTTTTTAATTCCAGTGTACTAACGCCTTATTGGTAATAAATTTTAATTACGTCTTCTTTATATTATTTTAGAAAATAATTATTGATGAACGGCATAGTTAAAAGATTATACTATGACTCATAAAAAATAAATTGCTAATTAAATTTCCTTCGAGAGGTCATAGGGTTATGCTGAATGGAATGGAGGAATTTAATTAGTTTTAAGATCCCTCCAAGATTAGTTTGAATGCAGTTTTAGGAAGGAAAAATCATTAAATTCTCTCTATATAGTAAAATTTTAATTAATAATTTAATAAAAAATGCCAATTTTTTTAAAGTAAAACAAACATCTTATGTAATAATTTAAATAAGTTTTATGATGCTAAAAACAATAACTACTATCATAAGGAGAATGAAATTTAAAGTATGTCATTTAAAAGTGCATAAAATTTTAATTAACATATATGCTAATTCAAAAGTGGATTTTTTAATTATTCTATATTATTAATAGTATATATATATATATATATATATATATATATATATATATATATATATATATATATATATATATATATATATATATATATATATATATATATATATATATATATATATATATATATATATATATATATATATATATGTATATATATATATATATATATATATGTATATATATATATGTATATATATATATATATATATATATATATATATATATATATATATATATATATATATATATATATATATATATATATATATATATATATATATATATATATATATATATATATATATATATATATATATATATATATATATATATATATATATATATATGTATATATATATATATATATATATATATATATATATATATATATATATATATATATATATATATATATATATATGTATATATATATATGTATATATATATATGTATATATATATATATATATATATGTATATATATATATGTATATATATGTATATATATATATATATATATATGTATATATATATATATGTATATATATATATATATATATATATATATATATATATATATATATATATATATATATATATATATATATATATATATATATATATATATATATATATATATATATATATATACCTTATCCAAACTAACTAACTTAAAGAAGAACAGCTTAAAAATAAAATTTCTGGTGATTCTTCCCCTAAAATAACAATTTTGTCGAACATTCTTTGTATCTCTTTAATTCTGTCTATTAAAGACCATGAAAGCATCAAATTATTTTTTGCTTAGCTCAACTAAACTTATATGACTACTTTTCTTAATTTAGTGTCTCTACATGGCATACATGTCTGTCTCTGAAAAGGACGGCCCCACCTTCCTAAACAATGGGAGGAAAGGCCTCGATTTTAATTTTTTTCAGACTTGGTTAACGCGATTCGACTGCCAAAATTTTTGCGTACCTAGGGAGTCACTGGATAAAAGTTCACAAAAGACCACAAAACACCTCTAATTGGCTGGCTCGTTTGAGCCCTTTTAAAACTTTATAGATGAATGAAAGTTTTAGTCACAGAGCTTCATAAGTTTTCATAACATATGTTTTCTCAATAAACTCCTCGTTTTTATGGTCTAACGACTGATCTTTATTCAACATGTGTGTTCGAACCAGCTCTGCGCATTCCGAACTAACCCACAACCAGGGAACTCAAGATTTTAAATAGAACATTGTTGGTCAAATGACCACTTTGGCTGTAGTTTAGTTCGGAATGCACAGAGCTGGTCCCAACGATGCTTATAATTCTAAATTAGTAGTGGGAAAGAAATATCTATTACACTTTCTATGTTCAAATAACGTAGAAAACAAGAGAATTAAAAGACGTTTAAAATAGAGAAAACAAATATTTTGCATAACTCCGTTTTGGCAAATATTAACTGTTGCAAATTGTAGAATGGACCATTGTCCTTTTCTTTCGTTCCGTCTCCAAGTTGTAAACCATCATGCCTTCAAGGATTGCGGACAAAATTAATTTTCTTCTTTCACTGCCCGATGTGGTCACCCCTTGTGCTTTCAAGGTTTCTACATACCTTACCGTATGCCAATGGAATTTCAAAGTAAAGAATAAGTTTCAAGAATAATATGGCTTCATCGAAACATCTTAACCATTTTTACATTTGATTTATTATCCCCGCAATCAGCTAGTGAGGCGAGGAGTATATTTTTAAAATTCACCCATGACTTGGTTAGATGTTAAGCTTTTAGTTTTATACCAGAACGGAGATGAATGTAGATTATATTCCTAATATTATATTATATTTCATCTTACAAAATACTTAACATATGCGTTAAGTGTACTTTGCATAAAAAGTCAGGTGTAGCTTTCCATTGATTATCTCGAATATTTATACAAAAGAAAAATAAGTTTTATCGTTAAGAACGCTTTAGTTCTTCTTTTTACATAACAAATGAACCCTATCACATAGTATATGTCTTTCAGCTACACTAAAAAGTTAATTTATGATTGATTAGCTGATTCTAAACTGCTACTAAACTCACCAGCTTTGGGATTGGATTTTTACTCATATATTCTGAAACTGAACATCAATGCTTATTTGTCTATCATTCGAACTAAAAGTTGATAAAAAGAAATCTAGTATTTCTCTTTAATGACCACAATCAAAATTTGGTTTCTCTATTTCAAAATGTACGAATTATTATTTTCACATATAGCCATAGGCATACTCAGGAATATGGTAAGAAAGTGGGTTACTATTCAAAACAGGGAGGTCCAAAATGTGAAGAATAATCAACAACTTGTGGTCACATGTTTGAACAATTATAATACTTTTTCTAGTTTATGTATTCGAGAAAACTAAACCGCTATTATATATATATATATATATATATATATATATATATATATATATATATATATATATATATATATATATATATATATATATATATATATATATATATATATATATATATATATATATATATATATATATATATATATATATATGTATATATATATATATATATATATATATATGTATGTATATATATATATATATATATATATATATGTATGTATATATATATATATATATATATATGTTTCTCTTTAATGATCACAATTAAAATATGGTTTCTCTAGTTCAAAATGTACTGATTATTATTTGCATATGAAGCCATATGCATACTCAGAATAGCTCCAAAAATGGTAACAAAATGGGTTATTATTCAACACAGGGAGGTCCAAAACGTGAAGATTAATAAAAATATTGTGGTCACATATTATACCATCATTATTAGTAAGGTAATTGTTTCGGTTGTAAAAATATCCCGCGGGATAAATATTCTCATTTGTCTACCTTTTATTTGCTCTCTGTTATTTCCTCATATTTATGCCACCTGTTTCTTTCCCATAAAAGGCTTTTTCGTGAACTATGGTATAAAATCTTATAATCTAATGCATCAACAAGTATGTTGGTATAAATCATGAAAAAAAAAACCCGACTTTGTTTCATTTTTATGGTGATTGTATCTTTCTAAATATTGCCAAAAGATATTATAAATGTTTGATTTAAACTCTTCATATTTGTTTAAATTTCTGCGCAATAACTTAGTAGCCTCCAGTTTTGTAATTAAACGAAAATGCGAAAAGTAACTTTATATTTTGTGACTTGTAACCGTAGGCTTAGTTTATATATTCACATTAGCAATTTAGTTTTCTTCTCTTAAAAAGTTACTTTAGAAGACCTCTTTGTTCTACCATATCCTCCAAGGGTATAAACAAAGTACGCAGAGGCTTTTACTAGTTAACTAAAATGAAGCTTACAGTTTAGTTTTTTTATGGAGAAATAAGGGAATCTTGTTAACTTTTAATCATGCTTTTATGTATCACAAAGTATAAATGATTAAAATTTAGTAATACATTCGTCATCCTTTTTCTTTCACTGGGATTCAAGTATTGCATTTAACATTTTATTTTATAATTTTTATTGGTTTATATTGTTTGTCCCTAGAATTATTATTTCATTTTAACTATTATTTGAACTTACATTTTTTTTTAAATTCTATTGAGCACTGACGTAACAAATCATTTTATACAATTTTCATTGATGTAAAATTTGTAAAAAAAATTCATAAGTGCAATAAGTTACTTTGGAAGTCTTCTTTTTCTATCATATCCTCAAAAGGTATAAACAAAGTACACATAAGCTTTTACTAGTTAACTAAAATGAAGTTTACAGTTTAGTTTTTTTATGGAGAAATAAGGGAATCTTGTTAACTTTTAATCATGCTTTTATGTATCACAAAGTTTAAATGATTAAAACTTAGTTATATATTCGTCCTCCTTTTTTCTTCACTGGGAATCATGCATTGTATTTAACATTTTATTTTATAATTTTTATTGGTTTATATTGTTTGTCCCTAGAATTATTATTTCATTTTAACTATTATTTGAACTTACATTTTTTTAAAATTCTATTGAGCACTGACGTAACAAATCATTTTATACAATTATCATTGCTGTAAATTTTGTAAAAAAATCATAAATGCAATAAGTTACTTTGGAAGTCTTCTTTTTTCTATCATATCCTCAAAGGGTATAAACAAAGTACACAGAGGCTTTTACTAGTTAACTAAAATGAAGCTTACAGTTTAGTTTTTTTATGGAGAAATAAGGGAATCTTGTTAACTTTTAATCATGATTTTATGTATCAGAAAGTTTAAATGATTAAAATTTAGTAATATATTCGTCATCCTTTTTCCTTCACTGGGATTCAAGTATTGCATTTAACATTTTATTTTATAATTTTTATTGAATTATATTGTTTGTCCCTAGAATTATTATTTCCTTTTAACTATTTTTGAATTTTTTAAATTTTATTGATTCAGTGACGTAACAAATCATTTTATGCAATTTTCATTGCCACAACATTTGTAAAAAAAATTCATAAGTGCAATTAGGTTTATTGAAGGAATTTTAAAATAGCATTTAAATATATAAACAAACAGATGCTTTTTTCCAGTAACGGTAACGTTTTAACTCTGTGATTGTCATAAGAAAATTATTATTTTTATTCTCTCTCTTACTGTCACAATGTAGGTTATGTTACGGGTACGGCAATTCTAAACACCTTAAGGTATCCGTGTACGTTAAAACGTCATTTTTTGCCAAAAATCATAATTTTTTTTAAATTTCTCTATTGTAAAATTTCAAAATTTAGACTTCTAAATCTGTGTTTGTTTTGTCTCTAAGGCAATTTCAGGAAAGTTACAGCTGTTTAAACATCATTAGCTGTCAAAACAAAACGGAAGTAGCGATTTCGGAACCAGAAGTTGTGATTTTAAAGCTTTTTAAAGAGCATTTTTTGGACAAAACTTTTTAACTTTTTATGAAGATTAGTTTAAACATTTTTTTAGTATTTCTAATAATTAGCAACTTGGCAATTAGAAAGTTTTTAAAAGAAAGTGTGGGGAATTTTAAACATTTATTTTAGTTTTTTAATAGTTAAAAGTGCTTTCATAAACTTCAAATGCGTTTTACTCAGAACGGTATTTTTAATAAAATGTTGAAACTTAAAAAGGGATTTCTCAAAAAGTCCTTAAAATAATTGTTGAAAATTATTATGAATGCTTTTGATAGTATTTACTAGTGAATGACCTAAAAAATTTAAATTTGGATAATTTTTAATGATGTTACACTCATAGTTAGATATTAAGGTAAGGAAAATTCGTTAAAAATTCAATGTGTATGATTTTGAAGGACCAAAATGTTTTACCAAATTTAAATTAAGAAAAAATTTTAGGTGATTCTCTAGTATAGTGTATAGAAATGTGCTGCATCAAAAATATTGAAATAATTAAATTTATTAAAAAATTAGACCTTTTGAAAAAACCCGATTTTTTTTCCCAAATTTTCTTCATTTATTAGAAATTTTATAAAAACTTATCCAGAAATAATTTTTTAAGTGCAATTTTCTATGGTAATATAAAAGATAAATCTAAAATAGTAAAAACATGAACTAGTTTCCATGTTTAGAGAAAAAAGTTCTCCGAACGTAGACGGATACCTCAAGTATCTTTCTTCATTTACGAAACCATACCTTTAATAGAAAATCTTTTCTTAACCTGACAAAGAGTTTGCTGACACTTTATCCGAAATACTTTGGTCACCCTTGCATGGCGACCTTATTTTCGATGTCAAAATGGTCTAATAGTGTCTTTTAGATTAACACATTTTAGCACTAGTGCATAAGGGAAGTCAATGTGACGATATGATCATCCAATGTAGCAGACATGTACAAGCATCTTTTGTTAAAATCTTTAGTGGTCACGTCACAACTTTGTCTTATTCCAACGACATCAAATAGTCTCCGATCTGTACAAAATGTTGCAATATATGGGCCTTCCTCGGCCGTGTTCTCAATTGCCTGGAGTTCTTTAGACATGTCTATTATTGAACTCCCTTATCTTGCTTTAGACTTGAATAAGTCCCAAATATCACAAATATAAAATATCACCTATATTGAATCCCAAATGGACTTGTTATAGCTTTGATGGTCTTTTCAATTTGCAGCATTGGCAACAACGTTTTTTTTCTATAAAGGAAACTTTCCACTTACCTTACATGAATGTCATTGATTTAAGCTTATAAAAAGTGACAGAAAAAATTTTAGTCTTCAAAACTTGGCTTAATCAACCCAAAACACTTAAATGTGTCAGAAATACATTTAAATGTGTAATACTGTTACGCCCCTCAAAATATTTATTTAAAAATTTTAAGTGTGTATAGAATATATGACTGCCCACGCCAGGAGAGAGGATGTTCTTCAACATTAATCCAGCTACATAAATTGAGACGAAGATTGGATATGAGAGAAATAATGTATGTAGTTTGCTGATAAGAACAATGGCTGCTTTTTGACAGATAAAGCGTTTTAAATTAAGTTCACGGCCTGATGTTGGAGGGCAGAATTGAAAGATTGTTTTCAAACACATGCAAAAAATTTATTTCAAATTAATCGTTGATTCATGTTATTCAACAGATTTTTACAAAAACATATAAAGAATGTTGGCAGAAGTGCATATAACATTAAAACTCACTTTGATTTTCACTTCTACAATAATAGATTGCTATTATTGATATAACTCTATTAATTATATGTATGTGCTTATATAAGTTATTATAATAATCAGAAAAATTAATCGAATAACATTATGTTTTTACTATAATAAATGCAATCTGTTTCATTTATAAATTTTGTGAATTCTACCAAGGCTTGTAAAATACAAGTGTGATTTCGCCATATATCCATCTTTCGTTTGAATGTAAAAATACATATAACAGACATGCCAACATTCAGGTACCTGTGTCAAAAGCAAAAGCGTGGTTTAAAATTTAAACATGCTAATTACAGGTTACACATAAGTACATATATTATTGGTTTCTGAATTAAATTTAAATTTAAAATATTTACACAGTAGTAAATTGTAAAAGGTAAATTGAAATTTATGCATTTAAAAATTTATGAGTAGCTTTTTTAGATTTAATAACTTAATTTTCAGAACAGTGTTTATTGTAGCAACATTAACCCTGATGAAAATATTTCCATTTTTCTGTCATCAAGGAATTTAGAGTTTGTCTACTCAAATTTGGCCTAAATTCAGTTTGGTTTTTCCACATAGTACTGAAAAATTTTAACATGCAGCATTACTGAGTGAAAAAAGTAATATACAACATTAATTTTTGCAAAACTTTGCATTTAAGGGTTGAATATTAATCTTTTAGCTGTTCAAATATTTTATTATTTTCTGGAGCAATATTATTAGTTTCTGGAGTTATCAAATTTTCCCATTTCTCCTTAGTAGTGGGCATGTCTTATATAATATTACTTCTAAGCTTAAAAATTGCTACACATTATCTAATATTAAATATTTTTAAACTAGAATCGCATAAGATAATAGACTCAATTCCTACTTAATGACTCCTCTCAAACCATTTTCTTGAATAAGATAACCCAGCAGTGAGAAATATATAAAAGTATCAGAGATCTTATAGGTATATGAAAAATCCAGCTGAAAAAGATATTTTTCAAATAAGATATATCTTTATACGTACTACAGGCATTCGTGTAAGATATACTAAGTTTAACACAAGACTCCATTAACTTGAAGCTGGTATATCTACTTGTTCTAATATAAAAAAAAATTTCATCAAGATTCATCATTTGAGTCTCCGGAGTTTCTCAGGAGAATCCAGAGTAGTTGTCATGTCTGATATAATATCACTTCTAAGCATAAAAATTGTTACTGATTATCTAATATTAAATATTTTTAAACTAGAACCGCATAAAATAATAGATTCAATTCCTACTTAAAGCTCATCTCAAACCATTTTCTTGAATAAGATAACCCAGCTGTGAAAAGTATATAAAAGTATCAGAGATCTAATAGATATATAAAAATCCAGCTGAAAAGATATTTTTTTCAAATAAGATATATCTGTATACGAACAACAGGCATTCGTGTAAGATATACTAAGTTTAACACAAGACTCCATTAACTTGAAGCTGGTATATCTACTTGTTCTAATATAAAAACAAAAAAAAATATTTTCATCAAGATTCATCATTTGAGTCACCGGAGCTTCTCCGGAGAATTCAGAGTAGTTATAATGTCTGATATAATATCACTTCTAAGCATAAATTTGCTACTCATTATCTAATATTAAATAATTTTAAACTAGAACCACATATGATAATAGACTCAATTCCTACTTAATGGCTCATTTCAAACCATTTTCTTGAATAAGATAAGCCAGCTGTGAAAAATATATAAAAGTAGTAAATATCTAATAGATATATGAAAAATCCAGCTGTAAAAGATATATGTTTTCAAGTAAGATATATCTATATACGTACAATAGGCATTCGTGTACGATATACTAAGTTTAACACAAGACTCCATTAACTTGAAGCTGGTATATCTACTTGTTCTAATATAAAAAAAAAATCTTTTCATCAAGATTCATCATTTGAGTCTCCGGAGATTCTCCGGTGAATCCAGAGTAGTTGTCATGTCGGATGTAATATCACTTCTAAGCTTAAAAATTGCTACTGATTATCTAATTTTAAATATTTTTAAACTAGAACCACATAAGATAATAGACTCAATTCCTACTTAATTTCTCATCTCAAACCATTTTCTTGAATAAGATAACCCAGCTGTAAAAGTATATAAAAGTAGCAGAGATCTAATAGATATATGAAAAATCCAGCTGAAAAAGATATTATTTCAAATAAGATATATCTTTATACGTACTACAGGCATTCGTGTAAGATATACTAAGTTTAACACAAGACTCCATTAACTTGAAGCTGGTATATCTACTTGTTCTAATATAAAAACAAAAAAAAAATATTTTCATCAAGATTCATCATTTGAGTCTCCGCAGCGTCTCAGGAGAATTCAGAGTAGATATAATACCACTTGATATAATACCACTTCTAAGCTTAAAAAATGCTACTGATTATCTAATATTAAATATTTTAAAACTAGAAACGCAAAGATAATAGACTCAATTCCTACTTAATGGTTCATCTCAAACCATTTTCTTGAATAAGATAACCCATCTGTGAAAGATATATAAAAGTAGCAGATATCTAATAGATATATAAAAATCCACCTGAAAAGATATTTCTTTCAAGTAAGATATACATATATATATATATATATATATATATATATATATATATATAACATATATATAGGAACAACAGGTATTCGTGTAAGATATACTAAGTTTAACCCAAGACTCCATTAACTTGAAGCTGGTGCATCTACTTGTTCTAATATAAAAACAAAAAAATTCTTTTCATCAAGATTCATCATTTGAGTCTCATGTTATCGTGCCTTTATAACAATACTTTATAATTTCATCGTACTTTTCCGGAGCAATATTTCCAGGCCTGATGGACTATTAACAAAATCATTATTTATTTCGTCTAGAGCTTCATATTATATTTTGCAAGCCCACGCATTTCATGTAAGATGAAGTATTACCTACCATCTTAATTAAACAGCAAACGTGAGGACGTTAGCATCGAATGTTTCCTATCTCAACACTCTTTCCTCATTAATTTAAGTCAACATAAAGATTGATTGTCTGTGAATTAAAAATGAAAAATAAAAAAGTTGTTTCAAAGAAAATTGGATGAGGTCAGTGGATGTATGCTTAAAATTACATGTTGACGTCATGAGGTCTACGCCTATCATAACTTGTTAATCAGTTTACTTTTCAAACGTTCATCAAGTACGGGGTAATGGCAAGCATTCTTTAATTTTCGTGAAACAGATGATGCATGTTTTCATCTACTTTATATGCATCATCTCACCATGTATTAACAGTTTTATAAAGCAAGGCGTATAGTGATTGTAGCATGGGATCATGGGTGTAAACTAAGAGGTCATAACTTCCGTTACCATTAGATTTTAAATTCTTTGAAACACAAAATGTTCACACACAAATACACGCAGTTGTGTGAGAAAGGTTGTAATATAATGAAGTCAAAATAAAAAAAAATGTATTGAGAAATGTGCTGATATAAAATGATAAAAGCATTTTGACAAGATGTACTTATAGTACGCTTTGTTGGAAATCTAATACTCACCAATACTAATTTTAGATAAAGTAAAATTTGTGTAATTTTAATGAATAATTTTCAAACTTTGGGTGAACTATTATAAGTGTTACTGGCATAATGTTATATATTTAGACTAACATATAGCCTTTCATATCACGGTATTAGTAAAATTTTTAATTTTCCAGCACTGTAAAGTACTCCATGAGGCAGATAAAAAAATGGTTTGTTTTTTGGCTGAGAATTATCTGGTACACACTCATTAATTTGTTTATATTCATACTGCTCTAAAGTCCCCCGATACTGTGAATGCAGTTTAGAATCACATTGAATTCATTTAGTCAAACCGTGTGGTTATGTGTAAAAGTCAAACACACAAACGAACAAACTTCTTAATTTTCAAAGATATATAACTTAAAAGCTAGATATTTATTACTGCGTAAAATAGACTTTTATGAAAATAATTTTTTATTAATTCCGGTGATAAAATTTTCGTTGCAACAAAAATAATCGATGAATAAATTTAACCTAATCTATTATTATATGCACCTAATCTATTATTTAAGCCAAATATAAAATAAAATTATTTACACAATATCTAAGTTCAGCGATTTTAAGTATGAAAATAATGCAGACTGTATTTAATTAATTTAAATAAGAAATGATTAAATCATATGGTTAAAGGAATGAAATCATAATGTTAGAAATAAATGTTGTTTTTAACCTATTTATTATGTGATAAACTTAATAGCCTGCTCTTAACTTGGGAAAATAGTTTTGAAATAATGACATTAAACGCTCGAAAAGGGGGGAAGGGGGATTTCGAACTTTTTAAAGAATAGCTTTTAATTTTGAACTCATCAAGAATCCAATATGTATGCCCCTTATTCATTTCAGGTCCAACAGCTTAATAAATTCGAGGACAGACGGACAAATAACTTAGGCTATTATTGTATAGCGGATTAAGGCACTCTAAAGTGATAAGTAGAATATTTTAAGAATGTTTTTAGCTCTCAGATAAAAGATTTAAATAAAATTTCGAGCTGGATAAAAATTTTAGTACTGGATACTGTATGGAAAAACAATGCAATATACTTAAGGTATTGAAAAACTCATACAGATCAGTATTTACTTAAGGACATTTGTCTATAGAAATAACTCATTGTAATGGAAACTAGAAATAAACTCCTGATATTAAAAAACTTTTCTTTAAGATTAAAGTACAGGAAAAGAAATGTAAAAAATAAGCTATTTTATTTTATAAACAGGATCTTTAAATATTGTTTAAGTTAAATAACATATATTGAATACGGAAGTAACTTCAAAATAGATCAAGACTTAGCTCTTAAGTATTAACTTAAACAATAACATTGTAGAAATATTATATTTCGGGTATAAAAATTTACCATAATACATTTATGAATAAATATAAATTTCCATATTTCATAATGAATTCAGAATTTCGCTGTAATTAGTACCAAATTGTACTGAAGATGTGGATACTTTATTATGAATTCATAATTTTGCTTTAATTATTACCGAAATGTACTGAAAGAATTTTTCCTTTATTTACATTGCAATATACAAGTATGAGGTATTAATATATTTTACAATGAATTGAGTTATTTCGATTTAAAAAAAGAATGCAAATTAGAAGGCAGAAAAAATTAACTTATTTCGTTTTTAATTATAATTACTTGTGTTAAAAAAACATTAAATGTATTTAATCTCTGCTTAATCTTTAAAATTGTTAACAGACCTAAGAACCCATTATAATTTTCGAAAATAACCCAATTTTTGAGATGAAATAGAAATTCTTAAGATTTGAATCTTAAAATACTAAGCTTTTAGAAATGTTATTAGTGGAATGTGATAACAAAGTGTGGTGGTAAATTTTTTGATGAATTATATATGTCTCCTCTTGAAAATTTTAATACTCTCTATTGGACTGAAGCTTGTTTAAAAAACAAACGTTTTTGTATTTAATAAGTAACAGCTTTTTTTACGAGAGGGTAAGATCTTAGCCATAATGTAACAACCAATGGGATGTAAACGTAGTTAACTTGAAATAGAAAAAAAATATATCGCAGGCGGCTTCTTTTGAAGCTGTGGACGAGATGTATTATCAATATACGCAAACTCGTTAGCTGATACTGTTAACTTAGCTGAATTGTTTACCTTAGAGATTTAAATGTTGGTTTAGCTTTTTCTTTTTCTAAATTCAATATGATTAAGAAAATTATTCGTATTTTACTCCTGCTTTTGGAGTTATCGACAAGATGTATTATCAATATAAGCAAACTCAGTTGCTGATAATGTTAAAGTAGCTGAGTTGTTTACCCCAGTGATTAAAAAGTTGACTTAGCTTTTTCATCTTCTAAACTCAATATGATTAAGTAAATTATTCGTATTTTACATAAATATATTTCTATACATCTCAAGAGAAAAACCTGATTTCCGAACCCCTTTGTTTTATAACTGCAAAATTCATACTTCATCTGTATAGTGTTCTTTTATGCCTGTTTATACTTTTATATAGTACTATTGAATGGCCCGTAACTAGGACCTTTAGCGCCCGTGGCAAAAAACTGGTCTGCGCCCTTGTAACCCAATATACTAAGAAAATATATACACATGTTATACATTATATATTCAGAATGAAATCACAAAATATTTTGTTAATTCTTAAAATGTTACTAGCATATTAATTTAAATGTTTTTCTAATTTTCCTTACTAATACTTAAAAATATTTTTGAATAGTTCGTTAATATTATGTTACTGATAAGCTGGATAGTTTATTTGAGGGGATTATTTTTTATTTAGATATTGAATTTTTATAAAAATTGACAAATTTCGAAATATAAATTTAGTTTTAATAATTTTATTAGATTTAAATTTTAATAAAAATATACGGGTTTGTATTAAGGTATATTATTGGTGTTTGTTAAACATATTGTAAGAATCTATATAACAGGTTTAGCCTCTAGAAGCATTCTAAAAATAATTTATAAACACATTGGATTTTATGATAAAAAATTTTTTCAACTTTTCCTTTTTCACCTGGGGCGAATAGTCCTCTTTCGGACCCCATTTTCCTCACGGTGCGGTGCCCCTAGGACTGATGAGCATCAGTTGAGCTTACCTCCATAGATAGTTGCTTCATCTGTCCTAAAAATTGTTTGACATCAAACAGATAGATGGCACTGTCATCTAACTTGTTTTTTTCACCACTAGAGGGCAATTATTAAAACAGTTATATTAAAAACAATAATTTAAAAGAAATGATATAATCTACATAAAAATTAAATATCTATATTAATATTTATTATTGATCAGTAAGCATATTTATATTTTCTTTAAAAACAATAGCTACAATTCATATAACGCGCAGTAATACTAAACCTTAAGGACAGTTATACTAAAGAAACTAATATAAGTATGTAATACAATACTTCTAAAGTGTAATATACCATGCCAGATAAATTTCAAATAACAACAAAACTGGACAATAATCTCTCTCTAAACCATTTTATAACCTTTTATTTATACTGTTGCTTTTATTTGAAATAAGTTTAAATATGAATTTATAGAATGAAAATATTTATTTTAAAATAACTTTAAAATATTTACTTTAAAATAAAGGTTTAAACTATAAAAACTCTTACTAGAATAAAAATATGCTTTTACGTGACGTTGCATTTCCTTCCATAAAAATTTTACGTCAAATGAAAGTCCAGTAGTCCAAAAAAATATCGAGTTATAACTTTTAGATTCATATTTTTATCTTCGGGAATACATTGTTCTGTTATCATAGCATCTTCTGCTGAATCCGCACATTGAAAACTTGACCACCTCTCGAGAAAGTCCACGTGCATCACTTTTTGCTTAGAAATAAAAAGTGGTAAAAGGAAAATCTTTTCCTTTATTTTTCAACTTTCACGAATTTGAGAATTTATATATCTATATTTTTAATTTTACATTTATAGTAATATAGTTATATAAAAAAGTAATTGAGTCATCTTTGTATAATTAGTTACGTAACTGTTTCGTATAAGTCTGTGTATATAAGCATGTATACACAAATCAATTTATGTGTGCAAAACCTACGCATGATAAAGTAGAGTATAGTCATAAAATAAATACTATTTTATAAAAATCTAAATAACTTTAATACGGTAGAATCCCAGTTCCGAGAGCCGGACGCCATGTTTGTGGCACTATTTTTGTGCAAGTGATGGCCAAATTGTCGCCAAGTGGTGTTTACAATTTGTGTTTCGTTTTGTATTAATTTTATACCCAATTTCAAAACATATTTTAATTAAAAAAAAAGTTTTGACATTTTGTTAAGATGAATACAAATTTAAAAAAATAGAAAATAAAAAAAAGCAAGGATTGCCAGAAAACTGGGTTCTAGAATTTGGCGATATCGCCCACGCTTGCCGTGCCCATTGAAATTGGTTCGACGCCCCCCCCCAACTGGGATTCGGCAATTTAATAGTATCTTACTTTCTCTCTCTCTCTCTCTCTCTCTCTCTCTCTCCACACACACACAAAGTAATTTATAAAATAATCTAAACTTTATGCTAAAAAACATTTTGCCGATTCTATTCCTAGAAGACAATCTTTCACAAAATCGCAATTATGTTTCCAAATTATAGCAGCTCTGCTTACAAGCACCAATTCCTTAACCTGTTTCTTATGACAACTCAGTTACTTTTAATTAACTATCTTATATAACACATGCGCATCGGAAGTTCAGTCGGCAAAGGCATCATCTTACTACCGGAGGGATGTAAGTAATTACTATATATTATTATTATATATAATTATATTATTATTTATTATCATTATTATTATTTATTGTTATCATTGTTATTGTTGATTTATTTGAAATATATAATAATGATATTCTCTTTTGCCAAAAACTTACTGTTCAAGCTTATAAGAACAATGTCTAAAAAATATTTTATTCTAAATTCTAAAGAAACGAACAATAAAAATGCGGTTTCTTAACCTCTGTGCTAATTTGTAATCTCTTTTAAATTGTTATTTTTTTGTTGCATAGTTTCAAGTATATATAATATATATATATAATATAAATATAATATTTATAAATATAATATATACACATAAATATATCATATATTATATTTATACATAATATATATATATATATATATATATATGTATATATATATATATATTATATATATATATATACATATATATACACATACATATATTATATTTTTATATCTAAATATATATATATATATATTTATATAAATATATTCTATATATATTGGAGAATTTAAATACAATTCTTTTCTAGAAAAGATTTTTTATATTATTTTATCATGAGAAACTAATTCAGTAATGTATTTATCACATAATTTATTTTTTTTAATAAATTTAATTGAAATATTAATTTCTATTTAACATCTATCTATAATTCTATTATCTAATATAACTATTGTTTAGTCATATAATTATATTTATTACCAAATTAAATTAATACTGTATATACTATTCGATTAAATGGTAAAAAAATTGCTTCTTAAATAGGAAGAAAAAAACACATAAATCGCTTCTTAAATGACAAGAATTTTTACAATTTGTTAATTTTTTTATGATTTACAGAAAAACTATAAATTTTACCAACAGTTTTGTGAAACTGATTCTAATATATTTAAATATCCCAGAGATATGCAAAATCGAAGAATGATATTTTTGTCTTTTTGTTTATTTTTTGATTTTTTAATAAATATGTTTTTGTAATGCTGTTGTATAACTGCAAGAGCTATTTGAGTTTTATAAGGTTTTTTATCTATCAGTAATTTATATCTTATAATAACAAATTTTATTGCGAGGGGATGGAGTGTCATTTGACAGTTTAGCAGGCAACAGTATATTTGGCCCTGAACACATAAACATCAAATAATGAGAATGCTTTCCATATCTTATAAGACGGAAGTTACAGTATTAACTAATCTCCTTTGTGATATCTGTATTTATGTAAAAACTGACTTCCGGTTTTACAAGTCACTCTGAAATCATTTGTATTACCATTGTATCTTCTCTTCTCTTCCCTCGATACCACCTGCTTTCAAAAGTATCATGATATCAAATAAATTCCATCAATTCTCCACAAGATTCAATGCAAACGCATTCTCAAATAAATATGTAATACCCTGCACAAACATATTAACAATAAAAAATATGTCAGTCATATTTACTATATTTACCATACACATTGCGATAAATGAAAAAGCTTAAAGCCTTAAAGGATATTATGAGAGTAAACTTCTTTGAATTCGTACTCTATATTTTTAAAATAATACAAAGTATATCATTATTTTTAAGACAAAGTGATTATAGTTTATTATCTCCTACAAAAAGCAGATATGAATTATTTTAAAGACCATGAATAATTGTCACATTTTAAACGATATTTACAGATGCCTAAAAGAAAATATAATTATTTGAACTCCAGTCTCCTATACTAACTAGCTAATTTTACCTCTAACATCATTAAAGTACATACAATTATACTGATATAATTTTTTTTAACTAGCGTTAAGTGGTAAAAGAAACTATCAATATCGAGTAAATATATATATATATATATATATATAATATGTTATAAATTTATTCCTTCAGTTATCGTTCTACATTTCACTACATATTTTATTAGCTAAAATAAGCCTTTTTATAGTAAAACAGTTATTAATGCTATTTCGTTTATTCATTGTTTCAACACAGAAATAATATTTTAAATATAGGAAAATGTAGTTCAAATAGAAAAAAAATTATTTTTAATATTTTTACTATATTTA
>CM063510.1:140530503-140533003 GCA_032207245.1 Pardosa pseudoannulata
TTCGTTGACATACCTTTATTAAACTATGCAATGTTTTTCGAGTGCGAAAATGCATTTTAATAAAAAAATTGTTGTACTATGAAAATTTTATTTTATACAGCTGTTTGAAAGTGTAAATATATAATGGTAGTGTTGAAAATTCTCGTTAGATTAGGGAATTAAAGAGATGTACGCAGTTTCAAATGCTTATACCTTATTTTCTAATACTTAAAAGTTATAATGTACAACTTTCTACTGTGAAGTTTCCATTAAATGAATTTATTTGTTTATTCTTTTTTTAATTAATAATTATCGTATTAGCTCAAAATATTGGATGGAATACAAGTTATTCAAAAACTAATAAATTCTGTGTTCAGGTTTTAGTGTAATTTAAAATGCCTAACATTTTAAATAATAATGTGTACACAGGATATTATTGTTCACATCTTCTTTGGATGTACTTACTAGTTTTTTTTGTATTTTTTAACAGTAAATTTTCCGTTATAAATATTTATTTTTTTGTTTTCAAACAACATTCACCGTTTCATCTCAATATCATGCAAGAAATATATGTAATACAAGAACTAATAAGTTATGAAGTCAAGTTTTACTATGTTTTAAAAAGTTTAATTTTCAAAATAATAGTATATTCACTAATGAATGCTTAACCTTCAATATAACAGTATGTTCACCAATAAATGCTTATATCATGTTTGGTTTTACTTTTCAGTTTTTTTTTATATTAGTAAACTTGGGGGGAAGTTCCTTTAAAATATTTTTTTGCTACCTATTCAAGTTAACATTTATTCTTTTTTTTTTAAAATAATGCAAGAAATATGTATAAAAGAAATGATAAAATATTTATACATATTTTAGCTAGTTTCAAAAATGCTTGGCATTCGAGAGAGTAGGTATATATAATAAATTAATTTCTTTTAGAATTCTTTAACAAGTAGAGAGTATAATTTGATAATTAAATAGTTTATAATTCAATATAACATTTAATTAATTATAAAATAATATTTGATAACACTTGTAATATATGTAAATAAATGTAAATAAATCATTATACATATTTGTAATAATATATGTAAAGACTATGTAAGGAAAAATTTAATCTAATCTATTTTGCATTATTTAAAAAAACAGTAATTAAAATACATTTTCTATTGAAATTCACTGGAATTTACAGGAATATCCAATATTGTTTTCTAAGATAAACTATCAATCCTCTTACAATAGCATTATGGTGTATGTCATATTTCGAAAATGATGATGAAAATATATTTGAAAATCATGAAAAATATTCAAGTGTAATATTTTACTAAAAGTTTTCTTTTTATTTGGGAACGTAATGCATACCTTCCAAAATTTATAATAATTAATATATGTAGAGACTATTTAAGGAAAATCTGAATCTAATCTATTTTGTAGATTTAATACAAACAGTAAAGTAAATACATTTTCTATTGAAATTTCCTGGAATTTACAGGAATATCTAATAATGTTTTCTAAAATAAACTATATCTCCTCTTACTCCTATTATAATAGCAATTTGGTGTATGTTGTATTTTGAAAATGATGATGAAAATATATTTGAAAATCATGAAAAATATTCAAGTGTAATATTTTACCAAAGTGTTCTTTTTATTTGGAACGTAACGCATACCTTCCAAAATCTAACAAAAGTATCTTTAAAAAAAACTGGAATTAAGATAAAGTGTCCACACCACACAATAAAATTTTGTTTATAAATTATTCTGAGCACTTGGGAATCATTCAATAAAAGACTCTATTACAAATATATACTCACTTTATATCATTTTATTCACCGAACCTAACTTTCAGACAAGAAGCATGAAGATAAATTTACAGACTTCAAACGTTATGAAAAGTGATTCCCAGTGCACTGTCAACAGAAACTGCCAGGCTAAACTAAGTTAAAAGATTTTACAGTTTCCACGTTTCGTATCTTATCCAGTCTTCAATCGTCGTTAACAAGGGGGAAAAAATAAGGTAAGAAAATTCCCTCTAAAACTTGAACTCTTTCCAATTGAATATTAGTGCGTGTTCAGCAGGGTAAACAAGACTCCGAGGGAAACTATACTGAAGGATTAACTGAAAATAGAAAGAAGGGAATAAAAAAAAAATATCTCGACACTGTTAGGAATAGGAAGGTGAGTAACTCTTCAGAAAAGATTTGACGAAAGTGTGAAATCTTGTAGCGTTCAAGGATCATGAAGAAAAATTGACCATCTGCTGGTTAGGAAATGGGAACAAATTTGCTGAAAGTGGCCGCGAGGGAGTCGGGGAATTTTTAAGTTTAGATTCCGTTGGGGGGAAAATGATAAATTTAACCACGATCCGGGGGAGTGGCGGCTGAGAGAATTCCGTTCATGCATCTTCTTTATCTTTTATTATGACATTTAAAAATTTAAATGAGTCTCAGAGTAACATAGATGCAGTGATAAATGTTGGACTCAATTTACAATAAATTATAATCTTCCACAAATTCATAACC
>CM063510.1:140540503-140560503 GCA_032207245.1 Pardosa pseudoannulata
TATTTTTTTGCAAAATTATTATAATTTTTTTTTACATATATTTATGTTTTCATGGTCAATATAACACAGCATTATATATTATTAGCTTCACAACAAAAGTGAATAAATTATTTTCTCATCTAGAAATAAAATCATTTAAGAGTTCATAAATTATTCTTTCTTTTTTGTATAATAAAATGATAAATACATTGTTTTGAAATTTCATTAACTAATTAAATATAATTTTTTGATCGATAAATTATTTGTGCAGTTTTTATAGACTATAATTTTTGTGAACTCCTATAGACTCCTATATAACTTATATAATATGAAGTAATACATAAAATACTATAAATATAACATAAGCATGTTTATATTATGCACTTTTAAAGTATATGTATGTAAGTATTATTAAAAATATATATATAATATATATGATATATAATAAAAAATATGTTATATTAAATATATAAATATATATAATATATATAAATAAAAATATATATATATATATATATATATATATATATATATATTTAAATATATTTATATTTTATAAATATATATATATATATATATATATTAAATATATATATATAAATAAAATATATATTATGAGATTATCAGAATAAATAATACACAAAACATTTTTTTTAGACAATAAATACTTTATAATTCTATATTTCCCGTTATAATAAATAATAAATCAATTCTTATTAATATAATTATATATATATTTTTATTTTATATATATATATATATTTTTTTTTTTTATATCTGATATTTAAATACAATATAAATATATGTATATGTAAATATATATATATATCCAAGACAATTTATCATACAATAATAATATATATATTATTATTATAATGAATTTATATATATGTATTAATGTTTTTTTATCTGCATTTATGAATGTAATATATGTAAATGTTTATATATAACACACAATAAAAATTTTTTATTAAATAATATCTAAAATATTGTTATTTAAATATATATATATATATATATATATAAATATTTTATGTATATATATATATAAAAATATTTTAAATATATATTTATATATATATATAAATATATATAAATAAAATATATATAAATATAATATATATATTTTTTACTTCGAACTTTTTTAGATAAAATGCAATATTTTAAATAACATAATTTAACATTTCATAAATCCATTTTTGTTCGAATAACTTTATTATAAGTAAAATGCAATATTTAATAAAATTATTTATTCAACATATTCTTTTATTATATCTTTAAAATGGTTTATAACATTTAAGCTGCATAAAATTTTTATATAAATATAAGTTTCTATAAAACTAGTATAGCATAATTCGCAATGAAAGGATGTAAAATTAACGATTTTATAACTGCAAAAATATTCATTTAATATAGAGATTGACAGTTTGTTCTTATTTCTGCATTACAAAAAAACATAAAAAGTAAAATGTTTATATTTTTACAGAATACGTTAGTTAAGTAAATATTTTGTGTATATCCTGTCTATTAATTTTTTACTGTACAAAATCTAGTATATTTTATTTTTTTAAAAAAAACATAATAAAAGATAATATTATTAATCTTTTACTCTGTAAATATATGTAATATTTATATATTTAATATTTATATTAACCATGAATTACTGAAATTTGACAAGTTTTAGTATTAAATGTGAATCTATGAACAAAGAAACTTTAAGTCTGAAACTTTAAATATACTTTTTGAGAATTATTTTACGGATTACGACTAGTTATCTCTTGACGTCTGTATATACACATGTATTTATAAAACAAATGCCTAACAGTTTAAAATTTCGTTTAGGTTCTGTTTTGACGTCTAGTTGAGAATTTTTTTTGTGTACATCTTTAACTCTATATAACTAAAAGTTTTGATATAGATGTGTATATATATATAAATAAATATTAAATATATATATATATAAAATATATATATATATATTATATATATATATATAAATATATATACTGTTGTAAATATTTTAAAATTAATTTAATAACTTCTGTATAAATTCGTTACTCTATATGCGGTATTCTTTTAAGACAAGCAATAACTTAATCTCTGTCTGTACTTCTTTGACCAATAGTAAATTCTCTTAGACATTGTATATATCACATATCATATGTATTTAAAGTATTATATTTTTTACAAAAATTTCCTGTTTGAAAAATCTGAGTGCATATTATTCAAATTTTTATTGTATTATTGATGTATATAGAAATATGTGTGTTCTTTTAAATCTAAAATAAATATATTATATATACAAATATTTATATATATATATATATATATATAATATATATATATATATATATATATATAATAATATATTTACAATCTCTTATAAAAAAAAAAAAATCGAGATAAACATTTAATATTTTATGAAAATAGACTAAGAAAATTTCTTTACACAATATAAAAGATTGAAAATTTCAGTACTTTCTGTTTTATTTACATATACAGAAAGTAATCCATTATTATGATGCAATACTTTTTAGACTGGAAAGTTTTTGTTATTTAACACATAAACAATAAAAATCAATACTTACTTGCATAAAAAATTATTAGTGTTTCAATTTTTTTTTTTGTAACAACTTTTCTACATATGTTATCCTCTTTGCATGATGTCATCAGAAGTTATAACGTTTTCTAAAATTTCGGAATCAGTTTAATAATGTTCCGCTGTTACCACATTCATCTGCTTCTATAAATTTTAAATAAGTTTCAGTATTGATTTCTGTCTGATAAATCATTCCTTCGGGTTTTCATCATATTTCCTTTTGGTTGCTCTTCGGTTTCCTTCTATTGTCCTCAAATCCTTATTATTCCAAGAATCGTTTTTAGTACAATTCCCAATTTACAAATAAACAGAAAGAAAACTAGAAGAGTATTTAACTCAATAAGGCTCTAAATGGAATGTTGTTTTTTACAAAATTAGATAACATTTTGGGAAAAATAATGAGATAGGTTTAAATCGTTAAATTTTTATTGAAAATGTAAAATGAAAAAATTCGACATAGACATTTTCGAGATAAGCAGGTTTCGAGATAGAAGGTTTTACTGTATAATATGAATATATAGTTATTAACTGTAAAGACGGTGCGAAGAAACCATTGCAGTTAACATATCATATTAATAAAACTGTTGTTGTTCTGAATAGGCAATCTTGAGTACGATACTATGATACAATAAAGCTTGTTTTTTATATTCCATAATATGCATTGTATTCTTTTTCAGTGTTTTTCGTCATCCTTTATAACATAATACTTCCTTCATCTGAATTTATATTTAAGGTGATTTCTTAGTAATGGCAAAAACCACCTGTTTCTTAAGTTTTGCACACTAGTGTATAATTACGAGGAGTGTAAACAATCAATATTATTCTGATCTATAGAAGCTAATAAATTAGTCACAGCACAATTAAACTAAACGAGTTGTATATTTTACCCCTATTATTCTTTGTAGCACTTTGTATGATTAGATATTTGTATGTAGTTTATAAAAAATCATTTAAAATATTAAATTTATATATGCACATCATATTCTTGTATATATAAATAATTCATAAATATGCTATATTTGTATGCTGAGTATTTATGACTTTATTTACAATTTACAAAAAAAGAGATATTAATTTACAAGAAGTAAAAGATGACTTAGACTTTCCTTCCTTATAAAGCACGTAAAGACAATTTCACTACCCATACCAACTCGAAATTAATGTTCTAAATTTTAAATTTTAAAAAAGAGACGAAACTGCATGAAACATTCATTAGAAATTTCCAAAAATTTTACAGGAAAATAATTTAAAAATTTTTAGTTCTGGTTTTTGGAACAGTTAGTATTAGCTAAAAATGTTGGGAATTAAATATTCCAGAGTTTTTACTAAATAAGTCTTTGAATAATTAATAAGTAAAAGACGAAAATTTTGATATTTTACATAACGAAATTTTTTAAATTTATTCCAACTTTCTCAAGTATCCCAATGTGTATACCACTGAAGACTTCTTTGTTGCTTCTTAAAATTCCATATTTAGATAATAATAAAAATTAAACGAAGCTTTTTGTAGGCGCGTGGGGAGAAGTTTTAAATATTCTCAAATTTATTATTAGTATTTCAGCATAAGTTTTCCTAGAACCACTGGCAATTTTTATGCATAATACTAATTTTAATAGTTGAGTTTTAGTGAGTTTTGGCATAATAGCAAGGTCGTATATTCAGTATTATTTCGTATTATCGCAAGATCGTATATTCAGTTTGATTTTACGTCGTTAAATATAATTTTATTCTGGAAAAAACTTATTCAGCGAGATATATCATATTTACAAATTATTGTCCTAAAAAATGGCAAAAAAAAATTCATTTTTTATAAGTTATAAATATTTCTGAGTGGATTTTATTTTCACACTTTTAAAATAGTCAAACTTTAGCATAGTAACAAAAAAATGTCCATAAAACGGTATTGTGAAAATAAGCACTTTCTTTATTTTAACAAAAATTCTTCAATTGATCCACAAGTTATTATAAAATTCGACTTCTTTATGACAAAATCAGGATAACCTTGAAACAATTCGTAATATTTTCTGACAATCTCACCATCGATACAAGAGTGGTAAGATATTTTGGAAGGCACAGTTGCAAGATGTTCATGAAAAATAAACCTGTAACAGTTGGATATAAATTATATATGTTAGCATCCTACAACAGATATTTTTTTTCTATTATCCCTTACCAAAAATGGCAGTTCAAGAACTGCAAGAGAAAACCAACAACAGTGTGCTTAAAATGTAATGTTGGACTTTGCTTCGACTATTTCCCAAAATTTCACCTATGAATCAGTCTAATGCAATGTAAGTGATATTTGTTAAATTTTAGTAGTGTATTGGACCGTTGTCCTATTTATAAAACAGCAAATTACTTAAAAGATTAAAAATATTTTTTCCGAATTTTGGTTTTATATGCTTAGTGAAACCATATTAATGATATGGAAAAAATTTTAATTATAATTTTTATTTTATCTTTCTTGGTATGGGTATATGCCATAAATTTATTATTGTCGTGTAGTCCTCGTTTATATTTGTGTATCAACCTGTGATCAAATGTATAGTGGTGATTTTATTTTAATTGCGTTGTGTAAAGTATTTTTGTACTAAATTTAACCACAGGTTCTGAGAAACTACAGACATAAATAAAGATAAACTAAAAGCTAAATTAACAGCATCCGAAACTAGCTTAATATAAAAAAAAGCAAATTTATTATAAATATATATACATCTATGTACATACAAAACTGATGCTAATTTTCATAAAATAAGCTTTGTCCACATCTTCTAAATTAGTTCTGACAATATTTTTATACTTAAGTAATTTTTGTAAATAGAGAGAGGACCTAATCTTAATTTCAAAATGTATGTAAAAATGGGGTACCTTTGTGGGTTAAAAGGTTGGGCCCGGAACACTGCTGGTTGAAGGGTATCTATGGCTGATCAGGAGTGGGAATCTATGGATCATCCGTCGGTTTCAGGAACACTTCCTGTCGGACTTGGCTGGACTCTCGCACTCGTTCCGTCGGACTCCTCTTTTCGTCTCGACTTCCGAACCTCTTCTCTTCTCGACTCACGAACAACTTCCGTCGGACCCCGACTGGACTCTCGACTCTCGAACCCCTTCTTTTTGGGACCTCCCAACTTCTCTCTCAATTTTTTTAGATTTTTCATATTTATTTATTTCAACCTTGTCCCCTCTTCCTTCTTATCGTCCAATCGGGATAGTTGTAAGAATCTCATTGGTCTGCTTAAACCCCGCCTTGAGACCGCCAACGTGAAAAACCTTATCCCTTCTAATTGGGCACTGTCCCTTAGGGACTCATAAATACTCCACAAAGGTACATTCTTATTTAATGTCAAGTACGGAGACGGGATTCTAATCTGGGACTGGGATCAGAACCCCGCCCGAGACCACCGTACAAGACAACAATATCCGTTGAATATAAATTTATGGTCCTCTATCTCTTTACAAAGATGTGATGAGGTCAGATTTAGATCCCGAACATTTTACTTCTTGTATGAATGAATCAATTATATAACAGATCTAAATCGCCTCATCACACTTATAAATAATGTCCATAAATTAAATTTTCCTTCTTAAAATTATGCAAAAGTAATTTTTATTCTATAATTTGTAATAAATATGATTGAAATAATACAACTAAAAGACATTTTACAGTAGTCTTCCTGCTTCCTGGGTGTTTTTAATAGAACTTTTCTTTAGTTCTATTAATTAGAAAGAAGAATAAATATGCTTAACTTCGAACACTTATAGTTTATAGTTCACCAGTCTTTTATGGTACAATTTCAAATTATATATTTATTATAATACCAAACACATTGAATCAAACAACAGCCTACACTTTGTTATATGTTCTATTCTAAAATGAAATGAGTACATTGAAATTAATAGGTTAAAATATTAGAATTTTTAAGTTTTAATTTCAAATATTGAACAATCTATCTATACTCTAAATTTTAATAAAATAAATTATTGATAAATTGGTTCAACTACTTTCTGAAATTAATCTTCAGGAAAGCTCGAGAGATACTTTTGTTTTATCCCTTAAGCATGTACCGGCATTGCATCTAATTAGGACTATTTATGATTTCAGATTTGAATATAAATTGAAATAAAAGGAATTCTCCAAAGATTCAAAGCATCTTTGATGTATCTTGAGAATTAGATCAGGAATAACATCAAATCAGTTAAATGAATTTAATTGCATGAATATGAATGCACAGGAAACTTTATCTCGGGGGTATACAGCACGATATTTGCACTTTCCTGAAATCGCATTTGTCTAGAGAGACTAGAAAATAGTATATAGGAAACAATATTTGGGCAACAAACAAGAAATTTTATTTTTGTGGCTATCTTATAAGCATTGCGTTGAAAATAATGTTAGTGTTTTGCTAATAATAGCTACATATATGTAAATCATTTAAATCCTGAGGGACATCATCAGTCTAACTGATTCTAGATTAAAGTTTTCTCAAGAGTAAAGATTAAAGCAAATGAATTTAATATTATGTTTTATATCTGATCTCTACTTTGAAATTTTCTTAGACAAATGAATCCAAAACATATTTTATAACTTTAAATTTTCAACCCAAGCTTAACCCCTTCCCTGTTTTGCCCGTACGCCGTACGGGCACAGCTTTCGGGGTTTTACTGATTTGCCCGTACGGCGTACGGGCAATCTGATTTCTATTTTGGTTGCACTGTTTCGGCCGTATTTTTTTTCAATTTGAGTAACAAATTTTTCGTATAGATGTCCAGTAAATAATAGTTTGCAGTTTATTGTATTTTCTACTCTGATTGGTTCAAAAGCGCGTTTTTTTTCGCATATTTTGTATCAGAAGACGAACTGTTATCCTTCAGTGTATAGCTTTCTGGTCATGTTTTACTAACCACCTGATAAATTTATTGATGCAAGAGTTGAATTATATATTTTTATTTTTAAATAACGAATAATTCAGAGATTATGAAGCTAATTTCTTCTGATTCGAACTATGACTCGGAATCAGAAACTGAATTATCTGTAAATGATAGTAGCGAAAGTTTACGAGATAATCTAAATAGTAGTGACTCTGATAGTAGTACAGATGAAATCAGTCAAGCAAGACAATTTTTTTTTAATTAATTGTGATAATCCTTCGGATCCGCCTCCTAGATTTGCTTTCACTGGAATTTCAAAAATTAACTTGGATATCGATGAGACTAAAGGTAAACTTCAGTTCTATGCTGCTTTCATAGAAAGAGAAAAAGTTGTAATAAATGCTTAAAAACATTAGAAATATTAATTTTAATGACATATCTTTACTTAAAAACGTAAAATGAACAAAAAAATGCAATAAAAAAATGTGACATTTTTTTTGACCGAATTCTGGAAAAAATGAAACTGTCATAGGGTTAAACGATGTTTCACAATCCAAAACATCAAACAGTGGCGTACTTAGAATATTTTTTTTCTTTGAGGATAAAAAGTGTTAATCTAAAGTACAGTGCTAGGTTAATGTCAAAAAGTATCATTTACTAAGACACATATACAAAGTACATACAGACATACATACATAACTTTGCATGCAAACATGAATGCATCATAATAGCAACACTGTAATTTTTTTTGAATCTAGAAAATTATATTTGCAACTACATCGGGCCTTTCTGTTAATTTTTACTAAACTCCTTGGCGCAACAGCCCCTAGTGGGCCAGGGCCTATGGTGTCAATTTCCATTTACGTGAACCAGGGCCCTATGTGAAGCATATGTTCCGGTTAGAGGGTGGATCTAACGCGGAACCCCCAGTGTTTAGTTCCCAAGCACTCTTGATTCTCAGTTTCTCTACCCACTAAAGGGATAAAGGCCGAGTCAGCTTTGCCCAGCTTGAGATCGAACCTCTGATCTGTGTGGTGGGAACGCGAAGCGTTATCCAAGCGCCATTGGGCTTCTCATTCAGTTATTACCAGGTGTAAATTTACCTGGTAAATATTGGACCATATTTAATTTACTTTCCAGAGTATGATATGTGAATTTAAAATAAAATAATTTTATAAGTAGGAAAGTGAAATATTAAGAAAGAATTATATATTTTCTCTTTTTTTCCTTTTACAAAGTTGCATCCCTTATATGATAAAATATTAGAAAACAGTATGTTATAATTAGAAAAAGGATGAACTACAGTTTGATAGTAGTAAACTAATTCTTCTAGCTTTTAGGACCAACTTTTTCAAACCTTCCTCCGAATTTATACTCATGCCTATATACACCTAATGTAATGTTACATTTATCAACCACTTGTGAATAATTGTTTGGCATGAACTTTTATGTACAGGAAACTTTATCTAGAGGGCACATCACACGATATTTGCACTTTCCTGAAATCGCATTTGTCTAGAGAGTATAGAAAATAGTATATAGGAAACAATATTTGGGCAACAAACAAGAAATTTTATTTTTGTGGCTATCTTATAAGCATTGAGTTGAAAATAATGTTAGTGTTTTGCTAATAATAGTTACATATATGTAAATCATTTAAATCCTGAGGGACATCATCAGTCTAACTGATTCTAGATTAAAGTTTTCCCAAGAGTAAAGATTAAAGCAAATGAATTTAAAGTATTATGTTTCATATCTGAAATCTACTTTGAAATTTTATTACGCAAATAAATCCAAAACATATTTTATAACTTTAAATTTTTAACCCAAGCTTAAACAATGTTTCACAATCCCAAACATCAAACAGTGGAGTATTTACAATGTTTTTTTTTCTATGGGGATCATAAGTGTTAATCCAAAATACAGTGTGATTTGAATGTCAAAAAATATTATTTACAAACATACATATACAAAGTACATCCAGCCAGACATAATTTTGCATTCATAAATAAATACATCATAATAAGGATTACAACACTGTACGCAATTTCTTTGAATCTTGAAAATTATATTTGCAACTACATCGTGTCTTTCATTTAGCTTTTACCAAGCTTACATTGCCGAACGATGGCCGAATGGTTAGGGTGCTGGCTTTTAGAACCGGAGATCATGGGTTCGAATCCCACTATGGCATGGATGTTCGTAGCCGTTCGGAATCGGCTTTAAGCAATAGGTCCTAGTCTCATCAGCCCTCGTGTTGCAAAAAGTAGTCCGTAGCGCTCCAAAACCAAACCAAGTGTATATTTGCTTGGTAAATATTGGACTATGTTTCATTTACGTCCCATAGTTTGCTATATGAATTTAAACTAAAGTAATTTTATAAGTAGGAAAGAGAGATATTGAGAAAAGAATTATGATATGTAGCTTGTTTTTTTCTTCATCAAAGTTAAATACATTGTATGATAAAATATTAGAAAACCGTATGTCATAATTAAAAACAAAATTATAACTACCGTTTGATTGTAGTAAACTAATTCTTTAGCATTTAGGACCAGCTTTTTCAAACCTTCCTCCGAATTTATACTCATGCCTATATACACCGAATATAAAGTTACATTTATCAACCACTTATGAACAATTCCTTTGCAAAGAATTTTTTTTTTATTTTATGATTGAAAAGTGCATTTTAACACTTTGAGTAGAAAATAGAAGTGTACACAAATTTTCAAGGAAGGTCCAGACACCCTGGACACCCCCATAAATACGTTCTTGCCATCAAAATGTCATGTGGATTGTTTAAAAAAATGCTTTATTTCTTTATATTTTTTCATTTCTTTTCTATGCATTTAATTTTAGACTATATAGTACAGTAAAGATAACAAAAGGAAAATAGTACATTTTTCTATTTTAACACAGAACTATAAAAAGTAGAAATAACTTAGTAGTATTTTATAAAATATAGAATATAACAAACTAGAACAAATATGCATTTTAACACTTTAAGAGGAAACAAGTGGTGTACTCAAATTTTTAGGGAAGGTCCAGACACGCTGGACACCACCATAAATATGTTCTTGGAATCAAAATGTCATGTGGATTGTTTAAAAAATGCTTTATTTCTTTATTTTTTCATTTCTTTTCTATGCATTTAATTTTAGACTATATAGTACAGTAAAGATAACAAAATCGAAGTAGTACATTTTTATAATTTAAAACACAGAACAATAAAAAGTAGAAATAGCTTAGTAAAATTTTATAAAATATAGAATATAACAAACTAGAACAATTCTTCAGATTAGATCATTCTTTTGAATCGTATAACGTGCGAAGTGAAAATTACATTGCAAAGAAAAATTTACCAGTGATAATTTTTTTTGAAAGAATGCTTCATTGTTTTTAAAGTGGATAGGTTAAAAAGATGTTCTACTTTCTACTTTTTAGCAACCCTACCATTAAGATTTGAATGAACAATTCAGGATGGTATCTTGTAAGCAATAATCTTGATGACAGGAAAGTCTGTTTCACTTAAAAGAAAATAACAAGAATAAAAAGTCTATCGCATAAACTTTTACAATGCATGTTATCGCAGTATTACCGTAAAAACTGCAATCTTAAAAAAAAAAAAAAAAAAAAAAGAGAGAGAGAGAACAGATTTACAGGTACGCGAATAACAAGAAAAGTATCGAATTACACATCTTTTTTGTATAGGAAAGTTTAAAAGATTTACAATCTTGGTCTAAACAATGTATTTTCTAGAAAAGGATTTTTCTGTAAGAAGTTTGAAAGAAATCATATCTGAAGCATCGATATCTTTAAAAATTGAAAAACAAATGAACATTATTAAGGAACGTTGTACATGTAACAAAAACGAAGCCAAAGATCAATTTTGAATTAAATATTATTTTTTTAATTGCTTGAAAGGATTTAGTTTTATTTGAGAATTAAGTTCTCTGTATGAAATATTAGCTTATAAAAATTCATAAATCATTGTTCTAAGGAAGTAAGCAACAAACTTAAGTAAAAGATCTCGCTTAAAGGAAAAAGAAAAATTCACAATGCTAGGTTTAATGTCCATAATTATTAAATAATCATTAATTGTTAATTAGTAGTTAATAATTCATTAATAATTATAAATGGGTTATTAATTATTAAATGTTTTATGGATATATTTAATTATTTAAAAAAGCGATAATTAATTATAGGTTTATTATTTGTTCATAAACCCACAATTTTTTTTTCATTCATGGAAAGTGTCAGACCACCCATATACAATCCCCATATACAATCATTAGATTCTTTTCTTCGATTGTTTACACCCCTTCCCCGAATTAATGCATTCCTTTGCCTCTAAATACTAGATATTGTTTTTTTATATCACATAATTAACTACATATTTACCTTTTAAATTTATACAGACAATTTCTGAGAACCCACAAGAACAAATGTGGAAAATTTTGTACGGAAAATGATTAAATTATTAATGATTAATGATTAAAGCTATTTTATGAATAAGGCACATTTTAAACTAAATGTTTATTGACAGGATTGGACTTCAAGTCAAATGCTGATTGAAACTAACCAATCGAAATCTAACCTATCGAAAACTCACAATATATGCATAGCAGTAGTACTAATTTCAAAATATTGATTATTTTTTTAACGTAACTTTCACGAGAGTTGGAATAAAAATGAATAAAAATGCCTTTAATTCACCAGATTTGGCTATTAATCGCCAAGTTTACAAACAAAATATACTCACCAAATTTCATGGAATAATTAGTGGATGAAATACATGTTACTGAAATGATACAGGAAAAAAAATTAAAAGTGTATATTTAAATTACAAATATCTAATTAATTTTTTAGTTCACTTTATAGAAAAGGGCATAGTCGGTTTCAATCTTTTCTTTTGTATAAAATGATCTGTGCTATGGAGGGGATTTGTTCCCCTCAGGTATTTTTTCAAGTAAGTATTTTTGTAGTAGTATATTGTAAGTATTTTTGCCAGAAATATAATTGCAGGTATTTTTGCAAGTAAGTAAATATAAAAAAAATGTGAGTATTCGTGAATGTTATATTGATGAAAATATCTCCTCTATCATTTGTGTGATTATAGTCATTTTTAAACTTAAAATTAAAATGAAAACTTCTTAAATTATTTGTCTTAAGATAGAAGTCTTTAGATGCAGAAGGCTTCTGAAGATAAATAATAAATATATTAAAAAAATTGTGCGTCTGGGTCAATGTAGTTGAAAATATGTCCTCTATCATTTATGCGATTATAGTCGTTGTGTTACACTTAAAATTAAAGAGAAAATTTCTTAAATTATTTGTCCCAAGATAGAAGTATTTTGATGCAGAAGGATTCTGAAGGTAAATAATAAATAAGTAAAAAAATTGTGCGTTTGTGTAAATGTATCTGTAAATATGTCCTCTATCACTTATGAGATTATAGTGATTGAGTTAAAGTTAAAATTAAAGAGAAAACTTTTTAAATTATTTGTCCTAAGATAGAAGTCTTTTGATGCAGAAGGATTCTTAAGATAAATAATGAATATATATAAAAAAGTGAGTTTGAGTGAATGTAACTGAAAATATGTCCTCTATCATTTATATGATAATAGTCATTGTGTTAAAGTTAAAATTAAAGAGAAAACTTCTTAAATTATTTTTAAGATAGAAGTCTTTTGATGCAGGAGGAGTCTAAATATAAGTAATAAATATATAAAAAAATTGTGAGTTTGGGTAAATGTAGCAGAAAATATGCCATCTATCATATGTGTAAATATAGTCATTGTTAAAAGTTAAAATTAAAGAGAAAATTTCTTAAATTATTTGTCCTAAGATATAAGTCTTTTGATGCAGAAGGATTCTGACGATAAATAATAAATATATATAAAAAATGCTCGTTTTGTAAATGTAGCTGAAAATATGTCCTCTATCATTTGTGTGATTATAGTCATTGAGTTAAAGTTTAAATTAAAGAGAAAACGTCTTAAATTATTTCTCCCAAGATAGAAGTCTTTTGATGCAGAAGGATTCTTAAGATAAATAATGAATATATATAAAAAAGTGAGTTTGAGTGAATGTAACTGAAAATATGTCCTCTATCATTTATATGATAATAGTCATTGTGTTAAAGTTAAAATTAAAGAGAAAACTTCTTAAATTATTTCTCCTAAGATAGAAATCTTTTGAGGCAGAAGGATTCTGAAGATAAATAATAAAAAATATAATAAAAAAAATGTGCGTTTGTGCAAATGTAGCTGAAAATATGCCGTCTATCATTTATGTGGTTATAGTCATTGTTAAAGGTAAAATGAAAAGAGGAAATTTCTTAAGTTATTTGTCCTAAGATAGAAGTCTTTTGATGCAGAAGGATTCTGAAGATAAATAATAAATATATAAAAAAAAGTGTGCGCTTGGGTAAATGTAGCTGAAAGTGTGTCTTCTATCACTTATGTGATTATAATCATTGAGTTAAAGTTAAAATTAAAGAGAAAACTTCTTAAATTATTTCTTAGATAGAAGTCCTTTGATACAGAAAGATTCTGAAGATAAAAATTAAATGTATAAAAAAATTGTGCGTTTGGGTCAATGTATCTGGAAATATGTCCTCTATCATTTATGTGATTATAGTCATTGAGTTAAAGTTAAAATTAAAGAGAAAACTTCTCAAATTACTTTTAAGATAAAGTCTTTTGATGCAGAAGGATTCTGAAGATAAATAACACATATATAAAAAAATTGTGTGTTTGTTTAAATGTAGCTGAAATTATGTCATCTATTATTTATGTAATTATAGTCGTTGTGTTACACTTAAAATTAAAGAGAAAAATTTCTTAAATTATTTGTCCCAAGGTAGAAGTCTTTAGATGTGGAAGGATTCTGAAGATAAATAATAAATATATAAAATAATTATGCGTTTTGTAAATGTAGCTGGAAATATGTCCTCTATCATTTATGTGAATATAGTTATTGTGGTAAAGTTAAAATTAAAGAGAAAACTTCTTAAATTATTTTAAGATAGAAGTCTTTTGATTCAAAATGCTTCTGAAGATAAATAAAAATATATATAAAATAATTATGCGTTTTGTAAATGTAGCTGGAAATGTGTCCTCTATAATTTATGTGATTATAGTCACTGAGTTAACGTTAAAATTAAAGAGAAAACTTCTTAAAATATTTTTCCTAAGATAGAAGTCTTTTGACGCAGAAGGATTCTGAAGATAAATAATATATATATATATATATATATATAAATTGTGCGTTTGGTTAAATGTAGCTGAAAATATGTCCTCTATCATTTATGTGATTATAGTCAATGAGTTAAAGTTAAAATTAAACAGAAAACTTCTTAAATTATTTTTCGTAAGATAGAAATCTTTTGATTCAGAAGGATTCTGTAGATAAATAATAAATGTATAAAAAAAATTGTGCGTTTGTGTAAATGTAGCTGAAAATATGTCCTCAATCATTTACGTGATTTTAGTCGTATTAAAATAAAAGAGAGAACTTGTATAATTATTTGACCTAAAATAGAAGTCTTTTGATGCAGAAGGATTTTAAAGATAAATATTCAATATATAAAAAATTGTACGTTTGGGTAAATGTAGCTGAAAATATATCCTCTATCATTTATGTGATTATAGCATTGTGTTAAAGTTAAAATTAAAGACAAAACTTCGTAAATCATTTTTCTTAAAATAGAAGTCTTTTGATGCAGAAGGATTTTAAAGATAAATATTCAATATATAAAAAATTGTACGTTTGGGTAAATGTAGCTGAAAATATATCCTCTATCATTTATGTGATTATAGCATTGTGTTAAATATAAATTAAAAAGAGAAATTATTTGTCCAAAGATATAAATCTTTTGATGTAGAAGTATTTTGAAGATTAAATAATAACTATATAAAAAAAATGTGCGTTTGTGTAAATGTAGCTGAAAATGTGTCCTCTATCATTTATGCTACTATAGTCGTTGTGTTACAGTTAAAATTAAAGAGAAAACTTATTAAATTATTTTTCCTAAGATAGAAGTCTTTTAATGCAGAAGGATTCTGAAGATAAAAAATAAATGTATAAAAAATTGTGCGTTTGGGTCAATCTAGCTGAAAATATGTCCTCTATCATTTATGTGATTATAGTCATTGAGTTAAAGTTAAAACTAAAGATAAATCTTCTTTTTTTATTTCTTCTAAGATAGAAGTCTTTTGAGGCAGAAGAATTCTGAAGATAAATAATAAATATATATTGAAAAAATGTGCGTTTGTGTAAATGTAGCTGAAAATATGCCGTCTATCATTTATGCGATTATAGTCATTGTTAAAGGTAAAATGAAAAGAGAAAACTTCTTAAATTATTTGTCCTCAGATAGAAATCTTTTGATGCAGAAGGATTCTGAAGATAAATAATAAATACATAAAAAATTATGCGTTTGTGTCAATGTAGCTGAAAATATGTCCTATATCATTTATGTGATTATAGTCATTGAGATAAAGTTAAAATTAAAGAGGAAACTTCTTAAATTATTTCTAATAAGATAGAAGTATTTGATGCAGAAGGATTCTGATGATAAACAATAAATATATAAAATAATTGTTTGGGTAAATGTAGCTGAAAATATACCCCCTATCATTTATGTAATTATATTCATTGTGTTAATGTTAAAATTAAAAACAAAACTGCTTAAATTATTTCTAAGCTCGAAGCCTTTTGATGCAGAAGGATTCTGAAGATAAATAATACATATATAAAAAAAATTGTGTCTTTATGTAAATGTAGCAGAAAATATGCCCTCTATCATTTGTGTAAATATAGTCATTGTTAAAGTTAAAATTAAAGAGACAAATTTTAAATTATGTGTCCTAAGATAGAAGTCTTTTGATGCAGAAGGATTCTGAAGATAAATAATAAATATATAAAAAAAAGTGTGCGCTTGGGTAAATGTAGCTGAAAGTACGTCTTCTATCACTTATGTGATTATAGTCATTGAGTTAAAGTTAAAATTAAAGAGAAAACTTCTTAAATTATTTGTCGTAAGATACAAATCTTTTGGGGTAAAAGGATTCTTAAGATAAATAAACGCGTTTGTAGCCTTCGGAAAAATAGATACGATTTTAAATTCCAGCCGCATGGGGCTTTAAGAAATTTTAAGATTAGATCCCCAGGATCAGTGTGATAGATTTATTTGAAACAAGAAGAAAGTCCATATCTAATAAAATAATTTGTAACGCTTTCATGCCTTACACAGTTCTTCCTCTCTCTGGACATGATATTTATAGCTGAAAATTGTATTATAGGGGCGGTATTGGGAGATTTCTGTAAGATTAGGATTTGGACGGAAGATACAGATAAAACTAGTTTTATGTGAAAAAAAACTTCAGTCTCAATCGATATCTATATATAGATTTTATGAACTAAACAGAATTTTTACCTCCAGAATCCTTTAATGTCACTGCGTTACAAAAATTTCTTAATTCTTAAAACTTCAAAACATAAAAATAAAAATGATGTATTTTAATAGGCATGAAGTATTTCTTATTAATACTGCAAATTAAATTTCACAAGAGTTATCTTCCCCTAAAAAATTTGAAACTAACCTTGAGAGAAAATTACTTTTATGAACTTCACTAAACAGAATATTTACCTCCAAAATCCTTTAACCCTTTGTATCTAAACAATACTGCGTTACAAAAATTTCTTAGTTCGTAGACTACATTAATAATTTTAAAACTTCAAAACATAAAAATAACAATGATGTATTTTTAATAGATATGAAGTATCTCTTATGAATACTGTAGAATAAATTCCACAAAAGTTATCTTCCCATACAAAATTTGAAACTAACCGTGAGAGAAAATTACTTTTATGAACTTCACTAAACAGAATTTTTACATCCAAAATCCTTTTACCCTTTGTATCTAAATATCTCTGCGTTACACAAATTTCTTAATTGTAGAACACATTAATCATTTTAAAACTTCAAAACATAAAAAAACAATGATGTATTTTTAATAGACATGAAGTATTTCCTATGAATACTGTAAGCTAAATTTCACATGATTTATCTTACCATACAAAATTTGAAACTAACCTTGAGAGAAAATTACTTTTATGAACTTCACTAAACAGAATTTTTACATCCAAAATCCTTTTACCCTTTGTATCTATAAAACAATGCGTCACAAATATTTCTTAATTCGTAGAACACATTAACAATTTTAAAAATTCAAAACATAAAAAATGGTGTACTTTTAATAGTCAGGAGGTACTTTTTATGACTACTGCAAATTCAATTTCACAAGAGTTAACTTCTTCTACAAAATTTGAAATTAACCTTAAGATAAAATTACTTTTATGAACTTCATTAAACAGATTTTTTACCTCCAAATCCTTTAACCCTTTGTATCTAAAAAACACTGCTTTTAAAAAATTTCTTCATTCGTAGAACACATCAATAATTTTAAAACTTCAAAACATAAAAATTACAATGATGTATTTTTAATAGGCATGAAGTATTTCTTATGAATGCTGCAAATTAAATTACACAAGAGTTATCTTCCCATACAAAATTTGAAACTAACCATCAGAGAAAATTACTTCTCAAATGTCAGAGCTCAGTCAGAAATTGTTTGATCTCATAATTGGAGGCGATCTTTGGTACTGGAGTTCGTGGGCTGGCTTCAAAATTTGACATGCATATTGGTAGTTATGACCACATTTAGACAACAATGATTTAAGCAGGGGCCAAGTAAGCATTTCGCCCATGAAATTTAAAATAACATGAAAAAAATATAGACAATCTAGACAAATAAGTACAAATAATGCAGTTTCCAGAAGTTCAGGGGATACTCAGCAGGAGTCCTGCCCAGATTAAAAGTCCGGTTGACCCGGTGTACCACATGGAACTTTCTAACATGACAGCAGGTGTTGGTGAGGGAAGCAATAACTACTCATCATAGTTGGGATGGCCATTAGTGAAGGGGTACTTTGCCTCTTGCGGTGTGGTTTTAGGTTAAGTTCTTCAAGGCCGAACCATGGGCCTTGATTTGCGATGAGCAAGTTGACCAGACTCTTGGTCTTCCTTATCAGTACCAGGTTTTTGATTAGACTCTCTTTTCAGAAATCCTTGGATATGTCAGAGAATTTCTTAAGATGCAAATCGTGTGTCAGAGGACAGTCGTGCAGATAGGGATTGGAGTCACCGAGTGCACTGCAGACACAATCTCCCGATGAGCTATCCGAGACGTAGAACCTGTGGAGATACCGAGGGAAAGGTCAGTGGTTCGTAAGGTGGGCATTTACTGCCGTGTTTCTAATCAGTCTAATCAATTTCACTTTCCTTAAGAAACCGTAGAGAACCCTACCTGTAGTGGCCGAGTCCCAGTAGTTTTGTCACTCGAGGAGAAACTCTTGCTTAAGCTTTTGTTTTATAAATGAACTACTGAAAAGGAGTTTTATTTCTGGCTCGAAAAGTGTCACTTCTTTTACCAGCTTATCGGACACCTCATTCGCCACAGTGAGCTTTGACCCAGCCGAGGTCAACTTTTTTGTTGGTTATTTCCAGGTTTTTCAGGGTTGCCTGAAAAACTTGAACTTGGTGATTCATTTGATGGAATTGTTGAATTACTTGCAGGCTGGACATACTGTCTGATAAAATCTGGAATTAGCTGGGCCCAGGCTGTAGGGCGATCCAGTTTAACGCTTCTGAAATAGCCTTCAGTTCTGCCTGGAAGATTGTGGCTGAGCATTTTAAAGATTGCGACCATTGGTGGATTGCTTTCTCTTTTTTATATGCTATAAATGCGGCTCCGACTCCCTCATTAGTTTTCGAGCCATCAGTAAAGACAAGTACCGAGAACTTTGCTTCGACCTGCTTCGCTCTCACTCTGAAGGTGTGGTCTGCTGGATGGAGGTGGAGGATATTTAATTTGCTTCCACGGGGGAGAAAGTTTCTTCGCCAATTTTAATTTTCCTTTCCAACCGAATATTTCCTACAAACAACCGAAATGGATGTTTGTAGTCTTTCGGAATTGTATACGAACATCCATGCCACCAGAGGGATTGAATCTCAACTTTGGTACCAAAGAGGACCTCTACCATTCGGCCAACGGAATATAGAGAAAAAAATAGTTAAAGATTTCATTTGCTGCAAAACTGAGCTATACATATAAGACATATACGTAAATATCTAATCTGTTTAAGAGCGTTACGTTGTATATTTTCCTACACGATAACTAATTTGAAAGGGGCCTAGTATTTAAATCCCATTCTGAACGGTTACTATCATCCATACCAGTAATAGGATTCAAACCCACGGACTAAGGTTCCCAAAAGCACAGCCTTAATTTTCGGCCGTCGTCCAGCCTATAAATACTGAGGTACAAATTTCAATCTGCTATTTATTTGTAAAAAGCTTGAAACGATAATTTTTAGTTTAAAATTGACATTTAGACCATATTTGGGATTTTATATCCTTTTAAACAGAAAAACAAATTAACTTAAAAGGACTATATAAATTTTGCATTTTAAAATGAATTGGCTATAA
>CM063510.1:140568003-140598003 GCA_032207245.1 Pardosa pseudoannulata
CATGTATTTTAACATACAAAAAATAATTAAATGTGTTTAAAACAAAAAAAAATTGAAAAGCTATGTATGTACTGCACAGAAACATAAATTATTAAAATATTATTTTTTACAAGTATTGTAAATTACCTTTACAGTAAATAAATGATAGATCACAGTAAAAATGTTAAAATAATTAAGATGAAATAACTTGGAATAATTCAGAAATATGATGTTAAATTATTTTTTTTTTAGAAATGTTTTCTATATTTAAACCCATTGTATCAAAAAGTTTCAAACTGGTATTTATATATTTCGTAAAATTCTACAATACGTGTGTTTTAACATACAAAAAATAATTAAAAGTTTTTAAAACAAAAAAAAAGCATTTGAAAAAAATGTATTGTATAGAAAAATAAATTATTAAAATATAATTTTTTACAAGCACTGTAAGTTACATTTTATAAAATTTACCTTTAATTAAAGAAATTGAAACTATCTTTGTGAGGGTATTTTATGTCTTCCTAATTTTTAATTTCATAAATCAAAACTTTTTTGTCAGTAATAATCAGGTAAATCTAATAAATAATTAAATGAATTTTTTATATCAAAATTAATCTTACAACAGCTACTTTATAAGAATTATAACAGTAAATTGTGCTAATTGCATATTTTAAAATAATAATATTTTAAATCTCCTTGAAACGTTATTGACATCATTTTCCAGATATGCTACAAATCCAACAAGGTGAATACAAAGTTTAATAGAAAATTCTTTTGCTTTATTTATTAGAGATTTGTGCATAAAAATTTAAATTAGTAAAGCAGTAAAATATGATACAAATCCAACAAGGTGATTACCACCGTTTAATAGAAAATTCTTATGCTTTATTTATTAGAGATTTGTCTTTAAAAATTTAAATTAGTAAAGCAGTAAGATATGCTACAAACTCAACAAGATGAATAAGACCTTTTAATAGATATTTTTGCTTTGTTTATGAGAGATTTGTGTTTAAAAATTTAAATTAGTAAAGCAGTAAGATATGCTACAAATCCAGCAGGATGAATACTACTGTTTAATAGAAAATTCTTATGCTTTATTTATTAGAGATTTGTGTACAAAAATTTAAATTAGTAAAACAGTAAGATATGCTACAAATCCAACAAGGTGAATGCCACCGTTTAATAGAAAGTTATTTTGCTTTATTTATTAGAGATTTGTGTACAAAATTTTAAATTAGTAAAGCAGTAATAGAGATTTGATAATTTAAAATACAAATTCAGATACATAAATGCATTCAATTACACGTTTCCATATGTTCAAAAGCATATTAAAAGATCAAATAACTAAAAATCTGTGCGTGGAATTGTACCCTGTTACAAACATTCACATTTAAAAATCATCTCTGTTAATGTGTAATTTTTTGTACTATGTCTGTATAAAATATTTTAGTAGTTATTATAATATAAAATATAAATCTATTATCCAGGTTTTGTGATTTCATATTATATCATAATCATCCTATAACTTATATTTAAAGTCTCCTTATGGTTCGAAATCCAGATAAAATACGATTTTACTAAAAAAAATTAAGAGTGTTTAAGCCTATTAACTAAATTATTTCGTGCTTCTTTAACTTTGTTCGCTCATCTGATACTTTGCTACTAAGCAGATTATAAGTTTTTGTACTACTGCTTAAACTCTATATTAAAAATATATAATCATTCAGAAAAACATTGGAGCACGAACTCTCATGTTAATGTTCTGTACATCTCTCGATGTTCTATCATTATTTCAGATCATTATATCATTATATCATTATATCTTTCGTTATATTATTATTTATATCATTATATCACTATATCCTTTTCAATATTTGAGAGGGGAATGAAAAATAATAAAATTTAAATTTTTTGGAAATATCAAAATATAAATATTACTTTAAAATTTTTTTCTGATATTAAATTACAAAAAATGCACTCAAAACTTGTACAGTAGATATAGAATAAACTGAAACTACTTTCAAAATAATTTTTTATTGTAATCTGTATTGTTTTTTTTTACAATTTGTTTATTAAAATTTAGAAAGGAAAACAAATTTACCATGGAAGATACATAAACCTTTTCAATCCTAAGCAAGAAGATGAAATGTTATGTACAGTTAAAATATGAAATGAATAAGAAAGTGAGAATAAATATGAAATTTTAGAAATCATAAATACTGTTTAATCTCGTTATTTATTCTCAAAGAAATCGTAGTATATAATATTGTAAAAAAGACTGAAGAGAATTACCATTTTCATATTAGGTATTTCACCATCAAATCTTATTAAATTAAATAAAACATTAAACCTTCGGAATATGTTTCCGTAAACATCATAAGTACTGAACATCTACGTACATTAATACTCAAATTTCTGCCATTCTTTCCTGAAATTATAGGTAAAGAATATTTGATTGCGGATTTAGATAAAAGCTTCTTTAGCCCGTCTCGCCAGAAACAATCAGGAAAGCAATTGAACGGTTTCTCTTATTTGTTTATCGCCTATTATAATCTGCTCTCAAACAAATCGAAAAAAGGCTATAATGTACGATGCTAAAGAACAAAAAAAATTCTCGAATTCATCCGAAAAGTACACTTTTATATTACGCTTACGACCATCACAATGTGCAATTTTATCTTCCAACTAAGCATCCGCATTGTTGAACAGCAACTTCCGATATAATCACGGAAAATTTATCTCCTTTCACTGTTCTTAACACCCTGGGAATCGGGAAGCTCGAAAATACAATCAGGTAACGAGCGAATACCTATTTTTTTTACCGCTTTCTCTTATACAACCTGTTTTGTTGTATCTCGGGATTTTATCAGTAGCCATTCTATTCACTAGCCAATTAGGGTTAGCTAGATACATCTCTTCTTCTTGGCTAAACATCTGAGCAAAGGCCTTGTGTACACTTGTCTTTATTTTTATTGCTTTCCTTCTTTCTTGTTGGGGCTCGGAAGTTTTTCGTGACCAGATAGTCAAGCTGCTAACCACTTTATGGGAAGCCTGTTACGGTGGAACATGCCTTGATTGCAATTGATACATGCGCTGGAAGATAAAATGAACTTCCGTAATATTCAAGCATTCTTCGGTGATTTAATCGGAGCAAAACGATTGGTTTACTGATTATTAGAGATGATTTGAGGAATTGGAGGTTCACCAGTAATTATGGATTGTAGTGGCATGCGAGTGGTTTATACGACAGTAGAAAAATAGAAGATTATAATTCCTAGAAGAAAAAGAAGTTATGGAATTTTTTCTTGATTTTTCTTAGAATTTTAATTTAATTTAAGGATTAACTAAGTATTTCGAAAACAACATTATTTAATGATGTTTTCATTCATACATTAATTTCTTACGCCGGTGGGGAAAATTTCACATCTAAGCTAATTCGCCCGTATGTCTCTTTGAGTACTGAAGGTGTTATCGTCATTTTTTATTGTTTATATTAAACGTAATTAACCCTCCGAGTGGAACACACCGATTAAAAAAAGACTCCAAAAATACGCTAAAGTTTTATTGTGTCAATCGTCAAAGCGTTCTATGATTTTTTATTTCACCCTTTGTCGACTAGAATGGAATACGGGAAACCCACCCTCCTTATTGTCCCTTTACTTCTGGTTATAAATAGATATATAAATAGATATTATAGATTGTTAATTTTTAATACACATAAAGCTCGTCAAGTCTCGAAGATCATAGCATAAGAAATAATAGATTCTAAAATTACAAATAAAAATATTCTTTAAGAGAATTATTTACATTTTTTTACGAACGTTATCCAAGATATTTAAGTGGTGCAATTAGAGATACATCTGTTACCTCAAACGAAATACTTCGAAATAGAGATTTACAATGCCATTAAAAGCTATCATTGTCTTTGTGTTTCAGGGAGTAGGGGGTGCATCCCTCAATAAATGTCAGTCAAAGAGGGATACAGTGTCTAAACAATCGACCTGACCCTCTTACCTCAAACACTGGCATAAATGTACATTACATCCATTTTCGGAACATTTTTGGAGGTCGAAAATTGTACGTGACAACCTCTTTGAAGACATCCGTTTGGTGGAATTGTACGTGTGAACCACTTAGAGGGTTAATAATAACGATTGATAAGCCGCTTACGTGATACTTAATTACAAGAAATTTAATTTTTTCTTATACTGTACAACCTCGCCATCTATAAATCCCCTATATAATAATAGCATAAGTCATCTGTCCGTCTGTCCTCGAATTTATGAAGTGGTTGGACCTGGAATGGATAGAGGCATCCATATTGGATTCTTGATGAGTAAGGGTTAGCAAAATTCAAATCGAGTAAAGTTTATCTTCTCCTAAATGATCGATCCGATTCTAAAATAAATTGGTATAAATATGCTTCATATCACAGCGATGGTTTATTCGGTACAAAACGATTGGTTTACTGATTATTAGAGATGTTTTGAGGAATTGGAGGTTCACCAGTAATTATGGATTATAGTGGCATGCGAATGGTTTATACTACAGCAGAAAAATAGAAGATTATAAATCCTAGAAGAAAAAGAAGTTATGGAAAATTTTCTTGATTTTTCTTAGAACTTTAATTTAATTTAAGGCTTAACTAGGTCTTTAGAAAACAATATAATTTAATGATCTTTGCATTCATACATTAATTTCTTACGCTGGTGGGGAAATTTTCACATCTAAGCTAATTCGCCAGTATGTCTCTTTGAGTACTGAAAGTGTTATCGTCATTTTTTATTGTTTATATTAAACGTAATTTCAAATAGATAAGCCGCTTACGTGATACTTGATTACAAGAAATTAAATTTTTTCTTATACTGTACGACCTCGCCATCTATAAATCTCCTATATAATAATAGCCTAAGTTATCAGTCCGTCTGTCCTCGAATTTATGAAGTGATTGGACATGGAATGGAGAGAGGCTTGATGAGCAAGGGTTGTGAAAATTCAAATCGAGTAATGTTTATCTTCTCCTAAATCAGAGGTAGGCAGCGCGGCGCCCGCGGTCGCCATGGCGCCTCTGATCGATTTTTAATGCGCCCTCGCTGGACTAATGTAAATGTATGATAGCCAGAGCGATTTACTTATTCTTGTCAAACGGCGATATACAGCAAGTAGTCAGTTGAGTTTAGGATTGTGCATAGATTAGCAGTTTGCTAACCTTGAGCTTATCTAATAACACGTACGTATTTTTTGTTAGTGTGTGATCGTATTTCGAATAGACCACGCGTAGACCGTGCATTTAAAACTACCAAGTAATCCGAAATAATTCTTTTCTTTCAAAACCCTTCATGGATAAATGTAAAAGAAAAAGAACATATTATTTTAACGATGAATGGGAACATCTATATTGTTTCGTTGATTACAAAGGGAAGTGTATTTGTTTGTTGTGTAATAATAGTGTTGCGATTCCCAAGAAAAGTAATATTGAACGACATTTTAAGACCGTTCATACCAATTTTGATAGTGACTATCCAATGAACTCTGAAATTAGAAAAAAAAATATTTCTTTAAAATGTTCAATAACTAACCAGCAAAGTTTTTTGACTAAACCACTGCAACAACATAAAATAGCAACGATCGTGTCATATAAAATATCGCATTTGCTAGCTAAGAATAAAAAAACCATTTACAGATGGAGAATTAGTGAAAGAAGCCATGTTAGAAGCTGCTGATTCACTTTTTGAAGAATTTAAAAATAAAAAAGAAATAGTTTCAGCTATAAACACGTTGTTAGACACTCAAGTTTCACACTGAATTATATGTATCATTAGGTATGACACCAACAAAAAAAAAAGTTATAAAAATCTGTTTTTTTTAATGCTTATTTATACCTGTTGATTATTTGTAAAATATGCGCCCTCGGTGATTTTAAAATTTAGTATTGCGCCCTTAAGGACAAACAGGTTGCCGACCCCTGTCCTAAATGATCGATTCGATTCTAAAATAAATTGGTATAAATATGCTTCATAACACAGTGATAGTGTAATCTAAGCAAAACGATTGGTTTGCTGATTATTAGAGATGATTTGAGGAATTGGAGGTTCACCAATAATTATGGATTATAGTGGCATGCGAGTGGTTTATACGACAATAGAAAAATAGAAGATTATAATTCCTAGAAGAAAAAGAAGTTATAGAAAATTTTCTTGACTTTTCTTAGAACTTTAATTTAATTTAAGGCTTAAATATTTCGAAAACAATATAATTTAATGATGTTTGTATTCATACATTAATTTCTTACGCCAGTGGGGAATATTTCACATCTAAGCTAATTCAGCCTTATGTCTCTTTGTAAACTGAAGATTTTATCGTCATTTTTATTGTATTTATTTGACGTAATTTCAAGTAGATAAGCCGCATAAGTGATACTTGATTACAAGAAATTTCATTTATTTTTATTCTGTACAACCACGTCATCTATAAATAACATAAGAATGTGACTCGATTAAACATCTTTCTCAATTACCAACTGATTGTAATCGGTTAACAACTTTAGAGCCTCCATATTGATACATGTTGTAGCATTTTATAATCAATAGCCATACAACATGATATAAAATAAACAAATAAATGTTTACATCATTGTGTTTTTTAAACATAATACAATTTGGGTTTATTATTGGTTTTCCACTAAAAGTGATAAAATATAGTTTTAAAAAATGAAAAAAATAAAATCTTTCTTAAAAATTGGTAAAAGTCTTTTCCAATGTATTCGAATTTTGTTGCCATAGAAGGTATGTAATTTTGTGAAAGAAAAATAATAAAACATCACAGTTCCTTTCTTAATATTTTTTTAATTTTTTCATAAATAATTATTTATAAAAAAATTAGTTTAAGTTCATTTTGTGAGTATAGCATAAATTAGATATGTTCTAGTATTTACTACGCAAATTTAAATTTCGTAAAATCTTAGCATAAATTAAAAGACACATTAGGGTTGCACATATAGTTTTAACGATACTATAAAATTACATACAGCGTTGCTGATCCATTTTATGATGTATGTATGTATAAAACTTATATATGTACTTTGTAGGTACATGTGTTATAATTTTTTTTATCAGAATAAAACTTCACTGTACTTTCTATTAAACCTCCGTTAAGCTCGTAATTTTCTCCCCAGCCGATGTCTTTGTCCACATGTTATAAGGTAATTTAGATACATCTAAAAAATCTTTTAAATAACTGTTGTGGTAAAAGTTTCTCATCTAAAAATTAAGGGCTTAACACTTAGAAGGTTTTAAGACTTCTGACCCTCCCGGAAAAAATATTCTTTCTTCGTCATTATCCAATTGTATATTCCGCACACATAATACTTGACAAAATTAAAATGACAGTTCACCAGTTCTTTGGTCTTAAAATGAAGTTTTAAATTCCCTATTGTAAATCAGTTACTTTTTCTTGAAGATGAATTATAATTGTTGGCATTGGAAAGGGTAGCAAATCCCTTTCCTCTGTGAAAGTTGATCGGATTATCGGTTCTTCAACATAGCTTTAAATTACCTATTGCAAATCAATTACTTTTGCTTGAAGTTGAGTTCTAATTGCTGGCATTGGAAATTCCTTTCCTCTGTGAAAGTTTATTGAATCATCGGTCCTTCAATATAGTTTTAATTTTCTTTTTGTAAAACTTTATATTATTTTTGTTTGAAGTTGAATACTAATTGTTGCCATTGATAATCCTTTTACTTTCTGTTCTATTGTCATTTTCCTAAATTGTCTTCAAAAACAGTTCATCATATGAAGCCAATTTCAATGATATCTTTGAATTTTAGAGAAGACTAGATTAGTAAGTTATTTCCTTTTGGTCCGGAAGTCCCGGGTTCTAATTCTGCTGCTGACAGAAAGATTAAATAAGCTGGAATAAAAACTCGTCCTTCCCAAAATTTTAAAGGTAATTAAAAAGAAAAATGAAAGTGAATTTTATCAGATAATAGTAGAATAAACTAAGAACATATAAAGGAGAGAACTTCATAGATCATAGAGTTAAAAGTTGATTCCTTGGGACATTCAAAATCAGTTCTCCTTGGAGTAATTTGTAACCTGATTAACACTCGACCTTAGATCACCAAGTATTAAAAAATTAATGGAGTTAATGCAGTAAAAAACTAATACAATGCATTCAGACTACATTACATGGATTGTGAATAAGAGAATTTTACTCCAGAATTAAAAATTTTTAAAAATATATTATCAATTAAAATTTTTCTATAAATGTTAGATTAAAAAGAAACAGACTACAAATTTATAAATGTCTTTTATGTAAGTCTATTAATGATAATTTCCAATAATTAAAAATTTAAATCAAAATAAGAGATTTGTACTATAAAGTACATCTAATAGTTTATTCTAATTTTTATGACGAACTAACCACGCGTATATAAGCGGTAATTTTATAGTCCATAGAGTTAAAAATTAGTTCCGAGAAATTTTCGAACTTAATTCAATTCGAAGCAATTTGCAACCTGATTGGCACACGGCCTTAGATTGCTAAATGTTAAAAAAATTAATATTGTTAACATTGGTATTATATCACATGGATTCATTTAGAAGGAGAAATCTACTCTTTAATTAATAAATATATCTCTATTAATATATTTTTGATTAATAAATATATCTCTATAAATATATCTCTAATTTAAAATTCCTTTTAAAAGATTAGAGTAAAAAATTATTTACAAACTGATAAACATCTTTACAAATACACGAATTGGAATTTCTAATAATTAATAATTAAAATCAAGATAAGAGGTTTGATTTGTAAAATACGTGTAAAAGTTTATTCTAATTAACTATAGTTTTAAATGTTACAAAAATGAATACATCGTAACATTAAGCTCAATTTACAAACAAATTTTACAGCTTTAATGGGAATTAATGCAGATACTACAATTTTGATTTATTGGTACTGTACATGCCGTTACATCCTTTACACGCCCCAAGAGAAAGAAGAACGTAAGGTGACCTTTCGCAGCTGACCATTATGGTTAGAGGTAAGTAGACACGCGTGGTCCAGACAAAGCCGTTTGTGGCACAATGCCGAGTCAGTCGCTTATACCACGGTACATTAAGAACTGTCAGTACACCGGAGCCAGTGTGTCTACGCCTTTATGATGTCTATTCCCGTCAAAAGACTTGGGTGATAATTATTAATCGAACGAAGCTGTAATGCACATAAGGGCTCAGTTACCGGAGCCGCAAATGAATTTAAGTTGGTTTGGTCGGTTGATTTAAAGACGACCTTTCGGCCACATCTGAAAACGGATCAGCTGATCCAGGCGGGCGGTTGTTCGCAAGATTGCGTCATCCTGGTTCTGGAAAGTTTCGGAAGAATGACGCCTATAAAACTAGGACCCCCATAAAAGAATATTGGCTGAGCCAAGAAGAGGCTTTTTCTTTGCGAGGTGTTTGGAGGAGTTAATTTGTGGAACTCGAAAGAGTCCACTTATCTCTCCGATTTTAGGAGCTTGCTTTGCTTTAGAGACCTCAAGCGTTTACGCTTTTGCTAAGACGTCAACTTTCGACTTTGGATCTCATTCCCATTATCTTTAATAGTTTTTCTACTTCGTGCTTAGGAATAGGTCGCTGAGAGTGACCCTTACTCTCATTTTGGATCATCCTGGATCATTATTTTCCTCAACGAACTCCAGCGTGATACGCACTCTGAGCTTTTGAACCTCAGTATGGAAGCCGACTGCACTGATCGTCAGCCCGGAGGTTATAGTGTCAGCGTTTCGTGCAGGCACTAATTAGCGAACTGTTCCAGTGTTCGAGAAGGACTATCTTTACGGTACTCACGCTTTGTAATTGTGTTAACGTTATCTCAACACGACATATAAGAAGATTTAGAATCTACTGAAACATGTACATAATTATTCACTCGAATAAAGTATTTAATACAGAGTAAGCGGTTGTCCAGCCTGTATCATTGAAGGCCTCGTCTACCCATACTTCATTACGTCACAGTTTGATATGAAATATGAGTTTATTTTTATGCTACGCTGTTTCAAGAATACATGAATAAGTTTTTTAATACTTATAATAGAAAACATATATAATAACTGTTATAGTGAAACCTTAATCATACATTTCAGAAAAATTGATGAGTTTGTATAGCAAATGCGAAGCTAATTTATCAACTGTACATATATTATGGAACAACATAAATGGTTCTATAGCGTGTTAAATATTGTAAAACAGACCATATGTTCAATTTTCGATCGAATTCACAGATTTTATTACGAATTTATTGCAAAACTATGTTTAAAAATTTATAAAATGCTAAATATAGTAAAAACGGCTAGTTTAAATATTTACAGTAAAATAAAGGAAGTATTGCATAGAATATCTATGTATGTGGTGTTACAATGATATATGACTTACTAATGCGTTTACGAATTATTTCGCATATTTTCAAATTATTCTCTGAATGATGGTTGAATACTAAATGCATCCTTTTCATTTAATAATTCATAACTCACTTGTGGGAAGTAAACATGACATGCAGTATTTAATTTATCGGTAAAGTGGAATTATTTCCTCTCATAAAGTCTTGAATATTTTATTCCCTTGTGATTACCTTATTATGCTCTAAGAAGTAAATATTCTAATAAATGCTAGAAATATTTATTTGAGTTCACTCATTTAAAAATAGAAAAAAATTGGTTATACCCAATTAATAAAATATAAAGATTTTTTAAACCAAAATAATATAGTATCATACTTTTGCAGTTAATACAGATTAAAAACCATAACTCATGGATTTATGCATGATTGTATGAAGACAAGTAATGATGAATTTTCTCTTAAATCAATCTTCAAACAATTGTGCTTGCTTTTCCAAACGTATCCCAATACTTTACTAATGCATGATTGTATGTAAGCCAAGTAATGGTGAATTTTTTCGTAAATCAATCTTCAAACAATTGTGCTTGCTTTTCCAAACGTATCCCAATACTTTACTAATGCATGATTGTATGTAAGCCAAGTAATGGTGAATTTTCTGGTAAATCAATCTTCAAACAATTGTGCTTGCTTTTCCAAACGTATCCCAATACTTTACTAATGCATGATTGTATGTAAGCCAAGTAATGGTGAATTTTCTGGTAAATCAATCTTCAAACAATTGTGCTTGCTTTTCCAAACGTCTCCTAATACTTTACTACCTACGTGTTATTTTGTGTAGCAGTCATCAGTTGAATTGCATTTGATTTGAAGTTGGCTAGAAAAAAAATTGCTTGCATCTAATTAATAGAATATGAAATATTTGTAAACCAAAATAATACATCATGCTATATTTGCTCAAATTAATACATTATTAAAAACCATAGCTCACTGATCTGTGCATGATTGCATGAAAGATTAGTAATGGTGTACTTATATGCTAAACTAGTATAAAGCCCGTCATATGGCGGGATCAGGAAAATTTTGGATTTTCAAGAATCATAAAGAACCCTATGGGGCAGGAAAAAATGGTTTGTTTTACGGCTAAGAAATATCTTGCAACAAAATATAATCGAAGATTAAATTTAAAATTATTACATATGTACCTAATCTATTATTTAAGCCAAATATAAAAGAAAATTATTTACGTAATACCTAAGTTCAGTGATAAAACGTATGAAAATAATGCAGTAGATTTTTAAATAATTTAAAATAAGAAATGATTAAATGAGATGGTTGAAGGAATGGCGTCATAATGCTAGAAAAAATGCTATTTTTACCTGTTTATTATGCGATATATTGATAAATTTAATGGCTTGCTCTTAACCAAAGAAAATAAGGCTTGAAATAATGGCATTAAACGCTGAAAAAAAGTGGGGAAGGGGGTGTTTCGAACTCTTTAAAGACGACAGTATTTTTCTATGTGATATGAAGCATATTTATACAAATTTATTTTATAATTGGAATGACAGTTTAGGAGAAGATAAACTTTACTCGCTTTGAATTTTGCTAACCATAACTCATCACGAATCTAATATGGATGCCTCTATTCATTCCAGGTCCAACCGCTTCATAAATTCGAGGACAGAAGGACAAATAACTTAGTCTACTACTATATAGGGGATGAATCTTCTTTGCTTCTCTAAACGTATCTTAATGCTATTATTATATATTAGTCTACTATTATGTAGGGGATGAATCTTCTTTGCTTCTCTAAACGTATCTTAATGCTATTATTATATATTAGTCTACTATTATATAGGGGATGAATCTTCTTTGCTTCTCTAAACGTATCTTAATGCTATTATTATATATTAGTCTACTATTATATAGGGGATGAATCTTCTTTGCTTCTCTAAACGTATCTTAATGCTATTATTATATATTAGTCTACTATTATATAGGGGATGAATCTTCTTTGCTTCTCTAAACGTATCTTAATGCTATTATCTTCCAAAAATGCTATGTCTTTGCCAGTAATTGGATTTCATTTGGTTTGGAGCTGCCATTAAATTGTTCTTCATTTATCATATATTGAAAGTGGCCAAACAGGGATATCTATGATTTGACCATAAATACTTATTGCTTCTTCCTTATTCTTTGCATCACTAATTAAGTTATCGACATAGAAAAAGCCATTTAACAGTTTATAAATTTCGAGCAATTATTTCAATTTCTTGTCATAATATCTTGTAGTTTTATTCAAAGCAGCAGGCGATACATACATTAGCCTAACGCCTATACATGGCTGCAAAGCTGTTACCCATTTAGCAGCACCCAAGGACCACATGTAGCTTAAGGTATATTACGGACTCAAGCAACATTACCCCAGTGGGTCCAAGTAATTTAGATGCAGGGAGCAAACAAAAGACCTCCAGGCTTGGCCTGCCACCCCCAGAGGTATTGACTGGAATCTTAAAGGACTTTGTGACCATGAACATATTTTACGTGCCAAGTCACCTTTAACGAAAACTGCGGAACTTAAGCCAGCTCCAGCTTCGAACACGCTAACTTCCAGTTACGAGTTCGCTGCCTTTACCAACTGATGTTAGGGGGGTGGGGCAGTGATTCTCCTCAGCAGTGCTACGGCGCAGCTTTGGGGATGAGCCTCAGGGTGTTGTAGTACGGTACCTCACCTAGGACAGCTATCAGCCTCCTCGTGGCGCCCCCTGGTAACTAGGAGTGTCCTTCCTAGGCTAATGATAGCCGTCTGCAACCTCAAGGGGTATACCTCCTTTAGGTATACTCGGGTGTCACGAACCCGGGGTTTCCTGAGTGATCTTTTTCTTCAGACTTCCCTGGTAGTCACGAACTTACTTTGTAGTATTGTTCCTTACTGGGGTCGTCAACATTATTCTCGAACCATGACGGAACTCTCGTAGGCCAGCAACACCTTGTGGTGTGGTGGTTACCGTCGTGGCGATCAGTCATACAGTTTCTGGATGGCTACGGCCGGGGCAGAGTAGAACACACTTACCAACTGATGTACCGCTGCTCATAATATCTTATAGTAGCAACTAAAAGAAATGGACTTGATGTCGTTCATAATAAAACCCGTATCTTTCAAAACATCTTATATTTATCCATGTCTTCAGGTGCAAATTATTCAACCAAAGCAATCGAACATCTTAATCTTCTGGACACATTGAAATCTGCATATGCAATTCTAATATTTTTTATAAAGCCTTTTTAATTTCATATTAATTTTTATCAAAGGGCTCAATATTTCTGATTTGAAATTATATCAAGGAAAATAAACCGCCATTTAGTGATAGTGCATTTTTTGTATTTGATAAAATATTTGTTGCAATTTTAAACTGGAAATCGTTCATAACATTTATTGTGGATAATAACAAGGCCATCTGATGAGTAAACAATTTAAATTTGCAAAAAAATGTAAAATAAGGATAATAGTGTATTATAGCGACATAAAGTACAATGCCGCTGGAATTATCTGGAGTGTGCACAGTCTGGTCAGCTTAACACACTCGAGTTAACTCCAGCATGCACGTTAAGGGGTTTAAGGACACTATAATTCTGGTTTGAAATTAGATAAAGGATAATAGACAGCCATTTAGTGATAGCGCATTTTTTTTGTGTGTAATGAAATATTCATTGCAATTTTAAACTAAAAATTGTTCATAATATTTATTATGCATGATAACACATCCATCTGGTGAGTAAACAATTTAAATTTCCAAAAAATTGGAAAATAAGGATAATAGTGTATTATAGCAAAATTATAGCGACATAAAGTACAACGCCGCTGGAATTATCTCGAGTGTGCACAGTTTGGCCAGCTTAGCACACTCGAGTTAACTCGAGCATGCACGTTAAGGGGTTAAAGGACACTATAATTCTGGTTTGAAATTAGATCAAAGATAATAAACAGCCATTTAGTGATGGCGCAATTTTTTGTGTGTAATGAAATATTCATTGCAATTTTAAACTAAAAATTGTTCATAATATTTATTATGCATGATAACACATCCATCTGGTGAGTAAAATTATTTAAATAAAAAAAATGGAAAATAAGGATAATAATGTATTATAGCAAAATTATAGCAACATAAAGTACAACGTCTCTCAAATTATCTAGAGTGTGTACAGTTTGGTCAGTTTAGCACACTCGAGTTAACTCGAGCATGCACATTAATGTGTTAAAGGACTCTATAATTCTGGTTTGAAATTAGATCAAAGATAATAAACAGCCATTTAGTGATGGCGCAATTTTTTGTGTGTAATGAAATATTCATTGCAATTTTAAACTAAGAATTGTTCATAACATTTATTATGCATGATAACATTTCCATCTGGTGAGTAAAAATATTTAAATTTCCAAAAAAGGGAAAATAAGGATAATAGTGTATTATAGCAAAATTATAGCGACATAAAGTACAACGCCGCTGGAATTATCTCGAGTGTGCACAGTTTGGCCAGCTTAGCACACTCGAGTTAACTCGAGCATGCACGTTAAGGGGTTAAAGGACACTATAATTCTGGTTTGAAATTAGATAAAGGATAATAGACAGCCATTTAGTGATAGCGCATTTTTTTTGTGTGTAATGAAATATTCATTGCAATTTTAAACTAAAAATTGTTCATAATATTTATTATGCATGATAACACATCCATCTGGTGAGTAAAAATATTTAAATTTCCAAAAAAGGGAAAATAAGGATAATAATGTATTATAGCAAAATTATAGGAACATAAAGTACAACGCCGCTCGAATTATCTAGAGTGCGCACAGTTTGGTAAGTTTAGCACACTCGAGTTAACTCGAGCGTGCATGTTAATGGGTTAAAGGATTCTAAAATTCTGGTTTGAAATTAGATAAAGGATAATAAACAGCTATTTAGTGATAGCGCATTTTTTGTGTGTAATGAAATATTCATTGCAATAAACTAAAAATTGTTCATAACATTTATTATGCATGATAACACTTCCATCTGGTGAGTAAAAATATTTAAATTTCCAAAAAAGGGAAAATAAGGATAATAATGTATTATAGCAAAATTATAGAAACATAAAGTACAACGCCGCTCGAATTACCTAGAGTGCGAACAGTTTGGCTAGTTTAGCACACTCGAGTTAACTCGAGCATGCACGTTAAGGTGTTAAAGGACTCTATAATTCTGGTTTGAAATTAGATAAAGGATAATAAACAGCCATTTAGTGATAGCGCATTTTTTGTATGTGATGAAATATTCGTTGCAATTTTAATCGTTCATAACATTTATTATGCATGACAACACTTCCATGTGATGAGTAAGAATATTTAAATTTCTAAAAAAATGGAAAGTAAGTAAAATAGTGTATTATCCCATACTTAAAAAATCCCAAATTATATACCCCTGGCACAGTAAAGCATTGATATTTTATTTGCTTCTTACATAAACATACATTTTCACGTTACTTCTTCCAAGAAGATAAATGCTTTTCTTATGACTTTACGTTTAGCTATCATGGCTATACAGTATATAAAGAACTTTTGTTCTTGTTTAGAAATGTTGATGAATATTATTTGTATTGATACGAACATATAAACTTTGAACATCTGGAATGTGATTCCAAAAACAGAGTGTTTAGATTTAGAATCACAGAACAAAGTACAGATGTGGAGCGGAAAAACGTATTTTGTACTTTTCTAGATCATGGAACTCATTTATTAGAAAGTTAGAAAAAACTAAGATGTTAAATTTTTACATACTTAAAACTAGATATTTTTCTCCTTAACAATTTGTATTAAAATAATACAAAGAAAAATCTTTCTCCTTATACACTTATACTATATTTTAATTTTAAATATAATTACGTAATTAAAAGAACAGAATATTCCTTCATGAATAATATTTATTCCAAGTCTGGATTTCAGTACAGCTATGCGTTTCGTTGTCATCGTAAACGGTATTATCATCGTGAAAGCAAATAAAATGTTTGACAAAATCTCGTCTGAAAGCAAATATAATGAAATGTATAAATCTGAAAGGAAATAATTTAGAATTGAAAAACAAATGTCAGAAAAAAACTAAGAGTGTTAAATTCTCACATACTTAAAACTAGATATTTTTCTGCTTAACAATTTGTATTAAAATATTACAAAGAAAAATATTTTTCCTCATACACTATATATTTTCGTTTTTAAATATAATTACATAATTAAAAGAACAGAATATTCCTTCATGAATAATATTTATTAAAAATCTGGATTTCAATGAAGCTATGCCTTTCGTTGTCATCCTAAACGGTATTATATTTGAGAAAGTAAATAAAATTTGTGACAAAAACTCGCTTAAAAGCAAATATAATGAAATGTATAAATCTGAAAGGAAATAATTTAGAATTGAAAAAAAAAATGTCAGAAAAAAACTAAGAGTGTTAAATTCTCACATACTTAAAACTAAATATTTTTTCTGCTTAACAATTTGTATTAAAATATTACAAAGAAAAATATTTCTCCTTATACACTATATAGTTTCATTTTTAAATATAATTACATAATTAAAAGAACAGAATATTCCTTCATGAATAATATTTATTCCAAGTCTGGATTTCAATGCAGCTATGCGTTTCGTTGTCATCGTAAACGGTATTATCTTCGTGAAAGCAAATAAAATGTTTGACAAAAATTAGTGTGAAAGCAAATATAATGAAATGTATAAATCTGAAAGGAAATAATTTAGAGTTGAAAATAACGTTAGGAAAAAAACTAAGAGTGTTAAATTCTCACTTAAAACGAGATATTTTTCTGCTAACAATTTGTATTATAATATTACAAAGAAAATATTTCTCCTTATACACTATATATTTTCATTTTTAAATATAATTTTATAGTTGAAAGAACAGAATATTCCTTCATGAATGATATTTATTCCAAGTCTGGATTTCAGCGTAGCTATGCGTTTAGTTGTCATCGTAAACGGTATTATATTCGAGAAAGCAAATAAAATGTGTGACAAAAACTCGCTTAAAAGCAAATATAATGAAATGTATAAATCTGAAACGAAATAATTTAGAATTGAAAAAAAAATGTCAGAAAAAAACTAGGAGTGTTAAATTCTCACATACTTAAAACTAAATATTTTTCTCCTTAACAATTTGTATTAAAATATTACAAAGAAAAATATTTTTCCTCATACACTATATATTTTCGTTTTTAAAAATAATTACATGATTAAAAGAACAGAATATTCCTTCATGAATAATATTTATTCCAAGTTCGGATTTCAGTGCAGCTATGCGTTTCGTTGTCATCGTAAATGGTATTATCTTCGTGAAAGCAAATACAATTTTTGACAAAAACTCGCTTAAAAGCAAATATAACGAAATGTATAAATCTGAAAGAAAATAATTTAGAATTGAAAAACAAATGTCAGGAAAAAACTAAGAGTGTTAAATTCTCACATACTTAAAACTAGATATTTTTCTGCTTAATTTGTATTAAAATATTACAAAGAAAAATATTTTTCCTCATACACTATATATTTTCGTTTTTAAATATAATTACATAATTAAAAGAACAGAATATTCCTTCATGAATAATATTTATTCCAAGTTCGAATTTCAGTGCAGATATACGTTTAGTTGTCATCGTAAACGGAATTACCATCGTGAAAGTAAATAAAATGTTTGACAAAAACTCGTCTGAAAGCAAATATAATGAAATGTATAAATCTGAAAGGAAATAATTTAAAAACTAAAAAATTAATTCATATTTAGTAATTATTAAAATCTATGTCGATTTTTAAATACTCAAAAATGTTTATCCGTATTATATGTAGAGTTAGTCATAATATAGTTTTTTCTATATTAATAAAAATCCTAACAATACGCCTCTCATTTATTAATATATAATTATTTGTTTTAACGTGAATAGAACAAACTTTAATTCCAAATGGTTTAAATTCTTTCTTTTTATTTTCATAAATTTCATCTTTTAGATTCATGTTACAGAATTCTCTGTGTATATTTATTGCTATTCATAATCATTTATCTTGAAATACAAAAGTGCATTTTAAATTATTCAAGAATTATGTTGTTATTAAACTGTTTTTACAATAAACAGGAAAATAATAAAAATTCTTTGATAAGCCATTTCCTAGATTCATTTCTAATTGATTTCCTCTTTCATTCTTTGAATTCTACCGTTTTAATGACGGTTTTCATGAAAATAAAATTGGGAACATTGAATTTCAAATTCATTTTCTTTTTTACATCGCAAATGATAGCTTTTGATAATACACTACATATAAATTTAACCCATGACAACTCCTTAGTGATTAACAATGGTTGAAAATAAGATTGAGCAATGATTTTCGTTTAGAGACTTATTGTTGTACTCAGCTATTGTTTGCGAGACTATATACAATCAACATTTTTAGATGAAAAAATAAGAATTCCACTGGTATCATTAAAATGTAAACAGCCATTTCTTTTGCTTGGATTCATGAAATCCTTTCAAAAGGAAATCAAATGAGTAACTTCAAATCACAAAAGCCTTACATTATAGGAACTAAATAATATGTTTTTCCAGTTCACCCATTTAATCTTTAAATCTCATACAAAACTTAAACGTGAACGCATATTATTTAGATAAACGTGGCTGTCAGTTTTGACTGAAAGACTAAAATAATGTTTCTTCATTTCTTTTTGTAAGACATCCATCTGCAATAATTTTAGTAAAGCTCTCGTGTTACAATTTCTAGTTACAAATCTATTTAATGTATAAAGAGGTTCTTGTAGGTAAGGAAAAATGAATAATATTCTCTATATATTTTAATCTGTATAAATATAAAATACAGTGAGCATTGAAATAAAATTATTTTAATATTTGTCTCTCAATGAGCAAGCATGATTCTTTACTTGAATTTATCTATGTATAAATGTGTACAAAGGGAATTAAGAAAAAAGACTAAAATAACGTTTCTTCATTCCTTTTTGTAAGGCATCCATCTGCAATAATTTTAGTAAAACTCTCGTGTTACAATTTTTAGTTACAAACCTATTTAAAGTATAAAGAGGTTCTTGTAGGTTAAAGAAGAATAAATAATGTCTATATATTTTAAGCTGTATAAATATAAAATAGAGAGAGCATTGAAATAAAACTTTTTTAATAATTGTCTCTCAATGTGAATAATTCTTTACTCAAATTTATCTATGTATAAATGTATACAAAGGGAATTAAAAAAAAATCCAGGTATTCGCAAAGAAATGTCTGAAAGTTTCCAGAAGGTAAGAAAATTTTATTGATAATATGAGAGATGAATGTAATGACTCCATAAATGTGTATTGTTTAGGAATTTCCTATTGAATATTTTCTGGTAAAATATAGAAAAAAAATCTATAAGTTCTTGTTTCGCATTGTTTGTATGTACATTTAGAATTATGGCTTGATTGAACATGAGGGCATCCCTGCCAATTTGGCGATAAAGCGCAAAGTATGCCAATAACGATTATTTTTCAGTGCCATGCAACCCATTACATATGAACTTCTTAGCTGACGGAAACTTCATGGACGATAAGACAACAATGCATTGTGCCATAATAAATCGAAACTGGTTCAATGAATATGAATTAGACTTCCAACAAGTTCTATTCCAAAACCCGATCTTAATACAATAGAAAATAATTAGGAAATACTAGAAAGGTGCATCCCAGAGCAACATCTTCTACGATCAAATTATTAGGGTCTTTCCTCATATGACGGATACTTCAGGGAAGATAAGACAACAATGTATTGTGCCAAATAAATCGAAACTGGTTCACTGAACATGAATTAGACATCCAACAAATTCTTCCTCTATTCCAAGCCTTATCTTAGTACAATAAAAATATTTAGGAAATACTAGAAAGGTGCATCCCAGAGCAACATCTTCTACGATCAAATTATTAGGGTCTTTCCTCAGGTGACGGATACTTCATGGATGATAAGACAACAATGTATTGTGCCAAATAAATCGAAACTGGTTCACTGAACATGAATTAGACGTCCAGCAAATTCTTCCTCTATTCCAAGCCTTATCTTAGTACAATAGAAAATATTTAGGAAATACTAGAAAGGTGCATCCCAGAGCAACATCTTCTACGATCAAATTATTAGGGTCTTTCCTCAGGTGACGGATACTTCATGGATGATAAGACAACAATGTATTGTGCCAAATAAATCGAAACTGGTTCACTGAACATGAATTAGACGTCCAACAAATTCTTCCTCTATCCCAAGCCTTATCTTAGTACAATAGAAAATATTTAGGAAATACTAGAAAGGTGCATCCCAGAGCAACATCTTCTACGATCAAATTATTAGGGTCTTTCCTCAGGTGACGGATACTTCATGGATGATAAGACAACAATGTATTGTGCCAAATAAATCAAAACTGGTTCACTGAACATGAATTAGACGTCCAGCAAATTCTTCCTCTATCCCAAGCCTTATCTTAGTACAATAGAAAATATTTAGGAAATACTAGAAAGGTGCATCCCAGAGCAACATCTTCTACCATCGAATTATTATCTTTCCTCAGTCATACTTCATGGATGATAAGACAACAAATATTGTGTTAAATCATTGGTTCACTGAACATGAATTAGACATAAAATTCTTCCTCTATTCCAAACTTATCGTACAATAGAATATTTAGGAAATACTAAAGACATCCTTTCATACATATTCTACCATCGAATTATTAGGGTCTTAAAGTCAAATGCATGGTATTATCTAGGTGTAAATACGCTTCAAATGCTTCTAGAAACAATGCCGTCCCTAATACGGGTAAAACGAATTGCAGCAAAATATTTATTCTATGTTTTTAATTCATTGGCCTGTTTGCCTGCAATCTTAATATTAAACAAAATTTCTTTCTTACGAAAGTAATGCAAAACTATTACTATTATGTTAGCATATTGGACGAAACTTGAAATTGTACATCAAAAGATCTACCATATCTTCTCGACTGGGCACAATTTTGAAAAAACTAACAAATCATAGTGAGGGTAAAATATCAATTGCAATATGATGAAAAATATGTTCAACTTCGCAGAAGTGTGCACAGCCGGATCTTAAAGAATCAATAATAAAGCTGTTTCATGCTTGATATGTTTCTACTTGCTTAATGATATTAGATAATTCAAGTCTTAAAATTTTTAAAGATGTATTGTTATTGAATATATATGACCCACTGTACAGACTGTTATATCCATATCCACTGTTGTTTTAAACAAAATGTTATTTTTATCATTACCCTAAGCAATGTATGTAAACAGTGTTTGGGGTAAACAACATTTAAGAATTAGTTAAGCGTACAATCAAGGAATCAGCCTTTCCTCCTCCTCCCATACTGAAATCTTATTTTCTGGAATTACCTCATTATCCCAGAAAGATCCACGATTCTGTATCTCAGGTCAGCATTTAGCGTTATACTTGGTACATAACGATAGATGATTCTAACTTTGGACTCGCTTGTAGGCAAGAGAACGTTACTTCTTTTCTATAGTTTATTTGAATAACGGATTATATGTGTTTTATACAAGTGAAATTAGGTAAAACCTAACAACTAATCGATTTTGTCATAAACTGAATCAATAACCAGTATGTAATGATATCTATTTGATCAAAATTGTGTATTAATAATAACGAATTAAGTATTGGAAATCTAAATGTCACATTAGTTTCTCTCAAAGCATATATCATTCTTAGATAGATTTGATTATCATATTGATTTCACCAAAAGTCTGTTTTAATAATATCAATAAAGAGTATTTAAACCCAAATTACAATTATTTTCTCTCTAAATATATAATATATTTCTTATAAGCCTCAAGAAGTTTAGTCCCTTGGGAATATTGGAAATCCAAATTCCACACTAGTTTCTCTCAAAACATATATCCTTCTTAGATCGATTTGATTATGATATTGATTTTACCAAAATTTTGTTTCAATAATATAGATAAACAGTTTTAAAACCCCAATTACAATTATTTACTCTCTAATTATATGATATATTTCTTATAAAACTTAAGAAGTTCTGATATTTTGGTCAATTAGGAATATTGGAAACTCAAACGCTACACAAGTTTCGCTCAATGCATATATCCTTCTTAGATGGATTTGATTATGATATTGATTTGATCAGAATTCAATTTTAATAATATCAATAAAGAGTTTTTAAACCCAAATGCAACATTACCTAAATTACAATTATTTTCTCTCTAAATATATATATCTTTCTTATAAAACTTAAGACGTTTTGATATTTTGGTCCCTTGTCAAACGTATTAAGCGGATTTCACTGTATTTAGATTTGAAACTATGTAGAAGCAACATAAAAACATGTAAGTATATATTGCTCTAAATTACCAGAATAATAAGCAAAATTTAAAAATAATCAGTTAAATTTGTTTCATCATTATAAGGGTTCATTACGAACTACAGGTTTCTTTTTTTTCGTGTAACCATCAAATTCACCTCTTGGTAACCTTTAAGCAAGCCCTAAGTATTTCATAAATCACTCCTGGATAGCTATCATATTACATGCATGTTCACAAGATGCTCATATTACATGAGTACTATTATTAGAGGCTACATAAATTTAACCGTAGACATTCCTATCACGTACTTGAGGTAAATTAGATAATTATATGGATTTAACCACAAATTTCTCAGTACATAGTTAAATTATATGTTTTACAATTAAATATTTTGGATTTCTACTCATTTTTTTTACGCATTATGCTGACACATTTTCTTATAATATTTATTCTTCTTTAAGAGCCACCGAAATGAATATTTCTAACAACATTATATTAAGACTTTATTAATAATGCTTGGTTGGACGTTTGTAATAATCCTACAGACAGCTCACAAATATATTTTCTATTTTTCCTTTATTTTACATTCTTAGGTGAAAGTAAGAAATTTATTTTTTGGAATTAATCAATTTTCTTCGTATTTTCCCTACTTTTGCTTTTATTTTAAATTCTTTCCTCTGCTTATTTTAATGGAAGTTTCTTGGAAAACTGAATATTTGCTAAAATATTCGTTCTTTATTCATGTTTTACATATTCATTTTTTAATGCAATCACTAAAGATTTTCATTTTATATGTTCATAAAAAGCCCGTACAAAAGTTTTTTTCTTCTGTTTTTAAACTTATGCTCTTTTTATCTTACTCAGATTAGAGAATAAGAAAAATTCTTTGTTAGAGTAGTAAATATCTACAAGGCTTAACTTTTGACGATGCAGGCAAAACTATTATAACTATTGAAATCAACTTTCTTAAGACTTAATATGTGCAATTTTAGTTACACAAAGGTTCAATAAACAAACTTATAAGCAAAATTAAAACTTTTATTAAGGTGGATCTCTAGCTGCCATATAGAAATCCTCTATGTGATCGCGGTAGCTCAGTTGGCAAAGGCAACGTTCTCGTAACTGGAGGGTTGTGGGTTCGGAGCCCGAACGGGCCTAAGATAAACTGTGTTCATTAAAGTTGATTGGGGCACGTAAAATATGTTCGTGGTCACAATGTCTACAAAGTTCTCAATCAGTATCTCAAGGGATGGCAGATCAATCCTATGGGTCTTCTGCTTGGTTCATGCTTCAAAATTACGAGGACCCACTTGATCATAAGTTGTACTTTCACCCTTGAGGTGCTCGTTTAAACGAAAGGTGTACCCCTTTATCTTAACACGAGTAAATAAGGGCTCAATCGGGCTTAATTTAACTAAGTGGTATAAGACAAACAACAAGAAAAATTTCGCTATCTAAATAGCAACCTATGGAAAAAATAAAACTACCTCTGGCCGGTTTGCGTTTAAGAATCTTTTTTTTTTAAATTGGTACCACGAGACAAAACCACAAATCATCTACAATGTTACAATTTACTTTAAAAAAAAAACAGATCTACATCTGTTGAATGTTCTTATTTGTGTTTGAAAAAGAGTGCACAAATATTTCTTGCAAATAATTTAAAATTAAATATATTTCTCTCTTTGTTTTATTTCTAAAAAAGAACAAATAGTAACCTAAGAAGTTCGGTGTTCTATGACATGGTACATTTTTTTTTAAATTTTAAAATGCTATCTACCTAGGGAGAATTTTATAAGGTAAGAGGGGTATACATATTTTATGTTTTTCATAAAATATTTCAAATAATTTAAAATTCTCTCTTTGTTATATTTCTAAAAAAAAAGAACAAATAGTAATTTTGAGAGTTCGGTGTTCTGTGACATGGTACATTTTTTTAAAAATTTTAAAATGCTATCTACCTAGAGGGAATTTTATAAGATAAGACAGGCATACATATTTTATGTTTTTTCAAAAAGTATTAGAATAATTTAAAATTAAATATATTTCTCTCTTTGTATTATTTCTAAAATAGAACAAATAGTAACCTAGAGAGTTCGGTGTTCTATGACATGATACATTTTTTTTTAAATTTTAAAATGCTATCTACCTAGGGAGAATTTTATAAGGTGAGAGAGACTTATATATTTTATGTTTTTTAAAACGAGTATTGCTTCATTTAACAAATTTTAAAAACTTAAGTTAGAATCTTATCTACTTTTTTTACTTTCAGTACATTATTTTTAAGGTTTTGAAAAAAATATTGCTACAAAACAAATCTAAATAAAATATTTAAGGTCTTATTTAGTTTTTACATTTGGCGTAAATATTTTGTTTTTTGAAAAGTGTATTGCTTCATATTACAAATCTAAAAACCTTAAGTTAGAATCTTATCTACTTTTTACTCTTTACGTATATATTTTATGTTTTTAAAGAAAGATTTGTTTCATATAGCAAATCTTAAAAAATATTCAAAATATAATTTTTATCACCTTTTTACACTTGGCGTACATAAATTATGTTTTTAAAAATATATTGCTTCATATAACAAATGAAAATTATTGAAATAAAGCTAAAACTACAATCTAGTATGCTTTTTGCACTATGTGTATAAATTTTAGTTTTTAAAGATATATTGATTCAAATTATAAATCTAATAGAAAATAAAGTTAAGATTTCATTAATGACCTAAGAAAGTATTATTTCAGTCAGAGCTGTCAGTTTATCTTAAATTAATTTAAAAATAGACTTATTATATGAAAGACTTTTTATCTCCAAAGGTGCTAAATTCCCTTAACCATGTGACTATTTTTAAAACTAATGATATATATATTTCTAAATCCGAAATACGCAAAGCTATTTGAATATTGATAAATTACTTTCCCATAAAAAATACATCTTCTGTTCGATAAATTTTAAACAAGTTTTCTAGACAGTATATTTTTTCATTTAACTTTATATGGCATTTTTTAAAAAATGTACAATCGGCTGGATTCAAACCAAACTCTTTTTTTTCCCTCCAATAGAATATGGCCGTCAGAATGGCGTAGCACATCCATCACTTTCCCACAATCCCACGCAAATAAAAACTGCACATCATGATGAATGCGCGTCTTTCATAAGCTGACCTTTTTCCAAATACTTCTACCCGTTTAAAACTCGGCTGAATTATTTCTTTCGGTGAGTTTCGGGAGTCTCTCGAGCGTTTCCACCTGAGTTGGGCAGTTATTGACCTCTTTGACCTTCCGTTTCATAGACCTCCTCCTCCCCCTTCCCCAGTCTGTAACTTTCGTTTTTTTTTCTTTTTTCTTCCCCTCCCGCCTTTGACATTAACAGCCACCGTGGTAGAAAATCAAATAAACAAAGAGAGGATCGCGTTTACGGCATCCGTTGTCAGTCTTTGGAGAAAAAGGATGAATCGGGGAGAGGAAAAAAAAAACTGTAAAAAAGGAGGGGAAGAGAAGTGTTTAGGGGAGTAAAAAAATATGTCAGTGTTGGTTCGGTTTTATTTCGACGGGTTCGTGTTCGCTCATAGGTGACTGACAAAGGGGCAGTATATTTATTTTCATTGCCGCGTAAGAAAAAGTAGATCTCAGATGCATTTCATTAGAGGAAGACAAAACTGTTTTCACCTTTGTACCTTAACAATTCCGAAATAAAATATAAATCCCAAAATTTTAGAAATTTCCAAAAAAAAAAAAACAATTTCAAAACTAGTATAAATTTATTAGTAAATAGTATATTTTGTTCTTACTTGTATTTCTAAAATAAAATATAAATCCCAAAATTTTAGAAATTTCCAAAAAAAAAACAATTTCAAAACTAGTATAAATTTATTAGTAAATAGTATATTTTGTTCTTACTTGTATTTCTAAAAAAATATTGTAAGGAGCTTTATACAAAAATTTCGCGCTCCCAATACACAGGTCCGAGGTTCGATTCCCGAGCTGGGCAAGGATGATTCAGCCTTTCATCTCTTCAGTTGGTAGATTTTTGCTTTGGTTTGGTTTGGAGTGATACGGTCTACTTTTTGCAACACGATGACTAATGAGACCGGGACCTACAGCTTAAAGCCGATTCCGAACAGCTACGAACATCCATGCCACTGTGCGACTAGAACCCACGAACTCCGGTACAGAAGTCCAGCACCCTAACCAAACGGCCATCGTTCGGCCTAGTGGGTAAATGAACTGAGGACCAAGTGTGCTTGGGAACTAAACACTGGGGGTTCCGCGTAAGATTCACCACCTAACCGGAACATAAGCTTCGCACCCAGAAGGCCCTTGGTCTCGGAAACGGAGATTGGCACCATAGACCCTTCCCCCCCAGGGGCTGTTGTATCGAGGAATTTAGTTTAGTTTTATACAAAAATTATGTTAATATACAGTATTAGCATATAGCCCGCCATATGACGTGATCAGTAAACATTTTTGCTAATACTAAAAATTTGTTTTTAATACCGGTGATAAAATTTTCATTGCAACAAGAAATAATCGGTGATTAAAATTAAAATTCTCACATATATACCCAATCTATTATTTAAGCCAAATATAAAAGAAAATTATTAACATAACATCTAAGTTCAGTGATAAAACGTATGAAAATAATGTAGATGATATTTAAAAGTACATTTTGTGCTTACTCGTATTTCTAAAAAATATATATTGTATGGTGCTTTATACAAAAATTATGTTAATGTACAGTACTAGCATATAGCCAGTCACATGACGGGATCAGTAGATTTTTTCTAATCCTAAGAATTTGTTGTTAATACAGGAGATAAAATTTTCATTTCGACAAAAATAATCGATGATTAAATTTAAAATTATCACATATGTACCTAATCTATTATTTAAGCCAAATATAAAAGAAAATTATTTACATAATTTCGAAGTTCTGTGATAAAACGTATGAAAAAAATGCAGATGATATTTATTTAAATAATTTAAAATAAGAAATGATTAAATGAGATGTTTAAAGGAATGACATCATAATGTTAGGATTATTTTTTACTTTTAAATATTTATTATGTGATAAATTGATAAATTTAATCACCTGCTCTTAACAGGAAAAAAATAGAACTTGAAATAATGGAATTAAACGCTCGAAAAGGGGGTGAAGGTGTGGATTTCGAACGTTTTAAAGGTGACATTATATCGCTGTGATATGAAGCATATTTATACCTCTTTATTTTAGAATTAGATTCATAGTTTGGGAGAAGATAAACTTTACTCGCTTTGAATTTTACTAACCCTAACTCATCAAGTATCTAATATTGATGCCTCTATCCATTCCAGGTCCAACCGCTTCATAAATTCTAGGACAGATGGACATATAACTTAGGATAGTACTATATAGGGGATTTTACTTTATCTTTGAGGTCATGTTCATTCATAGCAGTTGGGGCACATAAAATAGAATCGTGGTTATATATATATATATATATATATATATATATATATATATATATATATATATATATATATATATCCAAGTTCCCATACGACAACTCTGGAAGTGCTGGGGATCTTCTGATTTGTCCCTGCTTCTAATTTAAAGGAATACACTTTGTTTGTGTTGTCTTAGTTTGTGTTGTCACTTTGTTTGTGTTCTCTAATTTAAAGGAATCCACTCTGTTTGTGTTGTCTTAGTAGTATGCTCAAACAAAGGCTGCCATTATGATGTTTTCATAGTAAAAATGACCAACAACTATCTGATGCTTGATTGTTGTAAATGCTGCAAGAACAAGTGCTTCCACATTGGAAATAACAATATTATTATCTTTGAGAAAAACTGACTTCATATATTTTTTCATATATTTTTTCTGTTTTCTAACAAATTCAAAATGTATTTCAGTAATATTTATATACATGAAATCAAATAATAATTGAAACATTTGAAAGTAAACTTAAAAGATTTTAAACTTGATATGGCCTTTTAATACAGATTCTAAGAACAAATTATGTTGATTGCAATGTTGCAGGATAGCAACAATAAACAAAACAACCTTTGAAATCTGACTCGGGATATAACATTTATATCTTTGTATGTTGCTGATAAGTAGCCCGAAATAACAAAAGATTGAGAACCTCATAAAGAATGAGGTTCTTAAGGTAAGGGATAACAGATCATCAAAAATTTTATTGTTGCAGGATTGCAACTATAAACAAATACACTTTTGAAATCTGACTCCGAAAAAAACATTAATATTTTTGTATGTTGTTGATAAGTAGCATGAAAAATAAAACATTAAGAACCTCATTCTTTAAAGGATAATAGGTAATTAAAACATTTATTGTTGCAGGATTGCAACAATATACAAAAATACCTTTGAAATCTGATTCGGAAAATAACATTAATATCTTTCTATGTTGCTGATAAGTAGCACGAAATAGCAAAAGATTAAGAACCTCATTCTTTAAGGGATAACAGATCATCAAAACATTTATTGTTGCATGATTGCAACAATAAACAAAAGCACCTTTAAAATCTGATTTGGAAAATAACATTAATATTTTTGTATGTTGCTGATAAGTAGCACGAAATATCAAAAGTTTTTGAACCTCATTCCTTAAGGGATAACACGTGATCAAAACTGCAAAATTTGATCAAAAGTATAAAATCTCTTTGTCCAGAAAATATCAAATTGTGCATGCATAAAATATAAATCCCAAAATTTTAGAAATTTCCAAAAAAAAAACAATTTCAAAACTAGTATAAATTTATTAGTAAATAGTATATTTTGTTCTTACTTGTATTTCTAAAAAAATATTGTAAGGAGCTTTATACAAAAATTTCGAGCTCCCAATACACAGGTCAGAGGTTCAATCTACGGGTTGGGCAAGTATGACTCAGCCTCTCACCTCTTCAGTTGGTAGATTTTCGCTTTGGTTTGGTTTGGAGTGCTATGGTCTACTTTTTGCAACACGAGGACTAATGAGACCGGGACCTACAGCTTAAAGCCGATTCCGAACAGCTACGAACATCCATCCCACTGTGCGACTAGAACCCACGAACTCCGGTACAGAAGGAGAGCACCCTAACCAATCGGCCCTCTTTCGGCCTCGTCGATAGATGAACTGAGGACCAAACGTACTTGGGACTTAAACACTGGAGGTTCCGAGTAAGATTGACCACCTAACCGGAACATATGCTTCGCACTCCAAGGCCCTTGGTCAAGTA
>CM063510.1:140603003-140605503 GCA_032207245.1 Pardosa pseudoannulata
CTCAACATGTTTGCAGATATGTTAAGTACAAATAAGGTTTTTTTATCCAGTTGTTTTAAATGCAATATTTTAAGTAAATTTTAGTCCTTTGAAGGTGAAGAAGATCCCAACATGTTGAAGAGATATTAAGTACAAATTAAGTTTTTTTTATCCGGTTGTTATAAATATAATATTTTAAATATATTTTGATCATTTGAGGGTGAATAAGATCTCAACGTGCTAAACAGATATTAAGTACAAATTAGGTTTTTTTTCATCCAGTTGTTTTAAATGCAATATTTTAAATATATTTTGATCCTTTGAAGGTGAATAAGATCTCAACATGTTGAAGAGGTGTTAAGTACAAATTAGGTTTTTTTACATCCAGTTGTTTTAAATGCAATATTTTAAATATATTTTGATCCTTTGAAGGTGAATAAGATCTCAACATGTTGAAGAGATGTTAAGTACAAATTAGTTTTTTTTTTAATCCAGTTCTTTTTAAATGCAACATTTTAAATATGTTTTGATCCAGATTAATTGTCTACGTTAAAAAAAATTAAGCAAATAATATACAATTATACTTTTTATCTAATCAAAACATAACGAAAATACATATTTATTGTAAAATATGAATGATAGATTTTGGTATTATATTTAAAACAGATGTGTATCATAACTAAAACTGATCTAGATTCTATAAGCACCAGATATAAATTGTCGTTATTTCTTCTAGAGTACAGATTTTTGTTACATTTTAAAAAAAGATATGAGTCATATTTTAAGCAGATCTATAAATGGTAAGTACAACAGAGAGAATTTGTGTATATCTGCTGTAGAGATATTAGCTATATGCTACTACTTTAGGGTAGCAATATTGCCTTAGAGTATGTATAGATTTGTAATTTTATAACAAAAACAATTGTTCACCATATTTAAAACATATTAGTACAAGAAAGAAGTATTGACGGTAATTTCTACTAATATTTAAAATCTTGTTATTATCTCTTATAAATCTTGTTAAAATCTTGTTATTAGGGACTACAGTACATGTTTATCTGTGCAAAATTTGTCTGAAAATTCGCTATTTTTGCTCAATGAATTGCAAAATATACTTAAGGGTAAGAATAAATAAAAATTTTTAATATCCATAACGTCATAAATAAATCATTACTATAACAGACATTTGAGTAATAAATCACTGATAAGTACTTTCAAGATTTTTAAAACGAAAGGTTTCAAATTCTGATCCCCTGAAAGTTTATTTTTATCTGTCATATACCTTATCAACAATTTCTTGAATTTTATTTCTTGTCTTTATCTTTCTTTTATTTTATTACAGTCTTCTAAAAAAATAAAAGTTAGATCAATTTTAAAAGATTTATTATATATATATATATATATATTGTAAGGGAAAATGGACGTTATTAACTATTTTTTAACCCCTTCCCAGTTTTTTCCGAACTCAAATCGGGCAAGCGAAATGTACCATCCTGGCTCACCCCGAGTGTAACTCGCACTGTGAAATTTTACACTGTGCAATCAAAAATCAGTCTTTCCCGAATTATTTCGCATGTGCTTTTAATGGTTTTGAATGCTTTTGTCTACTTTTCTGGCTACTAGATTATTTGCTGCTCAAAGAGAGACAGTATAGGGAAGAAGTTAAGGAGAGAATAAAAGGTTCTACTGTCCATATTGCGACGTTGGACTCTATGTAGTACCGTGTTTTCGATTGTATCATACACGACTAAATTTTGATTAATAATTTCATAATCATTTATGTAAATACATAGGATATAAATAAAATGTAATTCAAGATAAAGAGCTAGGTATGCTAAGCTTTATATTTATAGTTAGTGTGAATTGACTCCAAAGTCTAATGATTTCTGCAATACAGAAAGCCAAATATACCTGCAAATTACTCATTTAAATAAATTGATATTTTTACATTAATTTTTAGAAAATTCTGTATGTGAATGATGCTATTATGTTTAAAAAGCTATGTATGTATAAAAAAACATAAAAAAATTGACATTTTTTGACCCATAATCCCGAAATTAAATGAACCTGGAAGGGGTTAACAATATATTAATTCTTTTTCACACATACTTTTCTGAAAAATCAATTTTTTTTTGCCAATTTAACAGTTGTATTTCCTCTTAAACACAAGATTTAGACATTTTTAGTTAAGTCCCACAACCTCAATATACATTATATTGAAAATTTTCGTTTAATCAATTTCAAACTGCAATCAAAACAAGAGAATCATAAATAGATGTTTTACAGGATTTCGATATTCTACGACTATTAGTTTTTTTATTTATTCTTCACAGAATTAAAACACTTGATATTGAAATGTTTCGTTACATAGAAAATGCACTCAGAAAAGGAGTTACACAGTAAAACACATCCTAAACACAGCATTTCAACCTTCTAAGTCTAATCATTTTTTAACCCCTTCCGGTATGATTTAATAATGAAAAACTGTGCATGAAATAACCATTTAATTTTTATTTAAAAA
>CM063510.1:140613003-140645503 GCA_032207245.1 Pardosa pseudoannulata
ATAGTTCACTTTTTGAGTTTGTATCAGTTCAGAAAATAAATAATATATCTTTTGAGTCTTGGTTAACCCTTTAAAGCTCAAGATTAAAAATTCTTTCAGATTTAACGGAATTAGGTTAGGATTAGGTTATAAACATTGTATGTGAAGTTTACAAATAGGAACAGTAGAAAAACAAATTTTTCATTCCCTTGGAGGCAGAATTTTTTTTTTTTTTTTTTGTGGGGGGGGGCGTTTGGTTTGGTTTGGTTTGCTACGGTCTACTTTTTGCAACACGAGGGCTAATGAGACCGAGACCTATAGCTTAAAGCCGATTCCGAACGGCTACGAACATCCATGCCATAATGGGATTCGAACCCAGGAACTCCTACACCGAAGGTCAGTACCCTAACCAATCGGCCATCTTGAAGTTATAAGGAGAAAAATCAAATTCGAGATTTTTCATATAAAGCAATTTTAAACTTCTATATTTCAATGGGAAATATAAATTATGCAAAATTCTATTATCTATTACTACATCAAAGAATCAGTAACACAGGAAATCGAAAAAAAAAACTTTTTGATGTTTTTAAAAAGGAGAGAAAAAAGTCTTAATAGGTGGTTTCGCTGTGAAACCACTGCCGTTTAAAGGGTTAAAAAGTCTTGGCACCCTTTTGATTTATACATACATTTTTTTTAAATTGAAAGCTTATATATTAAATAGTTTGCATATTTAAATAATATTTTTAAATGTTTCGGAATTATCACACAAAAGAAATTTTAATAGGTAGATTTAACTAACTTTCTTAAACCCTCGATGGTAAACAGACTTTCCTAAGGATTAGACTTTGAGATGTTTACCACAAACAAGCCTTAAATAAAGAAAAAAAGCATGGGTCATTCTTTAAAAGTGTCCAATATTTAAAATAAATTAAAACAAATTCCTGGAAGAAGATGTTATTATGCTACACGTTAATAGTGTTAAAGTAAGAGAAAAAATATTTAAAAAGCTAACCAAAACTAATACGAAACCCTATATTTGGTGATCTCAATTGGGTTCCAAAATAATATGAAGATCAAGGTACTTTTACACAATTAAACTTGGGAGAGAGGGAGGAGGGGTTCCCAAGCATGGGTCCAGCTCCGGAAGTGATATCAAACTAACACTTGACGACTCAGATATTTGGCTTTGTGCTATTATGAACTGAAGAGATATACTTAGCATTTGCTGGACTGTTAAAAAAAATAAATTATTAAAACATGCAAAATTATTCCAAGAATTTTTGCATGCTTATGTTTATACCAATAAATCAAATATAACTAGCGTTCGAGTACATAACCCTAGTAAAACTAATGCAGAGAAAGAATGTTATTTTGGATAGCACAAGGGAGAATGTTCGTAAAAAAACTTTTCTTATATAAATGGTTATTCTTTTTTACTATCCAAAGATTTTTCTCTTAGCTTAAGAATAAACAGATTTACATAAATGCTTTACTGATTTCAATTTACGTAGCATATTTGGTATGTTTGAGACTTTATGTACTTGGGGGAAGATATAATAGTATCAATCAGTAATCATTAATAAAACAATTTATCTGAGATAAATTTTAAGTGTCTGTTACCTACCGGAATAAATTTTGGTGAAGAGATTCAGGGAAGTCTTGTGTCCATTTGCTACTGAGAGCACAAATATTACTAAGAAATAAATTGGAGCTGATAGTCCAAAAACAGAAGCTTTAGGGGCATATTGTAACCAAATTCTTAATTCTCTTTTGGAGTTATAAAATATTATTTTTTTTACTAAAGGATATTTAGGACTTTTGGCTTCAAGCTCAAAATTATATTTTGAGTTATCCTGACATTGAATAAACTTCAAAAATCTTAACAAAACATTTAAAACTTCAATACCAATTGATAAATCATTTTTATCACAAATTATATTTGTTGGAAAATGTCGTAGAGTTGCTCTTCCCTTTACGATTCCAGTACAATGATTATGTCGTTAAACAAATGATCGTACACATAATCATTTGTTTATTTGGTTACCTGGTGTAATGACGAAGTTGAAACAGAATTTGTATATTGAAAAGTGAAAGTCTGTAACACACGAAAAAATATATCTTGTAGTATATTTTCTATTATTTATTAAATTTGTCTTCAACAATATACAAGTTCAATCCTTCTGTGTCCGTTTTCATTAAATGTTCAGTATTTAGACCCATAGCTATAAGTTTCCATACAACCGCATTAATTTTGGAATATACATCAACTAACGTATGTTCCATGAATTTCTGTTACAGTTCTAATATTCTTTCTTCTTTGTCTTCCAAAAGCTGCAGTGCTTCTAACTGTATATCTTCATCTAAATAATCCACTTATTCATCAATGTGTTCCACTTTTATATTTATACCAATTGCGTTAGCTAGCCCCGAAATTTCTTAAATTACATCAGTATATTCAAAATTATCAAAAATATCGATATTGTTCATGAGCCTTTTAATGTATTTTTTTCATATATTTTGATTGCGCTTATCTATCTATGGTAGCAAATTCGATTGATCGTTAAGCTGATAAATCGTAAAGTGACAAGTGCTTGAATTTGTATTGGCCAACGAGCAATAAACAACTTAAAATTTAACTCCGTAGATGAAGTATTAGAATTATTCAAACAGATAAATCCGCAAGACCCTATCTAGACTGAGAACGTGCTACTTAGCAGTATGAAAGTGAATAAAGACAGAAGAAGTATACATAGAATTTCTACAAGTCCATGGGTAGGAGTTTTACCTGAAGATATATTTACATGTTTGATAATACATGCAGCTCTAGAATGGATAAAAGAGGTTAATTTTCATGAAGAACTGATCATTGTGAAGCTGGCCAGAGCAGTAATAATCACAAATGGATTCATATGGCTTTAAATGGACGCAGCAGAAAACAAGTATTTGTATTTCTGTTTGTGTGGAACGAATTTAATAAAAGTTAATTTTTACATTCTCTTATACAAGCTATAAGGAATGTACTTTGGTTTTGAATTTATTTTTAACTCATTTTATGCTAGTAATAATAAATTTTCCATGACTAAAATTTACATACATAAAATACTTTTTTAATATATGAAGGAGTACTAAAGTATGCCAAAAAGTAACTCTGAAGAAGTTACATTTTTAATGACAGGATTGATAGCTTTTTTATGAAATTCTAAATTTTATTGAAGTTATTTACATTTTCATATTTCATGTCAACTCATAAACTAAATTTTATTTAGTAAATAGTGTATCATTACAATTATTTTTAGTTACGAATTCTATAAATTTTTCATGAAGAACTCATTTAGATATTTCTTAATAACTCATAATCGTTACAAAGTTATCTTTATTAAGGAAAAAAATCTCAAGAACTGTTATTTATATGCTTGAACATTTTAATCTGCTAAATAAACTTAACAGACAACTTTACTTCTTAATATTGATTTTTCAGTTACATAACAAGTTACATAAAGTAATAATGGGAAATTTTCATACCATTATATAAATAAACAAATTAAAGTTTCAACGATTCTTTCATAGCTGTGCATTCATACATTCTAGGAAAGCAGTATATTTATGACTAATGAATACCTAGAATAACTTCTACTAAGCTTTATAAAAACGTTTCTTTCATACAGGTAATTAAAGCAACATTTTACATACTTTCTTTACAGATTATGTAGAATAATTACGAGAAACCTTCATGCTTTAAAAGTATCATCTGCTTAAAAAATAAACAAACAGTAATTAAGTTTTAGCTTTTGAAATTGCATTCTTGGAAATGAAGAGGGAGAAACCTATTACAATGATTGAAATTCATGTGTAATTAATTAAAAGTAAAGAATGTTTTAACTTCTTAAAATTATAAAACATAACCGTTTATTTCAATTAACTATTAAAATTCAAAATTAGAAAATATATGCACAATTTTTATTTTTTAAGTATAGCATTATTTAATTGGCGTATAAGCATATCATAAGCCCACATCAGATTTTTATTCTGCATAAATTAGTATGATCCCACTGAATGGTGTGTTTTCCATTTTTTTAAGATATCAATGTAAGCTTATTTTAGAAGCCATTGAGTAAAGTTATAATTCTGAATTTATTGGTAGTAGTGATAAATGAATGTGTAATGTGTATTCTTTGTACACAGTAACTGTTTGAACTGAGTTTGTATCGACATTGATTACGTTGAAGCTGTGTTTAAATCTTATGATAATTGCAACACAGCATTAAGCTTGTTCTGTTGCAAAATCTTGCATGATGTTAACCAAGGTAAAGTTTTAAATTTCTTTGCCACAATAAAACAAGATTTGTCACTATTTCAAAGCATTTAAACCAACTAAAATTAAATATTTCTGAAATTCAGTAACTTTTTTAGCATATCTTTTATAGCCTGGGCTTTTAATTAACTGTACCACACGTGTACTCCTACCATAGACATTGCAGCTAATTATACTTGACCTTTAATAGTAATGAGGATTTCATTTTAAGAGTGATATATATAGTCTTCATAAGGCTAACTTAATGAAATTATGCACTTTCTTTTCTTTTTATTCTTTACATAGATGCTACATCTAAATACAATTCTCCTTTCATAGTAAGGTGGATTTGATTTTAAAAGTTATATATAGCTAATAAAGCAAGTTCTCCTCAGTAGGACCGCTGCATAAATATTTTATACATACATTTTCTATTTTTACTCTTTTCATACATATGAAATTTATACACATAATTGTTCTTTTATGATAAGGATAATTTTAACAGTTATATACAAACTCCTCAGTAGGACAACTTCTTAAAAGTTTAAAGAAGCACATAATGTTGTAAATTACAGTAATTAATGTCAATTTGTTGATATCAGGAGGCCATATATTTTAGTACTCACAGTATTGTCTTCCAGTGTGATTATATAACGATTACATTTTGAGAGTTAATTAATGCTGGGAGAAGTGTATAACTCTACACAGTAAGAAATTAAAAAAAAACCCACTGTAATTAAAGAGAAAACAAATATTTTCTTATATAAAAATTTAATAAGATTAATTATGACTTATGCATGTGAAGCCTAGACAGACTCGTAATAATGTGGAATTAATAAACATCTTCGAAAGTAAAGTCTTGAGCATTATGTTTGGAGGTGTACATAAAGATGGTATGTGGTTGAGAACAAACATAGAACTGTATCGCTCATTTAAGGTATCAGATTGATTAATCACATTAAGTGGCAAAGACTAAAATAGACAAGGCACTTAACACATAGGAAGATTGCACCCTGAAAAAAACCTTAACGTCAGACCAATTGGTATTTGGAGAAAATACATAAAGTTGGTATGTGGCTGAGAACAAACATAGAACTGTATCGCTCATTTAAGGTATCATATTGATTAATCACATCAAGTGGCAAAAACTAAAACAGACCAGTCACTTAACATAGAGGAAGATTGCACCCTGAAAAAAAACCTTAACGTCAGACCAATTGGTATCTGGAGAAGATGTTGACCAAACTGTCGGTGGGTATGTGCTCTACAGAAAGTCCTTTTAATACTGAAAAAAAAACTGTAGGACCTAAGAAAAGTGAATAATGGTTTAGAGAAAATTTCTTGAGAAGGACAAAGCTCACCCAGGGTTGTCGATGCTTTGGGGAAGGAAGAAAAAAAATTTAGGAAGGGAGAATATTAGCATACATAATGCTGTAAATTATAGCAATTAATGCTAGTTTATTTGATTTCAAGAGGTTTTAGATTCAAATAACAAACAGTATGTAGAGTAGTAACTGGAATATTGAATACACAATGACACACAATATGAAAGGTGGAGAAAAACTCGGAGAAACGTGTAATTCTAGATGAGAAATTTTAAGAATACAAATTCAAAATTACGTTTCTGTCTTGATGAGTTTTAGTAATAAGTAAGACTTAGAGATTATATTAATTTATATTGAAGATCCATGTAATTGTATATTTAAATAATATTTATTTAGGGAATTGCGATATGATTAATACAAATTATCCTCTCTATAAAATTCCTAAAGGCAATACGATATCTTGAACATAAGTTTATAAAAATGAATGTCTTATCCAGAATAAAAATTAAATAGTCAGCAAATATTTTAAGCTACAAAAGTTTCCACTTAAGTTTATTTAAACTTTCAGAATACCTACCATAAATATAAAAATATTTTGAGTTTGTTGTTGCAACAATATCATTAAACAAGTTCTTTTAAAAGGGTTTAAATTCTTAAGCTGATTATTTTTCTCCGTTTGACAAATGTTAAACCCTTGTGATAGAAAGTGTTATTGGATTACTTCTAAATGTTATTGCCAAGTGTAAAAACATTTTCTACTCATGTGAAATTAATACTTTATTGTTTGAAAGTTTAGAGATCTTTAAAAGTTTAATTTTGACCGAGCTAAAAACACATAAACTATCCACTACATTTGTATTATTTTTCATTGCATGGCGATCCAATTATTGTTAAATTTAACGCCCCGGGAAAATAAATCGTTTTTACAAAACATGATACATTATTATTGCTGGTGTTAATATATATATATATACATATATATATATATATATATATATACATATATATATATATATATATATATATATATATATATATATATATATATATATATATATGTAAGTCAAATATTTATATATATATAAATATATATATACTATATATATATATTTATATATATATATATTATATTTAAAATCATATTATATATAATATATATATATATATATATATATATATATATATTATATACAAAAGTAGTGCATTAAAAATCTTTTATATATATATATATATATATATATATTTATAAAAATAAACTTATATAAAATAAGTATATTATAATATATATATTTTATATTATAATATTTTATATAATGTCTTTGTTTCTATTATAATAACTGTAAAATTTATTGACTTCGAGGCCACCAAATTAATTTCTACTTAGCTCAACTATTCTTATGAAACTTATTTATATAACTTAGTTTCACTTCTTACGTATCATGTGATTAATTTTAGTACTCTGATTTGCTGGAGTATTTATATCCTCACAAAAAAAAAAGTATTATAAGACTATTTGGTGGGAATGTGCCAAAGATGGATTGTTTGAATAAATTCAACATTTTTATTTCCAAAATTTTCTATGTTCCTTCAGGTAAGAACGCTGCACTTCATACAGCATCCTTCTAACTTTGTAGTGAGCCGAAAACACACAGTACATGTCCACAAAGTAAAAACAAAGTAGAAATTAACTTTTCTTGAAATAATCTTTAAAATTTGTAAATGAGAAACTAGTGTTTATATCAAGCAGACTCTAATTACCTTTTTTAATTTAAAAACTTAACGAATCCTATTAATACAGACAGCATATTTTATATTATAGCATAAAAATTGACTTTTTTTAATTTCAGATTTTTAACAATATTTTTCCTAATATTAGAATATCAAGTACTATGCTTCTTTCAGTACTATGTTCCATTTGCCTCTCTTTTACATTACATATGATATACACATCGAATGCTTTATACGCTTTTTTATCATATTTGATACATAATAAACTATATTTTAGATTGAATATTTTACTTTGAAGATTTATATTATATTTCAATTATGTGTATTCAAAATTATTTTGCAGGTAAGATAATTTCAAATTTTATATGTTATTTTATAAAACATACTTCTTCAATTGATACAACTATATATTTTTAACATAAAAAATTATTAAATAACTTCTAAAATTGTCATTCAGAATATTTTATTTTTTGATAAATAAAAAAAAAAATTATAATATAAAAGAGATTTTTAGTCTCGAAAGTACTTTGTACCCTTAAAATTATTAATAACCAGATTAAGTTCTAGTACAATCTGCTGATAATTTCACTTAGAAATCTTATGCTTTTTATAAAACAGGAAGAAAACTTAAAGAAAAAAATCAAGTGATCTTTTTAAAAACTATGCAAATTTTGCTATTTTCTTACTTGGTAATTTACTAATTTTTCCTTATATTCTTAAAATTTTGTATACAAAAAACTGATGAGTATTTTCCTAGAAATACACAAAATATTACTGAAATAAAATTATGTTAATAGGGTGAGATGAATCACCATATTTATATAAATACAATTGCTAGAACTCGTTTTAGTGATTTTAGATTATTAACTCGTTAAGCTGAAAATAAAATAAACTGGAAATTTATAAATGTGTATCTCATAGCCAACATACAAAACACAAAACTTGAACTGGCATAAGGTCTTGTTTGATCCTCTCATATTATATATCTTGGAAATAAACTAAAATTAAAATTTTAGAAGAATAAGAATGAAAAAACAATCAATATTACTTGGGATAAATATTTAATCTTGGTATGGATGTCTCTTCAATTTCCTTATTGTCAACAAGTCACTTTTCTATTTTAATATAAGGAAGAATATTTTTATTGTTTTTCTAACTGCCTATTAGGCTTCCCAAGATATTTAAGATATTAATTGAAGTAAGAAGTCAATTAATCTCTACGAATATTGGTTGTTGTTATAATGAGAATAGAAATTAAAATTTTGTATATAATTTCCAAGCCTAAGGATTTACCTTCTACCTCCAGAGGTGAAGTTTGCATTTGAACTATGAACCTCTTTCTTTGCAACTATGAACTTCTTTCATGTGGCCAAACGGCATAGATCAACACATCGGAACTTTATTTATTCCATGCCTCGAACTCACAAAATCCTCCGGTTATCATCTCGATGCTTTTACCAAATACTTTAACCACGGTTCACCTTGAAAAATATATGTAAGAAAAACATTGTAGTAGTTAAGTAATAAATAATGAGATATTACTTCAAAATAGAAGCAAAAGGAGTAAATGATGCTTGATAACATAAATTATTGTTTCAAATTATGTAGAGCATAAGAAAATTCCTAGATTTCATTAGTTTAAAAACATTCTTTGAACATTTTTAACTTTTCAGTTTCAGAGAGAACGGGCATTAGATTTATCATTGTTAGAACTTTAAAATCGGTAATAGAATATCAAAGAAAAATATACGACTAAAGAAAAATTTTATTCTAGGTAATATATCTTTAAATGATTTTACTTTATATTTAATTTTTTATAACGTATTGAATCAATCATGATGTTTCAAAAAGACATAAATAAAAGCCTTTTGTTGGAACGAAATCAATGAGATGCATTATGATTTGTATATTTTGTCAAAAACAGGTCTCTAGTTAAGTAATTGCATTTTAATTGTGTTGTAAAACATCTCTAAAATAAGCATAAAATTCGATGCAAAACATTATTCGTTTGTTATCCAGGATGACTTCAATAGTTTTTCTTTTCAATCTTTAAAATATGACGATGCATTAATTGATTTTAGCTCAGGTAATCAGGGTAAAACTTTCGTTTTTCCCTCATAAGAGTTTTTGTTATTGAAATTTAAAAATTTTTAACAGTAAAATGCATTAAAAAAAGAAAAAAAAAGGGCTAAATTTTAGGTCAGGAGGCCCGCCTAACCAAGTTCAGTGGACATGCCAAGCGTGGGCGATGTCGCCAAATTCTAGAACCCAGTTTTTTTTAGCAAACCTTCCTCTATTTCTTATTTTTTATTTTTTTAAATTTGTATTCATCTTATATAAAATTTCAAAGCTTTTTTTGTTCAAAATATGCTTTGAAATTGGCTATAAACTTAATACAAAACGAAGCACAAAGTGTAAACATCACTTGGCGACGATTTGGCGATCACTTGTACAAAAATAGAGCCAAAAACATGGCGGCTGCCTCCCGGAACTGGGATTCTATGAAAACTTTCATTAAAATATATTTTAATATGATGGTGTTTATGGAATAGCGAATAGTACCTTACATAATTTTCGTGCTTGTTTTATAAATAGGCTTAAAAGATAGTCTCTTAGCTTTAATTTACTGAATTACGGTATTCAAATAACAATAAAAAAAACTACAGCCGTACTAGCTCAGTAGGCAAAGGCACCGACCTCATAATTGGATAGTTGAGTTCCCTCAGGGAGCAGTCTACCCTATTAGGTGCACGGATTGTAAGTGCTGCCCTGAGGAAAAATCTACCCCGAACTCAAAGGAGAATAAGAATTTAAAATAAAAAATAAATAAATAAAATAAATAATAAAAATAAAATAAATAATAATGAAAAAATTAAATTAAAAATAAATAAAATAAATAATGATGAACAAAATTAAATTAAAAATAAATAAGTAAATAAAATAAATAATAATAAAAAATAAATTAAAAATTAATAAATAACTAAATAAAATAAATAACATTGAAAAAATTAAATTAAAAATAATTAAATAAATAAATAAATAAAATAAATAATAATGAAAAAAATAAATTATAAATAAATAAAATAAAAATAAAGTATAATAAAAAAATTAATAGAAAATAAGCTGATTTTACTTTAGAAATTAATAGCAGGGGGAACGCTGACTCACTATGGAATCTTCTGAGATAGTTCTATTTATGTTCTGGATATAACAATGAGAGTACAACACTATAGTAATAAACAAGTAAGGAGAATACAGACCAATTATAATAATAACAAAAAATTTAACGATTAATAACAGCTAAAGTAAGTAGCAAATAAGGTGTCATATGTATTTCTAAATGATACTAATGCCTGGGAATAATTCTATTATCGTCGGGGTTGGTTAAATTAGACCTATCAACAATATCATATCAATACCGTAAAGGTGGCTTAAGGGGATACATCACCTTTAAGAGACTTTAAAATGAGGAATTTTTGTTATTTTTGAATTTGCCATAACTTTTTTTTCATATTATGGAAATTACTTGGAGATTTTAGCATTTAATCTCTGAATCTAGTTAATTATTTTCCTGTATTTACTTTGTTTCTGGTAAGTAAGAACTTTTTTATAAAATAAAATAAAAGTTCTTGTTTTGAAAATTTAAAAATTTTATTGTCACACTGCGCGCAGTTTTACAGCAACACAAACTATATTTCAGCATTAATTTTTGCATTTTTATAAACAAAAGACATTAGGTATTATTCTCCACCTATTTAAAATTTAAAAGCTATCAGAAATTTTACACCAGGAGAATAAATTTTCAAAAAACCTAAAATAACATTGGAAAAATAAATTTCAAATACAATAAATAACCCATAAAATAAAAAACTTTCAAAAACGTAGGTGGAGTTTCATTGTATTACAATAATGTACTTACCTTGAAAATTGTAGATCCATGCGCGTGATAGTTTTTATTCTAGATTGCGCGCAAGTTTAGAAAACATCATTTTGAGTAAAATGCATTTAAAGTTAAAACTTTAGATATTTTCATCCTATTTCTATTAAAACATTTGATAAAATGGTTTAAAATTGCCTATATGTATACATTGTCCCTTCTGATTCTATTATTTTTACTTTTATAGCAATTTTATATCCTTTTTTTGCTTTGCAGGCCACTAACGTAAGGATCTCAGCCATGATTTCAGCCGATCGAATCAGCTGTTGATCACTGTTGTATGTAAATACTCTTGCATAATTGCCAATTTGTTAAGACAGTTCTTGCATCGTACTAGTTCAAATAGCATGACCATCATTAAATACATAAAATGCATCATTTACCACTATTTGAACAATATTAATCTTAAAACAGTTTCTACGTTAAAAGTGATGACACAACGGCAGGGACAATCATAAACACCAGCTGGGTGATTTAAATGTTCCATGCTGCCAGTGCTTCTTTTTTAAGTTATAGTTTTACAGGTTGTAAATCGAATATTTCAATGGGGTTTGTTTTCAACGATTCAGAAAATTCCAAAGATTATAAAAGTTCAAAAAACAAAAAATCGATTTTTTTGAAGGTTTAAAGGTGGTATGTCCCCATAATATAACATACTAAAACAAATAGACACAAACAATACTCTTAAATAGACACTTGATAATTAACTTAGAACTTAACACTATGTAATTTGTAAATAAAGAATATAAATTACAAATATTATATCAATACCCAATATATCAATCTAGATTTCATGCCTTGGCCATTTGGTCACATTGGCAAAGTTTCTCTATGCGGCAATATTTTTTAAGTTTACCAACCTTTAAAATCAACATCTGATGACCAACTCATAAAATTCTTTTAAAAATTAGAAACTTGTTTACTGATATGATAAATGCATCATGCTGGTGATAAGATATTACTTATCATAACAGAAAAGCTCCTTCTTGCATGACTCGTGACTGCGTCTATATGCAGTATGAGCAACTAAAAAAATTTATATTCATGATTTCAAGATAAATGAAAGATAATTGCTTTTAGGTTCTAACGTTTCACCGTTTTCACCCCCTACACACCAGAGGTGAAGTAATTACATCAATTCACTTTCAAAGAGGAAAAAAACAAACACAATTTTACTTTCATCATTACTAAGCCAATTAAGAAAAACGTCAATTTATGCGCTCGAAATTTTATATTACATTCTTATGGATAGACGTTGAAAAAAATGGGAATAATTAAATTATTTTTCGGAAAAAAATGCTTGGGAGGAAAGCACTTACATTAGAAACGAAAATTTCTTAAGGCTACGTTTGAGACTTAGATAAGACAAAGACACGAGACTTTTTCATCTCTTTTATTTTCTTCTTTTATGCCGGAGGTGTGTTTTTGGAGGAGAAAAATAACTTAAAACAAGATATGTATTTTTTACTAAGAAAATAGGATATCTGTTAAATTCTTTTTCTTTCACATATATGTTATTTTTTCTATGTACTGTATATGCTTTCTATAAAAACAAGATGATTATTAAAAACATTCTTTTTTGTTCGAGAGTTCGGCTTTTATACAGATAAGTTATTAAATAATTTTTAATAGAAATACAGAACTTTTAAAAGAGTTTAATTTTATCTGGTAGTTTTGGTTTATGCATTAGGCATAGGAGAAATAAAAAGGCATTATATCATTCGTAGTTTTACAGTTAAAAAATATGTTCTTAAAAAGCAGTAGAATACAGAAATTTTTACTCATTTTTTTTACAACTATTTAACTTTGGATTTCGCTTCTATTTAAAGCTAGAATAAACCTATTAAAATTTAGGTATTCACGTTGAATATAATTATATGAGTTGATTGGATAAATGTGATATAGAATCTTAGCTAAACTGATTTAAAATAGCAAAACAGCTATGTGTTTCAAAATGTTATACAAATAGTTCTTTACTATATAAATTCCATATTTTTAATTTATAAAATAATTTTAATATATAAATATAGTAAATTTGGATAGTTCAAAATAACACATATATGAGAAAGGTAAATATGAATAACGGTGGTAAACACATTGGGTGTTCCAGATATAGTTGAAAACTCTGAAACAGTTGTTCCTAAGAAAGCCATATGTGTCAGATTTCATCGGAATTACTCATTTTGATCCTGCCTGAATGAACTTTGATAACTTTCAATAATATGTCTTTATGTACGCCCAAAGGAAATTTAATTTGAAAATTTAAATACCATTTCTACTTGTTCTTCACTATTTTTGACGTGTTTGATCTTGACATCTGTATATACTTATGTGTATACGTAAGTATATACATATGTATTTACAGGTATCAAGTTATGTATGTATGGCATGTATATATGTTATGTATGTATCTCACTTAATGAAAATTGATTAACGGATAAATGTGTATTTAGAGCTATTGGTACATTTATTTCTGCTCCTATTCTTCTGATTACAATCCATACTCTATTCAACGTAAAATTCAATATAACGTTCATTAACACTTTCGGGTGTAACTCAAAACAAAATTAGCCGTAGAATGATAAAATTTTTACAGCATCTAACTATAGATCCTCTATATAAAGAAATATTTCGATATATAGTGCATTCATAATTCAAAACCGTATAAATATTGTGTTGAAGTGTTATTAAGGTATAGCTAAAGTCTATATTTTTTCCGTTTTATTTTATTTCTTGAATGCCTGTCTTGTTTTATATGTTTTATTATGGCAATACTAAAAGCATTAAAAGTCATTCCTTGTATGAAATGCATATAGAGATTTTGCAATAAATTTTTGAAGAAAAATTCCACGTTATACACAAGTACGTTACAGTGAACGGTTTTTATCCCACAAATTATTAAATTTCTAATTAATGATTGTTATTAGCTTAGTTTTGAAGAGTATTATTTTAACTTTGGTGATATAGATAATTATTTACAGTTATATATATATATATATATATATATATATATATATATATATATATATATATATATATATATATATATATATATATATATATATATATATATATATATATATATATATATATATATATATATATATATATATATATATATATATATATATATATATATATATATATATATATATATATATATATATATATATATATATATATATATATATATATATATATATATATATATATATATATATATATATATATATATATATATATATATATATATATATATATATATATATATATATATATATATATATATATATATATATATATATATATATATATATATATATATATATATATATATATTACACTTTTAAAAAAATTAGAAAAATTTCTTTTAATATTAAGCTACAAATTCTTTTCATAGTGCAAGTAGTTTAAGAATAAAAAAGAAGTTTAATAGAAGTGTTATAAAGGTATAGCTAAAGTCTATATTTTTTCCGTTTTATTTTATTTCTTGAATGCCTGTCTGTTTTATGCTTTTTATTATATGAATACTTGAAGAAGTAAATGCCATTCCTTGCATAAAACGCATATAGAGTTTTTGCAATACATTTTTTAAGAAAAATTCCACTTTATACACAAGTACGGTACAGTGAACTGTTATTTCCCACGAAATACTAAATTTCTAATAATTGATTGTTATTAGCTTAGTTTTGAAGAGTATTAGTTTAACATCGGTGATATAGATAATTATTTACAGTTCTGTGTTTTAAAATTTAAAAAAGTATTTCTATAGCAAAGATATATATTGTATTTGAAAAAAAATTTAAAAGCTTTTATAAACATCAAGCTTTAAAAATCACACTACTATTTCTATTTTAAAACTTACTTGTTTGTGTAAATAATACATTCCTTGACTATCTTAGCGAATCCTTAACCACTTTACTCTGTGTTTTTGAAGTTGACGCCACAGTTAAGTATTTACATGATATATGTTTTGAAATGATTCTTCAACTCTGAAGATATATATTGTATTTGTTAAACAACTAAAACATCTCTTACAAATAACGTGGTACAAATGCTGCAACGCTCTTTCTATTTTGGAATTTTACTTTGCAGAATGCGTAAATAGCCTATTGTTTAAGTTACGGAGTCAATCTCCAACCTACTTATCTAAACAAATGTGCTATCTTTAAAATAGAACCTGAACTACCTTCTATAACAGAACAAACATAAATCCTTTTTTGTTGGAAGAGATGTTTTCATTATTGATCTTTGTTATGCCTTCGGTTTCTTTAGACATAGACGTAATTTAAATAAATGGAACATTATAGCATATCATCAAACTTGTTCGTATATAATATGTTTTACAAAAGAGTGTTTCAAAGAATGTCTATATAAACTTTCCAAAATAATAGTATAAATTTTAGAAATAATATAAATTATTACTTTCAGACAGCATGATTTTTAGAGTGTTATTGCAAGGGAGTTTTTTAAATTTAATTTAATGTACTAAAATATCAGCTGTTACTTGGCATAACGAAGTATTTCTAATTAAAGAATATTTACATATGACGGTACTTAACAAATATGTGTGTGAATGAATATTACCAGTCACTTTTTTCATCATATGAGAAATTTAATAACAATGTTTATATTAATATTATTGACATAAATAATATTGTTAAGTGGAAAAAAACTATAATTTTTTTTATTTTCTTTTATAGAAGTAATTGTTTACTTTAAAAAAAAATCAAAATTTGTTTTCATTATTCCGTAAATAACAAAGTATGACAATGCATTGTTAAGCAGGTAGAATGTTTTCGAGTTTATTTATTCTGTTGTTCAATCCAAAACATGATTATTTATTTAACAACAATGTTCATATTAATATTATTGAATGTTTCCATTCTTATTACACTGAAAAATACTAAAAACATTATTATAATATCATTTTATAGAAATATTTTTTTCTTTTTATAAAAATTAGAAATGTTTTTTCCTTAAATGTCATGGTAAGAATTAATACATTGTTGAGCAGGTAAAATATTCTCGAATTTATTAATCCTGGTATTCAATCTGAAACATCATAAGTTTTTGTTATTTAATAATATGAGCAGTTCAACAACAATTTTTCATAGTAATATTACTGAATATTGTCAATCTTATGATACTGAAAACTACTAAAATTTTATAAAATGCATTTTCAGTTGTAACGTTTTTCTTCTTTTAAGAAATTGAAGATTTATTATTTTTATTTTTGAAATATAAAAATAAGATTTTATGTATTATTGAGCTAGTAGTATTTTCTCGATATCCATATGGTTATCAAGTCTGAAACCTGATTCGATCTCTTATAACATATGGATAAAATTTTCATTAAAATTTGTAGAAATAAGTTTCGTTGTACAACATTTAGTACAGATAACTGATTTGTTTTGTAAATTTCATTTTTCTTGCCAAAGTGTGCACTTCTGCTCTAGAGGATAATTATAACGATTCATTTAATATCTGATAGAAATAAGTTTCGTTGTATAACATTTAGTACATATAACTGATTTGTTTTGTAAATTTCATTTTTCTTGCCAAAGTGTGCACTTCTGCTCTAGAGGATAATTCTAACGATTCATTTAATATCTGATAGAAATAAGTTTCGTTGTATAACATTTAGTACATATAACTGATTTGTTTTGTAAATTTCATTTTTCTTGCCAAAGTGTGCACTTCTGCTCTAGAGGATAATTCTAACGATTCATTTAATATCTGATAGAAATAAGTTTCGTTGTATAACATTTAGTACAGATAACTGATTTGTTTTGTAAATTTCATTTTTCTTGCCAAAGTGTGCACTTCTGCTCTAGAGGATAATTCTAACGATTCATTTAATATCTGATAGAAATAAGTTTCGTTGTATAACATTTAGTACAGATAACTGATTTGTTTTGTAAATTTCATTTTTCTTGCCAAAGTGTGCACTTCTGCTCTAGAGGATAATTCTAACGATTCATTTAATATCTGATAGAAATAAGTTTCGTTGTATAACATTTAGTACATATAACTGATTTGTTTTGTAAATTTCATTTTTCTTGCCAAAGTGTGCACTTCTGCTCTAGAGGATAATTCTAACGATTCATTTAATATCTGATAGAAATAAGTTTCGTTGTATAACATTTAGTACAGATAACTGATTTGTTTTGTAAATTTCATTTTTCTTGCCAAAGTGTGCACTTCTGCTCTAGAGGATAATTCTAACGATTCATTTAATATCTGATAGAAATAAGTTTCGTTGTATAACATTTAGTACAGATAACTGATTTGTTTTGTAAATTTCATTTTTCTTGCCAAAGTGTGCACTTCTGCTCTAGAGGATAATTCTAACGATTCATTTAATATCTGATAGAAATAAGTTTCGTTGTATAACATTTAGTACAGATAACTGATTTGTTTTGTAAATTTAATTTTTCTTGCCAAAGTGTGCACTTCTGCTCTAGAGGATAATTCTAACGATTCATTTAATATCTGATAGAAATGAGTTTCGTTGTATAACATTTAGTACAGATAACTGATTTGTTTTGTAAATTTCATTTTTCTTGCCAAATTGTGCACTTCTGCTCTAGAGGATAATTCTAACGATTCATTTAATATCTCATAAAAAATAATTTCGTATTTCTATTTTATAAGAAGGAATTGAATGCCTTCATACACGGTATGATGTTATAAGAATGTTTCTAAGTTATGTATCCCACTTTAAATGGGGTAAAAATTCGGTGAACATTATTAGTTTGTTAATAGAATTGTTAAAAAATTTAGAGTAATATATTAGTAAAAGAAATAAGGAATAAAATAGATCAACTGAAATCTCTATTTCTAAATATCATTAAGTTTCGTTATTTACTGATTGGATTTGAATAATTCAAAACTTAGTAATTTTAAAACCAACTTTCATCTATAGTTTTGGTATTCCAAAAGCGGTTAACACTTTATAAATTTTCAGTAACTCTTGAAAATTAAGAAAAAAAAAACATTATACACTCTTTGCATCGGTTGTACACTTAAATAGAGATAGCTATGTGTCGCTTTCCAATAATTATATTACAGTGGACTTCCCTTAATGTGATCGAGGTTAATGTTATTAATCGGTTATTGTTATCTAAATCCTTTAGTCTCGATTTTTTCTATTGATTTGTATGTTAAAATAATCGCTTTATGTGATTGTTACATCGGCTAATGCTATTTTTATTCGAACCTCATTTAACCTGGCAAAGGAATATTCACAATGTATTGAGAAGAAACCCAATTTTTCTTTCCCTTCGCTGTTATTTGAATTATCGAGAATTCTCCCTCTTCCACCTAAGGAAATAGAGAATAAATAAAGAAGTAGGAAATGAGACATTCCTGGAATTTTTCAGAAATGCGCACACCCTTATGGTGGTCAGTGATTACCAGATAAGCAGAAGGCAACACATTCTTATCGGAAGTGAGAAGGAGTTTCACACCTCCTTTATGTGTGTACGGGTTTTACGATCCCGGGGTACCTGAGTGATCTTTTCCTATGTCCTTCACATTAGTCTCGAGCTTACCTCTGTAGAGTTTGCTCCTTACCGAGTTGGACTAAATGAAAATCGGACCATGACGGGCCTCTCGTAGGTCAGCGGTGGCTTGGTAGCCATTATGGAGTCACTGTCGCGACATGGTCATCATTAGTTGCTGCTGTATGTCTTCGGATGGGTCAGCGTAAAACACACTTATGCCTTCCTCGCTTACATGCAGCTTGTCGATATGGAAGTCAGAAAGCGAAATGATTTAATATTAAAACAAAAGATCGAGATTCCACATTAACAGAATATGATGCATGTCAGATTGTCATAGGAAAACAGACGAATGATGGAACTGATGAGTCAGATGAAGAATCTCTTGATATTGAGCCACATCCTACAAGTGCTGAAATGAGAAATGTATTGAAAGTGTTGAAACGTGGAGTACAACACAGCTCCGATGACTTTAGAAAGCATTATGATTATGAACAATTTATCAATGAGCTTTTTAGAAAAAATTGTAGACAGTCAACAATTGATCAATTTTTTTAATTATGTATACAATTATTATGCTTTAAAGCAGCGGTTCTTAACCTATGGGTCGCGACCCAAAATTGGGTCGCGAAGCATATTTCTTGGGTCGCGCTGAGTCGAACCAAAAAAGTTAGTAATACACCAAATAATAAGTAATACCAACATTTCCTAGAACAAGTTAAATCCTGAAATAGATATAAGGTGCTCCTTGACAAGCATTCAACCGAGGTTTGAAGATCTTTCAAAATGTATTCAAGCATAAGGTTCTCATTAAAACTGTATGACTTGCATTTAAAATTTAAAAAACTTAACATATGTATTGATATTTCTTTTTTTTTTAGGAATAAGTTAAAATGTCAATTATTTTCAAAAAGTTATAAATATATTTTAATTTGGTCAATAAAAATTATTAAAAACACTTGATTATTAATTAAATTTCCTTGGATCGAAAAGTACTTTTGTTTATCTTTATTATTAAAAAAAATAAATAAAAAATTTGAAAGTTAAAAAAAATCATCATCGTAGGATTGAAGATTTTTTAAAAATACGCTCTAAAATAAAGCAATGAAAAAGTTTTGACATTTTTTGGGTCGAGACATGAACATATTTCTCAAATTTGGGTCGCGGCTTAAAAAGGTTAAGAACCACTGCTTTAAAGGATAATATACAGTACATAAATGTAAGGTGCATTTTTATTTTTTATTTTGTAAGTGTGATTAAAAGGGGGGGATTTATCTAATATCGTACACTATCTACATATCGTTTATTGTTATCAATCGGTTATTATTATCAAAATCATAGTGTCCCAAACTGATCACATTAAGCGAGGTCCATTGTAATTTCCTCGTGTTGCTTTGCGCTTAGTTTTCCTTATTAATTTCTGTTCTATACAATAATTCTTCGTTTTGCATATTTTTATGTGAATACTGCACATTTTGAACTTTTAGTTATAAATGTATTCCATTTTAAACGACATGCAGTTGTACTATCAAAATCAAAATGAAAGATTTAGTTTACTCATCTTATACTACGGGTATTTTGCATTACAGAACTACAAACTTCATTTATTTTTCATTATTAATTTATTCCCTGACTTATGGCTTGCGTTTGACTACAAATCGGCAATTTTCGAAAGTTCATATCCTTCTACTTCTCAAAGAAAAATGTTTTATCCTAGTGTCACTCTCAGTGGAGGACGTTACAAATTTGCTCTAAAATCTGAATTGTTATTTGACATCTCATTTGAGAAAATTTAAATTTTGGAGCCATGATCAGATTATAAAAATAAACGACGGAGGAAAGAAAAACATTGAATCGATTAAACGGATTTGTTCACAAGATAGAATGAATAGTTTACAAACAACTGCTGGAAAAATATGACAAAAAAAAGCTCCATTGTTCACATGTCGCCAAACAAAATCACATTCTTCCTTGATACTGATGCACTCAGCAAAATTCAAAATAGGGAGGGACTGGCCAAATCAAGTGAGTAATGATTTAAAATAGAAATATTTACGGTACAATGTTGTACCCTAGCGACTTTTGGGTTTCTAAATAATTATGGTACAACTGCTGTACCAGCCGAAAATAAAGTTAAATGTATTTCCCCCTATTCGACCTATGTGCCTCTTAATATAAATTTCTATTCTATCTGGTATGTATTATGAAGAAGTTTTATAATTTAATAAAGGATGAATATTTGCATTTCAAAAATTACCATACAAATTCAAATCAATTTACTTCTCATTTTATCAAAGCAGCATATTTTCCGTTTTATATAATCGAAATTCGAAAAATTGTCTGTGTAAAACTATTCTGTTTGACTAAAATTAGATTGAATATTTTAATATTTTTAAAAATCTTGAATGCATATTTTCAAATGTCCAAAGGAAAGTAATTTCAAAATTTCGCTAGAAGCACTATATCAAAGGCACAAATGAATTTTTCATTAGAAAATAATTGAAAAACAAGATAGTCTCCAAATTTAAAAGTCATATGTTTGAGGACAATCAACTGCATTTTTATTCGGAAATAATTATAAACGAGATAGTCATAAAAATTTAAAGGTCATATGATTGAGGTAATCAACTACTTTTTTTATTAGGAAATAATTGAAAATAAAGATAGTCTCCAAATTTAAAGGTCATATGTTGGGGGCAACAAACTACTTTTTGATTAGAAAATAATTAAAAAACAAGATAGTCTCCAAATTTAAAGGTCATATGTTTGAGGACAATCAGCTGCATTTTTATTAGGAAATAATTATAAACGATATAGTCATAAAAATTTAAAGGTTATATGTTTGAGGTAATCAACTACATTTTTTATTAGAAAATAATTGGAAAACAAGATAGTCTCCAAATTTAAAGGTCATATGTTTGAGGACAATCAACAGCTTATTTATTAGAAAATAATTGAAAAACAAGATAGTCTCCAAATTTAAAGGTCATATGTTTGAGGACAATCAACAGCTTATTTATTAGGAAATAATTGAAAAACAATAAAATCTCCAAATTTAAAGGTTATATGTTTGAGATAATCAACTGCATTTTTATTCGGAAATAATTATAAACGAGATAGTCATAAAAATTTAAAGGTCATATGATTGAGGTAATCAACTACTTTTTTTATTAGGAAATAATTGGAAAACAAGATAGTCTCCAAATTTAAAGGTCATATGTTTGAGGACAATCAACAGCTTATTTATTAGGAAATAATTGAAAAAGAAGATAGTCTCCAAATTTAAAGGTCACATGTTTGAGGGCAATTAACTGCTTATTTATCAGGAAATAGTTGAAAAACAAGATAGTCTCTAAATTTAAAGATCATATGTTAGGGTAATCAACTGCATTTTTATTCGGAAATAATTATAAACGAGATAGTCATAAAAATTTAAAGGTCATATGTTTGAGGACAATCAACAGCTTATTTATTAGGAAATAATTGAAAAACAATAAAATCTCCAAATTTAAAGGTCATATGTTTGAGGTAATCAACTACTTTTTTATTGGGAAATAATTGGAAAACAAGACAGTCTCCAAAATTAAAAGTCATATGTTTGAAGGAAAACCAACTGCTTCTTTATTAGAAAATAATTGAAAAACAATAAAATCTCCAAATTTAAAGGTCATATATTTGAGGGCAACCAACTGATTTTTTATTAGGAAATAACTGAAAAACAAGATAATCTCCACATTTAAAGGTCATATGTTTGAGTTCAATCAAATGATTTTTTATTAGGAAATAACTGAAAATAAAGATTCTCTCCAAATTTAAAGCTTATATTTTTGAGCACAATCATCTGCTTATTTATTATTAAATAATTGAAAAACGAAATAATCTCCACATTTAAAGGTCATATGTTTGAGGGCAATCAACTGCTTTTTTATTAGGAAATAATTGAAAACTAAGATAGTCTCCAAATTTAAAGGCGCTGTTTGAGTGCAATCAACTGCTTTTTTATTAGGAAATAATTGAAAACTAAGATAGTCTCCAAATTTAAAGGCCATATGTTTTAGGCCGATCAACTGCCTTTTATTAGGAAATAATTGAAGATAAAGATAGTCTCCAAATTTAAAGGTCATATATTTTAGGGCAATCAAATGCTTTTTATTAGGAAATAATTAAAAATAAAGATAGTCTCCAAATTTAAAAGTCATATGTTTGAGAGCAATCAACTGATTTTTTGTTTGGAAATAACTGAAAAACAAGATAGTCTCCAAATTTAAAGGCTATATGTTTGAGTACAATCAACTACTTTTATAAACTATTATTTTAAGGAAATAGAAATAAAAAAAAATCGTATCTATTTTTAATAAACTGAAGTAAATGTATCGTTAGATTCTGATTGAAGTTGCTATAATTATACAACAATAATTTGGAACTATTGATGATAAGAACCGCGGGTCAAAAGCATTTCGCGTAAAATACGTAGATTTGTGTAGACCTGGTAGAATTTTGTAATTATTTTGAAATTCTTTATTTATTATAATTTAAAAGTTAATAGGAAAACATGGCTAATATAAAACTTTAATAGGGTTTAATAGAACGCGATCCGGGCTTCTGAGTAACGATATGCATAAAAACATTCCTTACTAAATCACCCAGGAGAAATATACTTCTCAGATTTTCAGTAGTTGTCTTATAGTTCTCGTAGACACCAATAACTTTCATTTCCACAATTTTCTATGAATATCTTTCTCAGGAAGAAATGCTTTTATTTATTCTGGCACCATAGACAAATTGCACGAGCATACACTTTTGCATTTTTATTTAGTGTTTGTGGTCGGAGGAGAGATGCTGTGAAAAAATACATTAATATTTGATTAAAACAATGAAGTATAAAGGTGTGATTTAAGTTTTAACTTTTGTGTGTGCATTATATTTGTGCTTTCGGAATGCTAATAAAAAAGATCTACAGTTCAAAATACTTAAAAATACTTAATAATTATTAATAATCCAAAACATATTTTAAACTTTTAATAAAGTGTTTTTCGGGATATAAGATTGCTGTTCATCATCACAAGCTATATTTTTAGTATTTGGCTGAGAAAATTTGGCAGAGTCCCGACGCACGCTTTTAACTGCGGATAGCACGCGTCCTCGAGGGTTAAATACCTACCGTTTGTAACATTAAAAATATTTCTTTAAAATATCACAAAAAAAATCAATGGATCGGAAGTTACAATTTTTAACATCACGGAGAAAAATACTTATATTCAATTATTAATAAAATGATGTAAAAAGCACGGTTTTAATGAGTATGTGTGCAAATGCATATATGCAATAACATAAATAATAAAAAAAGAATCATCAAAATTTACATTTCCCTCTTAAAAGTGGCAAAAAATGCATACCTAACAATGGTACATACACCTGTTATTAAATCTTAACCAGCATCTGAAATTTTAAAATATAATCTAACCCTTCAAATACCTATTGTAAATTGTTTAAATATCTCAATCGGAATTGTGAACAGATTTATGAAATCTAATAACAAGTTTTAAATAAAGTAAGAAATTCATGTTTCTCTCCGAACGCCGAAACATGTTTTTCAGCATAGGACTATGCATAGATTGTTCTAAGAAAATTATTTGGTTGCTGGAAAATTGAAATATATAGTTATAATTGATGAAACTTAAGTTTACGTATCTGATTTCAATAGAAAAAGATAGATTTATTTCCGAAAAGGAAGGAAAACAATTAAAATGTAGGTTCAGAGAAAACAAGAAACGTTTTGAGTTCCATAGTTATTGTCTAGATTCTCTTTCAAGGAAAATTCAACACACTGACGGACACTTGTATCTATAGCAGTCAAAGCGAAGTTCACATAGCCCCGTTTACATGTGCCAGTCATGTTCCCTTCTTTTACCCGTAAAATTTTGCTTGGACGAGAATGGCCGTTTACATAGTCAATTTTTTCTATAATTTGCCGGAATCGTCGCTAGAAGTCACGTGATCAAAAAGAATCATCTGTAAGCGCAAAGGATGATGGAAAGGAATAAATGCTATTAGAGAAAGGTGGGTTCTTTCTACTCCTCAATTTTTTAGTAGGATAATTCTTGAAAAGTACAATTCGCGTATCTACCCTGTATTCTAGCTGCTTTTCACATGTAAACGGTATGACGGCAACAGCCGCCTAAAACGAAACGGTCTTTTTTAGACTCCACGGCTATAGCGTCACAAATGTGCCTTTACCAGCTTACAAGTAGAAGCCTAGTGTCATGTTTGTAAACATTTTTTTAGATTGAATTTCGTTTTCCACACTGAAAATAGTGTGTAATAATTATAAAATCATTATTAAAATTTTTTTGACATTTATTTTTTGTTTGATATTAAATAATATTTCATGTAAAATTTCTAAAAAATACTTTGTTGCACACAAAAAATTGCTGGTTTGAGTCATTAAACCTGTCATTTACGTTTTTAAATTTTTGGTGTTATACCCGCCATCGTTTCATTAATTAGTGTCTAGAGACCGCTGGCGCCATGACGGTTATAGCCACAACCTAATTAAAGGCGATGAGTTAATCGAAATTAAGTTTATTTAAGCAGAAAGAGTAAAACTATATTTCTAATATTCTAAAAATTACAAAAGCATATAGTGTTAATTTTCGAACTTCACTTGTTCCTACTGTCCGTCAATGTGTTAAAATAAGAACAGTTGGAAATGCTAAAATTAACTTGGATTACAATCAAAAATATGATTTAACACATTACGCCATTCAAGCAATCTTCAGTGCGTTGAGTTACATCAGGATAAATCTTTAAGACATACCTATAAATGTACAGCTCTATTTTTAATGAGAAATGAAATCAAAATTGGAGTTTAAATACACAGCATGGAAATTCCTTGGAAATGCCTCATATAGATTTTGGTGTATCTGAATGAGAAAAACCAGTTCTTTATATGTGGCATTCAAAATATTGGGTGGACTTTAAAGGATTATGTAAGTGGAGTGCAATAAAATTAACCAAAATACCGTCCACTGACATAAAACAGTGCTTCATAGAATCTAAGGTAAAGAGCTTATGCATTTAACATATAATTATCATCTTTTGTTGTATTTGTTTCTAGTGTTTTAAATTAAATCGCGGCACCCAATATAAAGAAAACAGAACGTTACAGCCTAACCAGAACATAATATTAACCAACGACACAAAACCTTGTTTCATTGAGGATAAGATAATTAGCTTATGATTTCAACATAAAATTACAGTCTATGCTGTATTTATTTCTATCCTTTCAAATTCTCTCGCAGTACCCAATATGAAAAAAACAAAATTTTATAGCAAAACCAGAACAGAATATTACTTAATGACACAAAATTTTGCTTCCTATAAGCAAAGATTATTAGCTTATGGATTTAACATATAACTATAATCTGTGATGTATTTCTTTCTAGTCTTTGAAATTCACTCGCCGTAAACAGTGTAAAAAGAAATGAATATTACAACACATCTAAAACAGAATGGCACAAAACACAATGTTTCACAGATGTTAAGATATTTAGATTATTTATGTACCATTAGCGAATAATTGCATTCTGTGTTGTGTATGTTACTAGACCTTTGCATTCACTCGCGTCACAGAATATGAAGAGAACAAAATGTTACAGCACATCCAGAACAGAATATTATCCACTGACACAAAACCTTGTTTCATAGAAGCCAAGATAATTAGCTTATAGAGGTAACATATAATTACAGTCTATGTTGTATTTGTATCTAACTTTGAAATTAAATCGCGGCACCCAGAATGAAAAAAACAGAATGTTTGCAACACAAACAGAACAGAATATTATCTAATGACACAAAACCTTATTTCATTCAGGCTAAGATAATTAGCTTATGAATTCAGCATACAATTACAGTCTATGCTGTATTTATTTCTAGCCTTTCAAATTCCCTAGCAGCACCCAGTATGAAGAAAAGAGAATGTTATACCACAACCGGAACAGAATATTTCTTAATGACACAAAATCTTTCTTCCCACAAGATAAAATAATTATCTTATGGATTTAACATATAACTACAATCTGTGATATATTTCTTTATAGTCCTTTGAAATTCACTCACCGTAAACAGTATGAAGAGAAATAAATATTAAAACACATCTAGAAGAGAATATTACCACATGGCACAAAACCATGTTTCACATATGTTAAGATAATTAGATTTATGTAACATTAATGAATAATTGCATTCTATGCTGTGTATATTCCTATTAATCGCGGTACAGAGTATGAAGAGAACAAAATGCTACAGCACATGCAGAACATAATATTATTTACTGACACAAAACCTTGTTTTATAGAAGTCAAGATAATTAGCTTATAGAGGTAACATATAATTACAGTCTATGTTATATTTGTTTCTAACTTTGAAGTTCGATCGCGGCACCCAGAATGAAGAAAATTGTGTTGCAACACAACCAGAACAGAATATTATTTTATAACATAAAACCTTGTTTCACAGACGTTAAGATAATTAGATTATTTATGTAAAATTAACGAATAATTGCATTTTATGCTGTGTATATTCCTAGTCCTCGCGATAAAGAGTATGAAGAGAACAAAATGTTACAGCATATCCAGAATAGAATATTATTCACTGACACAAAACCTTGTTTCATAGAAGCCAAGACAGTTAGCTTATAGAGGTAACATATAATTACAGTCTATGCTGTATTTATTTCTAGCCTTTCAAATTCCCTAGCAGCACCCAGTATGAAGAAAACATAGTGTTACAGCACAACAGGAACAGTACCTTACTTAATGACACAAAATCTTGCTTCCCACAAGCTAAAATAATTAGCTTATGGATTTAACACATAACTACAATCTATGCTGTATTTTTTTATAGTCCTTTGAAATTCACTCACCATAAACAATGTAAACAGAATTACATATAACAACTCATCTATGACAGAATATTATAAACATAGCACAAAATCTTGTTTCACAGATGTTAAGATAATTGGATTATTTATGTAACATTAACGAAAAGTTCCATTCTATGCTGTGTATGTTCCTAGTTTCATTCCCTCGCGGAACAGAGTATGAAGAGAACAAAATGTTACAGCACATCCGGAACAGAATATTATCCACTGACACAAAACCTTGTTTCATAGAAGCCAAGATAATTAGCTTATAGAGGTAACATATAATTACAGTCTATGTTATATTTGTTTCTAACTTTGAAGTTCGATCGCGGCACCCAGAATGAAGAAAATTGTGTTGCAACACAACCAGAACAGAATATTATTTTATAACATAAAACCTTGTTTCACAGACGTTAAGATAATTAGATTATTTATGTAACATTAACGAATAATTGCATTCTATGCTGTGTATGTTCCTAGTTTCATTCCCTCGCGGAACAGAGTATGAAGAGAACAAAATGTTACAGCACATCCAGAACAGAATATTATCCACTGACACAAAACCTTGTTTCATAGAAGCCAAGATAATTAGCTTATAGAGGTAACATATAATTACATTCTATGTTTTATTTGTATCTGACTTTGAAATTCAATCGCGGCAGCCAGAATGAAGAAAACTATGTTTCAACACAACCAGAACAGAATATTATCTAATGACAGAAAACCTTACTTTACTGAGGATAAGATAATTATGAATTATTTCTAGCCTTTTAATTTCACTCGCATCACCCAGTATGAAGAAAATAGAATGTTACAGCTCAACAGGAACAGAATATTACTTAATGACACAAAAATCTTGCTTCCTATAAGAAAAGATAATTAGCTTATGGATTTAACAATAACTACAATCTCTGTTGTATTTCTTTATAGTCCTTTGAAATCACTCACCATAAACAACATGAAGAGAATTAAATATTGCAACACATTTAGAACAGAATATTACCACTTGGTACAAAACCTTGTTTCACAGATGTTAAGATTATTTATGTAATATTAACGAATAACTGCATTTTATGCTGTGTATATTTCTAATCTTTTGCACTCACTCGCGGTACAGAGTATAAATAGAACAAAATGTTACATCTTATATAGAACAGAATATTATCCACTGACACAAAACCTTGTTTCATAGAAGCCAAGACAGTTAGCTTATAGAGGTAACATATAATTACAGTCTATGTTGTATTTGTATCTAACTTTCAAATTCAATCGCGACACCCAGAATAAAGAAAACAATGTTGCAACACAACCAGAATAGAATATTATTTAATGACACAAAACCTTGTTTCACAGATGTTAAGATAATTAGATTATTTATGTAACAATAACGAATAATTGCATTCTATGTTTTGCATATTCTTAGTCCTCGCGGTACAGAGTATGAAGCGAACAAAATGTTACAGTACATCCAGAACAGAATATTATCTACTGACACAAAACCTTGTTTAATGGAGGCCAGGATAATTACTTTATGGGTTTAGCACATAGATACAGTCTATGCTGTATTTGTTTCTAGACTTTGAAACTCACCAGCGACAACCAGTATAAACACAGAATGAACTAAACAAAGTAGAAACTAAAACTGATTCACGGATTTATCTTAACATATAATAAGAGTATTTTGTAACCTTATTCTAGAATAAATAAAACTTTAAGGAGTAAAAGTTTTTAAACTGTGAGAAATTAGATTTTTAAATTCAAGTTTTTGAAAATTATTCATCTATTACTGTTTTTTAATTTATTTTTTACTTGAATATGTACTTAAAGTTTCATAACTCTATGTTAATAATTTACAAAAATGCTTCTCAACGAGCATCGTACAACGTGAAATAGTACGTAAAAACCTAAGTTTCTTTCGTTAACTCTGAGAGAAGACCATTCTAAATGCTTCAATCCCTTAAAAGAATAAAACAGAATAAAAACAAGCGGGATGGGAAACGTAATATAAAACTACAACAGTCGTAACAACTGTGAAGATTGGATTTTCTTTCCAACCATATTGTTCTAGAGAGAAACTTTTTCAGTTGAGTACTATCAAAGAAAGACTTAACACCGAATATTTATTATTGAAGAAGACGGGGCAATAACTACTGCAGCATACATCTTCTAGAACAGAATTGAATTGGAAAAAAAAATCAATTGAAGAGGAGGATACATGATGCTTCTTTCTTATGATTATATGAAAACTTTTGCATATGGATTGAATAATGTTATTTAAATTATAAATTAAATAATACTTTATATTTTCCACGCAAAAACACAATAAGATTTTTTAACTTATTTATATTTTTGCTCTAAATCATGTTTATACACACAAATTTATCTCATTTATTTTATTTTGACATCTACTATTTCTTTTTTCATAAACAACTTTCCATCTGTTAAAATTATTGGAGTAATAAAAACTGCAATTATTTGATAGTTATTATTTTTGTTATGTAACTATTTTATTTTAAAAATAATTTTTGTCAGCAATATAATTACTAAATAAAATTCACGAAAAAAGATTTTTTTAAATTATACATCAAAATACATGCGTTGCATTAAATTTTTATATAATTCATTAACTTAAATCCTTGGTGTCACCTTGTATACACACACACACACACACACACACACACATATATATATATATATATATATATATATATATATATATATATATATAGAGAGAGAGAGAGAGAGAGAGAGAGAGAGAGAGAGAGAGTTATCTATATATATGTATATAAATGTATACATATATATATATATATGCATATATATGTATATATATATATGTATGCATATATATATATATATATATATATATATATATATATATGTATATATATGTATGCATATATATATATATATATATATATATATATATATATATGCGTGTGTGTATGTGTCTGTGTATGTGTACGTATATAGATGTATATCTATCTATCTATCTATCTATCTATCTATCTATATATATATATATATATATATATATATATATATATATATATATAATCCAATAGATATAAAACTGCTGGACAAGGAGAAGCCTAATAATAATGCAGTCGGGCTATTGAAAGAGACACGCAGAAGTTTAATTTAAACTTTCTTTTAGAGCTGCTGAAACGGACATCTTTACTAGTCAACGACAGACAAGAGAAAGACGCAAAATTCAATCTGCTCGAACAGAGGTGCACCCAAGAGCGAAGACAGAAAGAATTTTCCCAAGGGACAAAAAACTTACTCAGCGAATTTAAGTGTTAAGAGCAGGAAAAACGCCGAGCCATTTGCCGGCAACAGTTGGAAAACGTGTTGAATAGACAGAAAATTTACATCTATAGGATAGAAAGCTTTGGGAATCGTATCGAAAAAAAATTAAGTCGAGGACAGTATTTGATTAAGACATTTAGAGGCTGGGGAAAATATTTCAAGGAATTAGAATGGAAGATATTAGGTTTCTAAGAAAAAATTTAGTTAAATACTTTTGATATATTACATACATAGAAGCCCTGTATTAAAAATCTCCATATAACAAATATCAATGCACTGCTATTTAATTTTTTGTCACCAGGTGTCAGTGTTTGGTGTTTAGTAATTGTTGAATTAATATACACTACTCATTGGTATATTATCACTGTATAAATTTTTCCTATTATTTAAAAGTATCCTGACTACTATATTCTATGTGACCATGTAAATAAGACTAGTTTCAATTAAGTGCAGATAATATGTGTATAATCTAATATTCTAACAAGAAAATACATACCAGGTATTTTATAAAATTCCGAAACTAATTTACATTTTATCACTTTATCCATTTCCCTTACTAATATATAATATTTTATTAGAACTTAGGAATAATAAATAAATAAAATTCAATGAGTTTTTACATTCCATAATTTTCTGCACTATATCAGTCATATAAGAAAATATCTTAATAATACTTCAATAATATTTCTGTTTTCCATATTTCACTTTTTTTTCTTTTCTCATAGAATTTTGAAAGGAAAATGTATTTTTGTTCAAACAATATAAATATATTAATCTATCATAGATTTACTTATATATAATTATATACTCCGTGTTTACTTTCAAATCATTGAACAAAGAATATACACAATTTCTGCTATTGGTATTCTACTTTGGTAAAACCTCTTCAAAATTATTGTAGAATCACAGAAAATTCAGAATAGTATTCATATATTTTAATAGTATCTTCAGACATATTTAAATTCTAAATGTTGTAGATCTTGAATACAAATATGTTTGATGTTGAATTGACTATATAGTGCATAAATTCACATTCAAGAGTTATGGAAATTTTGAAAAGGACTTGGGACTAGTTTTTATCAGTCTTTTTATTACCTTTTAAATAAGACAGAAAAAAACATTTAGAGTACAAATATTATAATCATTCAGTTGAATCAGCGATTCTCAAAAATATTACAGGCATACAAACATGATTTTATATTAAAATCAATTGTAAGATAAACTTTGGGGAACTTTCAAATGCTGTTTAAATAAAATGTTTACATATTTCCAAAATGTATGCATTCGCATTTTTGTCATTATATACTTATTTTTATGCATGGAATCTGATTCAATAGTTTAACTTTTCAATTAGACTATATAAAATATGTTTAAATTTGTCTATCTTCTCTGAGTAATTTTAGATTCGTATTTTCTTACAAAAAGCATTTAAGTAAATGTCAAGAACACACATATGCATATATATAAGGGTCACTCTGAAATGTTTGAGATACAACTAGG
>CM063510.1:140650503-140668003 GCA_032207245.1 Pardosa pseudoannulata
AGAAAAATTAATGTATAAATATTGTAAGTATAATTTATAAATCTTCATAGTCGTATATTTTCACTCATAATATTTTTTTTAAAAGTGTTTAGTTGTTCTGCTCCTGCAAGAGTATAGTGTTCCAAATGAACAAGGAAATACATCATCAAATACTGGAGAATCTTGCATTTTATATCCTTACTCTTAAAGAAGTATCGTTTTTTTACTAATACCAATAAAAATTCCAAAAACCAAATTGACAGTTGAGTATATGTTTGAAATAAATGTTATAAACAAACATAAAGAATTTGGATAAAATAAAATATATTATTCTGTTCTTATTCATTATTCCCAAAGCATTTGGGAAAATCCAGCGGGGTCATGTAAAATTTGGGAAAATCCAGTGAGGTCGGGTAAAATTTGGGAAAATCCAGCGGGGTCGGGTAAAATTTGGGAAAATCCAGCGGGGTAGGTAAAATTTGGGAACCCAGTAACTATTAAAATGAACTGTACATAAAGTACATAAAGTAAACTGTACTGTAAAGCAAAAAATGTTATAACTTTGACTTTGTAAATCAATCTAAATAAAACTGGTGAGTCTGGGATTTACCTTATTACTAAAAGAAGTACCGACCCCGTTGTTGAATATTGTTAACTAATAAAAAATGAACTACAGTTTAGAATTGATCTACTCGAATGAGTTTTCAAATCTGATTTACAGAAATAAATATGGTCCAATCATTAAATGAATGCTGAATTTAACACTTATTTAATAAAATTATCTGTTACAGATATAAGTTTATGCTAAATGTATATTGCTTAAGGTATTCATCTACATTCGGAGAACTTTTCTCTTTAAACGTAGAAACTAGTTCATGATTTTACATTTTTATATTTATTTTTTATATTATCATAGAGAATTGCACTTAAAAAATTTATTTCTGGAGAAGTTATTATAAAATTTATAATAAATAAAGAAAATTTAGTACAAAAATCGGGTTTTTTTTAAAAGGTTTAATTTTTTAATAAATTAAATTATTTCAATATTTTTTGAAGTAACACATTTCTTATACACTAGACTAGTGAATCACCTAAACTTTTTAGTTAATTTACATTCGTTAAAAAATTTTGGTCCTTCAAAATCATACACTTCGAATTTTTAACAAATTTTCATTACCTTTATATCGAACTATGAGTGTAACATCCTTAAAAATGATCCTAAATTAAAGCTTTTAGGTCATTTATTAGTAAATACTATCAAAAGCATTCATAATAATTTTCAACAAAATATTTTAAGAACTTTTTGAGAAATTACATTTCAAGTTTCAACATTTTATTTAAAATAGAAAAACGAATTTAAAGTTTATGAAAGCAACTTTAACTATTAAAAAATTAAAATACATGTTTAAAATCCTCACACTTTCTTGCTTCAAAACTTTCTAATTACTAAGTTTCTAATCATTAAAAATACTAGAAAAATGTGTAAAATAATCTTCATGAAAATTAAAAATTTTTGTACAAAAATTGCTCTTTAAAAGGCTTTAAATTCACAGCTTCCGGTTCCGAAGTCGGTACTTCCATTTTGTTTTGACAGCTGTCACTGATGTTTAAACAGCTGTAACTTTTCTTTATATGTCGTAGAGACAAAACAAAAAGAGATTTAGAAGTCTGAAAGTTGAAATTTTACAACAGAGAAATAAAAAAGAATTATGATTTTTGGCAAAAAATGACGTTTTCAACGTAGACGGATACCTTAATATATATAGATTTTATTGATTGAAATAACTGATAAGAATAGTCGTTAGACCAAAAAATATTTTTGGAGTTGATGATACAACTTAGTAAGGAGTAGAAATTATAAAATACTCAATAGTCTTATTTCGAACTACAGTTTAATAAGTATACTATTTACAATATTTAAATTTTAAAACGTCAGATTTCGTTGAATTTGAAAAAAAAATCACATTTACAAGAAATGAATACGTGAAGACATATAAAAAATACATTTTGAAGGTAATGGGAGATAAGCGAATAATGAGCGTAATTATTCACTTTATTTTACCAAATAATAAAGAATCCATTTTGTGATACAACTTTCGTTTGATGATACAACTTAATAATAAGAAGAAATTATAAAATTATAAAATATTCAGGTGTTCTTATTTAGAACTACAGATTAATAAGTATACTATTTATAATACTTACATTTTGAAACGTCATATGTCATTGAATTTGAAAAAAAAATTATATTTACAAGATATGAATACGTGACGACATATAAAAAATACATTTTGAAGGTAATGGGAGATAAGCAGATAATGAGCATAATTATTCACTTCATTTCACCAAATAATAAAGAATCCATTTTGTGATACAACTTACATTTGATGATACAACTTAATAAGAATAAATTATAAAATATCCAGGTGTACTTATTTAGAACTACAGTTTAATAAGTATACTATTTATAATATTTATATTTTGAAACGTCAGATGTCGTTGAATTTGAAAAAAAATCACACATACAAGAAACGAATAAGTGAAGACATATAAAAAATACATTTTGAAGGTAATGGGAGATAAGTGAATAATGAGCGTAATTATTCACTTTATTTCACCAAATAATAAAGAATCCATTTTGTGATACAACTTACATTTGATGATACAACTTAATAATAAGAAGAAATTATAAAATTATAAAATATTCAGGTGTTCTTATTTAGAACTACAGTTTAATAAGCATACTATTTATAATACTTAAATTTTAAAACGTCATATGTCATTGAATTTGAAAAAAATCACATTTACAAGAAATGAATACGTGAAGACATATAAAAAATACATTTTGAAGGTAATGGGAGATAAGCGAATAATGAGCATTATTCACTTCATTTCACCAAATAATAAAGAATCCATTTTGTGATACAACTTTCGTTTGATGATACAACTTAATAAGAAGAAATTATATTATAAAATATTCAGGTGTTCTTATTTAGAACTACAGTTTAATAAGTATACTATTTATAATACTTACATTTTGAAACGTCATATGTCATTGAATTTGAAAAAAAAATTATATTTACAAGATATGAATACGTGACGACATATAAAAAATACATTTTGAAGGTAATGGGAGATAAGCAGATAATGAGCATAATTATTCACTTCATTTCACCAAATAATAAAGAATCCATTTTGTGATACAACTTTACATTTGATGATACAACTTAATAAGAAGTAGAAATTATAAAATACTCAGTAGTTCTTATTTAGAACTACAGTTTAATAAGTATACTATTTATAATATTTATATTTTGAAACGTCAGATGTCGTTGAATTTGAAAAAAAATCACACATACAAGAAACGAATAAGTGAAGACATATAAAAAATACATTTTGAAGGTAATGGGAGATAAGTGAATAATGAGCGTAATTATTCACTTTATTTCACCAAATAATAAAGAATCCATTTTGTGATACAACTTTCGTTTGATGATACAACTTAATAATAAGAAGAAATTATAAAATTATAAAATATTCAGGTGTTCTTATTTAGAACTACAGATTAATAAGTATACTATTTATAATACTTACATTTTGAAACGTCATATGTCATTGAATTTGAAAAAAAAATTATATTTACAAGATATGAATACGTGACGACATATAAAAAATACATTTTGAAGGTAATGGGAGATAAGCAGATAATGAGCATAATTATTCACTTCATTTCACCAAATAATAAAGAATCCATTTTGTGATACAACTTACATTTGATGATACAACTTAATAAGAATAAATTATAAAATATCCAGGTGTACTTATTTAGAACTACAGTTTAATAAGTATACTATTTATAATATTTATATTTTGAAACGTCAGATGTCGTTGAATTTGAAAAAAAATCACACATACAAGAAACGAATAAGTGAAGACATATAAAAAATACATTTTGAAGGTAATGGGAGATAAGCGAATAATGAGCTTATTCACTTCATTTCACCAAATAATAAAGAACCCATTTCGTGATACAACTTACATTTGATGATACAACTTAATAAGAAGAAGAAATTATAAAATATTCAGGTGTTCTTATTTAGAATTATAGTTTAATAAGTATACTATTTATAATACTTAAATTTTGAAACGTCAGATGTCGTTGAATTTGAAAAAAATCACATTTACAAGAAAAGAATACGTGAAGACATATAAAAAATACATTTTGAAGGTAATGGGAGATAAGTGAATAATGAGCGTAATTATTCACTTTATTTCACCAAATAATAAAGAATCCATTTTGTGATACAACTTTCGTTTGATGATACAACTTAATAATAAGAAGAAATTATAAAATTATAAAATATTCAGGTGTTTTTATTTAGAACTACAGTTTAATAAGTATACTATTTATAATACTTACATTTTGAAACGTCATATGTCATTGAATTTGAAAAAAAAATTATATTTACAAGATATGAATACGTGACGACATATAAAAAATACATTTTGAAGGTAATGGGAGATAAGAAGATAATGAGCATAATTATTCACTTCATTTCACCAAATAATAAAGAATCCATTTTGTGATACAACTTACATTTGATGATACAACTTAATAAGAATAAATTATAAAATATCCAGGTGTACTTATTTAGAACTACAGTTTAATAAGTATACTATTTATAATATTTATATTTTGAAACTTTAGATGTCGTTGAATTTGAAAAAAAAGCACATATACAAGAAACGAATAAGTGAAGACATATAAAAAATACATTCTGAAGGTAATGGGAGATAAGAAAATAATGAGCATAATTATTCACTTCATTTCACCAAATAATAAAGAATCCATTTTGTGATACAACTTACATTTGATGATACAACTTAATAAGAAGAAGAAATTATAAAGTATTCAGGTATTCATATTTAGAACTACAGTTTAATAAGTATAAAATTTATAATATTTAAATTTTGAAACTTTAGATGTCATTGAATTTGAAATAAATCACATTTACAAGAAACGAATACGTGAAGATAAAAAATACATTTTGACGGTAATGGGAGATAAGCGAATAATGAGCATAATTATTCGCTTCATTTCACCAAATAATAAAGAACCCATTTTGTTCTTTATGGCATTTAATTAAAACATGAAATGGATATGGGGAAACATCTTTATTTATAGGCATAATTACTATAGTAATTATCTCGTCAATGCAATAATTACTGTTGTGGCCTATATTTGCGGAGAATAGTCTCGACAAGACTCTTACAAGTTAATGCTAGAATTCAATAAATGTGCTTACGGCAAACCAAATACTAATTGAGTAATTAGATGCAATTTTGGATGTCACCTGAATTTTCATGTCATTTATATGCATAAAGTTGAAATACAAAGAAACGAAAGCGATGAAATACAATTTTCTATATATTGTCAATAATGCGTAACATCTGAAAAATTATTCCCTATTACATTATATAATAATATATTCTTTAATATTGCATTATATTATATCATATTATATAATATTCTTTAATAAAACATTATATTATATTTTTTAGTTTTCCATTATATTATACCGTATTCTTTAATATTACACTGTACAGTGTTATATATGCTTGATATTAAAAGAAAAATTAACATGTAGTAAAGATTTTTCTTAATTATAACAACTAAAACGGTGGCAATAATGTATATTTTAACACAACATATCTACAAAAGTATATAAAGAAACAAGTAATTATTGTTAAAATGAAAATACTCAATTTTTTAACCGCTTCCCATACAAATGTTTCTGAAAAAAATTGCAAAAAATTAACACATTTTTTGTTTTATTATTAAATACAAGGAAACGAAATAAAATAATATGTGTAAGAAATGAGTTTTTAATTTTTTACAGGTGTAAAAGTATTTAGTTTTGATATTAGTTTGCTATCCCAAGTTATCTCGGTAAATGGAAAAAAGTTAAATATTAGTCTTTGTATTATAGTTTTTGAAACACGGGACAACATAAAATGATACCTGACATTCTGTACACTGGTATCTGGTTTCTTTTCTTGCTTCTGGAATCTCTTTTACGGGAGCACAGAGTACACTGTGTAGTAGGATTAGATTTTTTTTTACAGTAGCAGGAATAATATCTGGAAAATGCCATGAGATTAACCTGAGTGGTGGAGGACTAATGTTGGGTCATCCTGATGTAGCAGAAAACTCATCACGATTATTCTTCGCAATTATCTTTCATTATACATTACTAATCCACAAGCTGACGTATACTATATAATATAGAAAGCAAGTGACCAGTTCAGTTAAACCAACAAAACTTTCAGTTAAATCTGAATATCCCCTTTTATTTCCTCCAGGACGAGTAAAATCAACTGACAAATTCTGCTTTGCCCAAGTTTTCTCGGGATAATAACTAATTCCAATATATACAAACCCGAGATAACTCGGAATAATCAAGTAAGCGGTTAATTATGCAATTTTGAAACTAATAATTATTTTTATCTTTATATTTATCTCAATTTTATATAATTAATTTATTTTACCAGCTCAGCAATTATTTCATGCTTTCGTACTAATGATATGCACTGCTGAAGATAAATTGGATATGCTGAAGTTAGTAAAATAATATCGGTTGAAAATATTCCGTAGTGCAATTCTAATAATGCTGTTGTTCTAGTATCAAAACCAATTAACATATGTTATATAGCACTGATACATATTCATTCTGTGTTAGAATAATATATCATAGGTATTACTAAAATAATATCAATTATACAAACTATAAAATATTAATATAGTTTTAAATTTTGAAATGTTAATAAAAAATGAAACATTCAGGAGTACTAAGAAAAATAAATTCGAAGATTTTCTTATTTGGTTTCAATATGCCTCCTATAAAGCAATGCATTTACAAAACATTTTTAAAGCACAAATAAATTGGCAACTCGGAATAGTAGGTAATTATCCAAGAAATATTTCAGCGATTTACTTCGGCTATTTAAAGCGTTACCTGGAGCTAAGTGGAAATTGAAAAGAAAATAAGACTAAACCTCGGAGTTACACAACAAAATGAAAATACTCTCAAAATAAATCGAATAATTTTATTCCCATTCACTGTTAGAACTTGAAAAATTTTGATTTCACAATATTTAAGATAACATATAACACATGCATAAATATTTATTCATATATGTGTGTATGAGAGAATGTGTGTGTGTAGATATTTAAAAAAAATTATGAAAACAGCTGTGGATAGAAGTGACATTTAAAAATGTGCTTCTTAAGTATTAAAATATAATCCAGTTGTTTAATTTAAAAAGTATATATAATGGTAGTATAACTTAAGTGAAGTTAAATACATCTTGGAGTTTTGTCAAAAGAGCAAATAGTTAGTTCTCTCAGACTATTGTTGTTATCTTATGCCACTTGGTCAAACCAATCATCATTGAGTCATACGCTACTCGTATTAAGACCTTTCGTTCTATCTAGCGTCTCAAGGGTGAAAGTACGACTTCTTGCTACAGTGGGTCCTCGTAATTTAGATGCAGAGACCAAGCAGATGTCCCCTAGACTTGTCCTGCCACCCCCAGAGGTATTGATTGAGAATTTTGAGGACATTGTGACCCCCAACATATGGTCCATGTCTCAGTCCCCTTTAACGAACACGGCGGATCTTAGGACGGCTATGGCTCCAAACTCAAAATACTCCCTGTTACGAGAGCGTTGTCTTTGCCGACTGAGCTACCGTGGCCCACAATCAAAGACTGTAAATGAAGTTGAATAATTGGAGCCTGTCTAGATGAAGCAACTCAGACTAAAACATCCCAGATTTTGGGTTGTTTCTTAACATACGGTGTCTAAAGTGCTGACGGCATACACACTGCACATCAAAGAAAAACAGTGGAGAGAAGGAGAAACTGATCGAAAGAAAGAGACAAATATTGAAGTGGATTGTAATATCTATGAAGAAAACAATGCAGTTAAAGTGACTGCCGAGATTATTTGGCATCTAGTAAATATTGCAGTTAAGAAGCACCTTCATAAATGGCATTAAAATTAATCCTTCATAAACTTTAACAGCACTGCAGCAATTCTCAAACCACTTGTCACAAATGTTAATGCCAAACGTTGTCAACAATGGTGTCACAGCCACAAGACATAGTTGAACAGTAGGAGATAGTTATATGGTAAGATGAATCATTTTTCATATTTTTCCTCACCACATAACGGGTGCACGATTGTAAACTTTTTTTTCTGTATTATACAATGCACGGCTAATTGTATGGTATCAATAAAAATGGCATCCAGGAAAAAAAATCATTCAGTCTGCCTCTGCTTACCCTGATATTTTTATGTCCTTCCTATCCGGAGAACTTGTGGTAATTAGGTTGAGGAGATCTCACTCCTACACGTTTAAGGAAGAGGGGAGAGGGTCGAACCCTACATATCTAGCCAAGGCATCTCCCCTAAAATAAGTGTTTTTAGGGGGGGGTGACCAGGGTCAGAACAAGATAAAACTATGGAAACACTTACTCTCTTTATTGGTAGCTCAGTGATAGCATGGAGTAGCACAAGCTGAAAACTGTTTGAAAGTCGGCTAGTATGCTTTTAATCTTTTTTATCCTGACGGTACTTATAAGTACCGCTTCAATCAGACACCTATATACTCCTAACAAAGCCGTTTTTTCTCCACCTACTCACAAGAATATGAACGATGCAGTTCCTACAGCAGAAAAGAAATGACAGCACCAAACAGGAATCATTTTTATTCGCATAGTAGAGATTTTATAATTGGCGTGCTGCATTCGAAGGTCATTTTGTGGTAGAGTTGATACACATGTTGTTCAATTGAGTAAATTTAGTGGTTTATTACCAGTTATTTAGTACTATTATTTTTTAGAGACTTTTATACTTCGCATTTCATTGAGCATTTCATTTGTTTTATTCATAATTTAATGTTTTATTTTCTATCATAGAGTCAAAAATATATGTTGGTATTAGAAAGTACCTCGGACCTGTAAACAATCAGGTGCGCTGGCGAACCAGATTTAATTTTGAACTATATAGGCTTTACAAAGAGCCTCGGGTTACGCAAGTCATTCGTAGTAATAGACTGAGATGGCTTGGACATATCTGGAGAACCCCTGATAACAACCCTACTAAACTGTATACTTTTAAAAACCCTGAGGTATCCCGTACCCGAGGACGACCACCTACAAGATGGCTAGACGATGTTGAAATTGACCTCAAATCCTTGAAGATTAAAAGCTGGAAAAGAGTTGCTCTAGACCGTTTGAGTTGGAGGAAGCTTGCTGTCGAGGCAGCTAGGACCTATAATAGGTTGTTATGCTCATGAAGAAGAAGATTAGAAAGTACCAGCTGTAAAATTAACTACTAAAATACAGTAACAATTAATTTTCTTTTTTCTACGATTATTCTCCATCAAAACTTATCTAAGGATGCAAAAATGCAATAAGAAAGTTGAGGATAAATTAATTCAGGATATAAAGGTTTAAAGGAAGGGACACTCCATTCAAACAAATTAATACTTATATTCCAATCAGTGAATTTTAGTGAGTTGTGTTTGCAATATTCTGTTGCGTCCCTTTCAAAACTATTTTACTGATAGATTAATCACAGTTAATAACTATGGGCATGAATTATGGTTGCTTTGAGTTTGAACTTACCCATTCAAACACCACATTTTGAGTGAGGCGTATTATATGTTTATAAAAGTTTCATTTCGATACAATTATAATACGATACTAAAGAAAACTATCTCCCACAAAAATAAAAAAGTATATTTGGCATGCTTCGATACGAACAATGGCGTGATAAGCTATATTGAAAAGCAAAGAAAAAACATGTAATTTTGCAGAGTAAAACAAGACTTTTTTTTTCTTTTTTTTTTCTTTTTTTTTTTTTTTAATTGAAAATTTATCTGATTTTCCACATTTAATTTTTAACCATTAAATTGAGAACTGATGATGTCAGTATAAGTTCTTCATATACATCTGATATAATTTTCTAAATTTTGGTAAAATTTCTATAATGCTATATTAAATGTATTATATAAAGATCTCTTATTTGGGAATTTCTTGAAGCTACAAAATTTATTTCTAGAACGCAACTATTATATAAAAAATATCAAGCATTTCCTAGTGAATTAAATTTATTACAGGACCGATTTAGTAGCACCTTTATTTTAATTTAATTTAAAATTATATGTTCCCATATGGGAACATTGGCCTCTGAAATGTTAAAGATGCTAATAAACATCTCACTGTCCTGGTAGAGTACTCTCTAATGGATCCAAAAATCTTCTCTTTTGTTATTCTGCAAGTGAGAAAAAAAGTGATTAAGTCTAGAAGAAAATATTCCCCTGAGGATGATAAAAAATGTAGAGATAATTAGATTGCAAGTCGGACTTTCACACTTGCGGCCTCTGGGGATAGCAGACAAAAGTAAAATTTGGTCCATTTACTCTATACTGACGACAATCAACTATGCACGCTATACTAAACAAGATCTTGTAATTCTTAAGATATAGAACTCTGTTTTATATAGCCAATTTTAATTAGAAATAAAGAAAATTATTGACTTAACAGAAAAATTAGGCTATTAGTTATTGAAAACTGTTTATGTTTTAGCTGCATGACCTCAAGAATTATAATTATGACTATAGATTATAGATAGTCATGACTATACACATTAAATTTATATTTTTTTATATATTAGCTGATAATTTGGGAGAGGCTTAAACTATGACTTTAAAGGGAGCTTGGGAATTAATTGGATTGGTAATTAATTAGAAATCAATTGTGACCAAATATTAAAAAAGTTTAAGGTTAACTACAATAAATTGTTCAACTATTACAAAAATGTAAAAAATAATACCAAGGTGGGAGGTTAAAAGACTTTATGATGATTTTTTCCAGTAATTTCAAAAAGTGTATTTTCTGAAGCTTTACAGAGTAACCTTTAAGATATAGAGTTCTGTTTTATATAGCCAATTTTAATTATAAATAAAGACAATATATATTGGTTTAACAGAACTATTATACTTAAGCTATTAAAAACTGCTTATGCTTTAGCTGCATGCAAGCAAGAATTATAGTTATGACTATATTTTATAGATAGTCATGACTACACTCATTAAATTTATATTTTTATATCAGCTGATAATTTTGGAGAGGCTTAAACTATGACCTTAAAGGGAGCTTGGGCATTAGAAATCAATTGTGACCAAATATTAAAAAAGTTTAAGGTTAACTACAATAAATTGTTCAAATATTACAGAAAAGTAAAAAAATAATAATGGGAGGTTAAAAGACTTTATGGTGATTTTTTGCAGTAATTTCAAAAAGTGTATTTTCTGAAGCTTTATACAGTAATCTTTAAGATTTAGAGCTCTGTTTTATATAGCCAATTTTAATTAAAAATAAAAAATATTATTCGTTTATCAGAAAGATTATACTTTTAGCTATTGAAAACTGTTTATGCTTTATCAGTATATACACAAGAATTATAATTATGACTATAGATTATAGATAGTCATCACTATACTCATTAAATTTATAGTTTTTTTATATTATCTGATAGTTTGGGAGAGGCTTAAACTATGACCTTAACACTTTGACTGCCATGGCTATCATATGTGATATCCAGTGATATTTCCGTTGAGACACTGGCTATCCGATATGATAGCTATAGTGTTTTAACACTTCAGGCCATGACTATCAAAGATGTTATCAGTTACATGAAAATCGTATTGGAGTTTGATTGTTGGGCTCCCAACGATGTGTTAGGTATACGTGGTTTGCGCAAATTGGTATATGTGACGATTTTATGAGCTAAGTTTTATGAAAAATTAAATATTTGGAACATGCAACAAAAAAGGGAATATATATAAATAGAGAGAGTTTGTTTTAAAATATTGTTTGTTTTGAAATATTGTTTTTATATATAGTTTTATGTTGAAAAAATACAAATTACACACAAAAAAAAGTTTGGCCCCATTGTGAACATTTGCAATTTTGGCTTGGCAGTCAAAGTGTTAAAGGGAGCTTGGACATTAGAAATCAATTGTGAACAAATATTAAAAAAGTTTAAGGTAAACTACAGCGAATTGTTCAATATTACAGAAATGTAAAAAATAATATCAGTGTGGGTAGATAAAAGACTTTATTATGATTTTGTGCAGTAATTTCAAAAAGTGTACTTTCTGAAACTTTACGCAGGGCGGTAACCTGTGAATACAGAGTTCGTTTTTATGCCACCCGAGGGTTCTCAATGGAACATATATTTGATCAATAAATAATCCACCGCGTAATACACTAAACGTATGAATATATTCACCATACACTGCACAATGCTTCATTAAACTTACACTTAATCCATACACGTACACTTAAATCTGCAATTTCAAAATCAAAACTAAACAACGGTCAAGCTTGGGCATCCCCCTCCATATATAACAACTTTTCTACCTCCCTCTGTTTCTATCGCCAGCGTTCACTCTTCTATTCCTTAGCCAAGTGGTGTAGTGACATCACTATGCCTCACATATAAATTTTAGTAGGCAAATAAGACATAAAAGACAAATAAAATATTAGATTAAAAACATGCAAAGTTTAGTAAAAGGTTATATAAAACCAATAATCAATATTAAAAAATATCATGAAAAGTTCATTGAAATTTAATGTTATACACATATAATGTCATGAGTAATTTGTCTCATCACAAAAATAGTATTATCTATGCTGGATATGATGCAATGAGGCAAATAAAGGCTTAGCTAAAATGAAAAGACAAAGATAATTTTGGGATGAACAGAAATGGGGTTTATTTAGCATCGACAATCACAAATTTCTGTCCGAAAACACGTACATACTGATTTTATTGTTGTATGATGCAACCAATCAGATGTCTTAATTTGCCATAGACATGGTGACGAAGTTTAAGGGTCACGAGTTATACAAAGCATTTATGTAATAGAAGTTTTGTGTTTTCAAAGAAGCCAAAATGATAGGAAAAAAAGATATTCTCCAAAATTGTCAAAAAAGGACAGAATGGACTGAAAATTATTTTAAGAAAAATATAATTACATTGATTAAGTTTTTAAGGTAAAAATACCATTACATATATTATTAAGTTCATGCCCGATCTAGTGTAATATGTACTACATATACCACTAAATGCACAAAATAATTTCGAGAAAAATTAAATTGTTAAAGTAGATAGCAATTTTAAATATTGAAATTTTTTAGTTAAAAAGTGTTATTTTACAAGGATTAAATGAAGATTGATGGCCGATTGGTTAGAGTGCTAGCCTTCTCTATCGGAGTTCGTGGGTTCAAATCCCACTGTGGCATTGGTGATTGGAGCCGTTCGGAATCGGCTTTAAGCTGTAGGGCCTCATTAGCCCTCGTGTTGCAAAAAGTAGACCATAGCACTCCAAATCAAATAAAACAATGAGACTAAATTTTAAAATTTAAAAGTATGCATTTTTAAGAAATGAATTACAGTACTATATGTACTTTAATTTCAAAGTTAAAGTGCAATACAGTAAACTGCAGGTAGTAGTCAGAAATGAATTACAGTACTATATGTACTTTAATTTCAAAGTTAAAGTGCAATACAGTAAACTGCAGGTAGTAGTCAGAAAATGGGGGGCGGGGTTATCGAGCCCTCTATACCTACAGCTGTCACTACGCAGAAACAATGGCTGTACTATAGGTGAAATGGCAAAACACAAACAAGCGTGGCCGAACGATGACCGAATGGTTAGGGTGCTGGCTTTCGGTACCGGAGTTCATGGGTTCGAATCCCACTGCAGCATTCATGATCGTAGTATTTCGGAATTGGCTTTAAACTGTAGTTTCCGGTCTAATTATCCCTTGTGTTGTAAAAAGTAGACCATAGCAATCCAAAACAGAACAAAACCAAACAAGCATATAACCACGTCCTCAGGATTACAGCTGCTTACATGGCTGTACGTAGCGGTTTGGAATCTGCTGTAAGGATCTAATTAGCACTCTTGTTGAAAATAAAATGCTTTAACTCTTTCGGTACCGGAGTTCATGGGTTCGAATCCCACTGTGGCATGCCTGTTCGTAGCCGTTCGGAATCGGCTTTAAACTGTAGATCCCGGTCTAATTAGCCTTTGTTTTGCAAAAATTAGACCGTATCACTCCCAAACAGAACAAAACCAAACAAGCTTGTACCGACGTCCTCGGGTTCGATTTCTGCTGTTTACATGGCTGTACGTAGCAGTTTGGAGTGTGCTATAAGGATCGAATTAGCTCTTGTGTTTAAAAGAAAATGCCTTAAATCTCTTAACCAAACTAAACCATAAATATTATTGCTAGAATTTGGTGATTTTTGTTTCGTTAGTAATATATCTTTAGAAACCCTTTAATGTACAGAAATTTATTTAAAAAATGAATTATATTACACATAGTAATATATGAGAGCTTTATAAAAAATTACACAGCCAACACACCATTGTGAAAACACTTTCTCTTCAACAAAGATGAGACTAAAAAAAACGAAAATATTCCATCTAACTGCTTCTTGCCATACAGCCACGGCATGGTTATACTTTATATGCGACCCTAGAGATTTTGCTCGCAGTGGTATCTAGATTTTATTTATCTTTTAAACGTGACGTATTTGCAAATATATTACGTGATTTCCTTCATAATGACCCGAAAGCTTTCAAGCGGTAGCCACAAAAATATTCTCTCTACGCTGAATGTAATTTAGGCAAATATTTCAAAATCATTTACCTCTCTGTCATTAATCATGATGCCGTTTAGAACTAACAGAATATTTTGGGAACTAAATCTGTAAAATTTTGCGCTTTTATCTAGATAATTGCATACTTTCAGATTTATTATAAGTTTATCATTTAATCCTAATTTGAAAAATATATTATTTTAAATATGTGTACTTGATGAGACACCTAATTTATTTATAAATATTATTTTAAGAAAATACTTTGCAGTAAGTAATAAATTATTATCTCATAGAATTTTACATAAAAAATTAATAAAATTAAAATTTTATGTAAAATAAAATATTTAAATAACATTTAACACGATATTTTTTAACAGAATTATTTATAGATCGAAAACATGCATTAAAAAATAATTTAAGAATTCTTAACTAGATATTTTACTTTAAAATTTACTGAGACAAATGCTTTATAACTTCTTTTTCCAATATTCTTGACTAATAAATATGTGATATTAAGCACGAGTAGTCCTGTCACATACATTAACTGCAAGTTAAATATATAAATTTTTAACTAGCTTTCAGTTAAAATTTAAATATATAATATTGCTAAATGCTTGTAACACTATTTCAAAGAAATCTAGAGAAAATTTTGTACTGTAATGTATTTAAATATTTATTATACTATTTCAAAACGAAATCCTATTTATACTGAATATTTTATTATACCACATTACCAAAAGCAATTTGAAAGGACATTATTTCATATTCCTTTATACTGATTCAATTCCTTGATATTTAATGGTAAAATTGTGCTTAAAGCCACAAGTATGAAATTTCAGAGCTTTTTTACCATAAAAATAGAGTATAAAATTTTAAGTAACAGAAAGTTCTTTATATCAATTATTTAATTTTTATCTAACCTTTCACTGATAGCTATTTATTTTATGCATCATGATCTTTGCAAATCGTAAAGCTAAATTGATTTGTTACTATATAAATTAAAAGTGTAATAAATCATTAAAAATTCCTGTGTTGTAAAATTCTGGAGACCAGACATGCTTTTATCACAAAACTGATTGAGTGAGAAAAATTGGGTGAATGTGTGTCAAAGTTTAACTAACGCTCTCGGACCTTTCTAAGAGTACATCAAACTTGATCTCGCTCTATTGAAAAATTAAAATATGTTCCCCTAGATCTTCATGTTCTATTAAAAGGACTTGTATTTCATAGTTTTTCTGAAAGATGGTTATTTTGATTCATTGAAGATGCTTGATATTCTACTGAAGATACCAACGTTCAAAATACATGGTGTCTTTAATTAAACTTTCCTTAAATTTGTCTACACAGTCGACAAATTTAAGGAAACTGCTGTTCAAGAAGTTAAATCGAAATATTAATGAAGTGATGGGAATTTGTTTCAGTGCATTGAGATAAAACGGGTTAAAATGTCTATTACAAGAGGGTGTTTTGATGAATTACATATTCAACCAACATTTACTCTACCTAAAATATGTATTACAACAAGACATGTTCAACAGGACGGTCATCCTTTTCAGCTAACATTTGGAATCCTAAGATCGTATGTTCTACAGTTGACTGCAGTGCATCTGGGAAAGAATGTCTTTCAGATCTTTGAATGATGGTTTCGTGGCCCAGGGTTGCGATTGTCACCTCTCTAATTTTTTTGTTCTCCTTGTTTTGATCATTGGTCTCCCGTTTATAAGTGCAACGAGCTAAATCCTAATCTTCCTCTTTTGTTTTATCTTGCGTAGTTTGTGCCATCCTCACTGATTCCAGTGTCAAGAGGACCACCAAACATCCTGTTGTTTTCTCCTTTCCTTCATAATTTTAGTGTGTTCACTCGTGAATTGCACCTACTTCGTAAGAAATGCTCTCAGGGTACTTCAAGTTGACCGGCTCAGAGGAGTGGTTCAGTACTTGCGATCTGCCCACCACCAACTTGGAACACCTAGAGGGACTCACTGCCATATGGACCCGGTTTGGTGCTTGATTGTCTTTCAGATGTAGTTCTTGGTTTATCACGATTATATAGATGTTCCACATGTTCCTAGAACCAAAAGTTGCATAAGTTGAAGTCTGGGTTATGGGGTAGCCACACATTAGGAAAATGGTGGCTGATGACACGTTCTTCTGTAAAGTGTGTTTTGACAGAATTCATAACAGGAAGGCTAATGTGTGGCGGACCTCCAGCTTGGCTTTATTCTTTGGAGGTATTTGAGCATCTAGTCATGAGCTAACAGGTCAAATAAATTTATTCTTGCCTTTAATTTTGAAATAAAATAAAAGGAACAAAGAAAAATTAATTATAATATTTAAAAAAATGATTCATATTTTAAAAAAGGTGCTATAAGTTAATATTTAATAATAATATTAATACAGCCATCTCTTTGTTTAAAATATACATACCAATATATACATATCTATGTATACCCGTCGATACCTATGTCGGTCCCTAACTCTGAGCCGTTTTTGAGCAGTTCAAGACACGGACAGACAGTCAGGTAGACTCGGGAATATTTCAATGCTAGATTATAGGCCGTCATATGACGGGATTAGTAAAAAACTTTACTAGTCTTATGTTAGTTGTCAATTTTCATTTATCTTGTCATATTGCTAGGATAGACAGCAGAGGTTTGAATATTGACAGTGATTATTTGGCGGTATACATGAATGATGTCCTACAATTTGGGAGAATCGATTGTAAGCCGTAGGGTTATGTATAAAAATCAAACACACAAATTAACGAACTTCTTA
>CM063510.1:140675503-140680503 GCA_032207245.1 Pardosa pseudoannulata
ATTGCTATTCTTAAACTTTAGCATGCGCTGTCAATAAAATTAATTTGCAAAATTTTGGATTATTTGTCCGCAACCGTTAACGTATTATTACAAAATATCCTTTGTTAATTATTTGAAAACAACTGTCTGAAGTTCTAACAGGAATAATACTAAAATACTTTTCTATTCTAAAACTTCAGCATGGGCTGCCAAAAAATTAATTTGAAAATTTTTGGTTTATTTGACCGAAATTGTTTAGATATTATTAAGAAATATCCTTTGTTTAATTATTTGAAAATAACTGTCTGAAGTTCTAACAGGAATAATATTAAAATAATTTGCAATTCTAAAACTTTAACATGCTCTGCCATTAAAATTAATTTGAAAATTTTTGGTTTATTTGACCGAAATTGTTTAGATATACCTAAGAAATATCCTTTGTTAATTATTTGAAAGCGATTGTCTGAAATTCTAGCAGAAATAATATTAAAATACTTTGCTATTCTTAAACTCTAGCATGCGCTGTCAAAAAAATTAATTGCTTCATATTTCTCAATTTAAAATTAATTGGATAGGAACGACTGTCGACACCTAATTTTGTAAGCTTTAAAATATATTTAAGATGCTTCAATATTCTGCCCATTTGTAGTATACATTTTTAGAACAGAAAAATTGTCTGTAACAGAAGTGGACAGTTTTTTTTAAATTGTAATTTGTCATCGGTTAATGCCTGAAAGCATTTTATTAAACCATACAGGTTGAATTACTAATAAAAATATTAATTTTTTTTAAGAAAGCATGTTTTCTCTAACAGAACTAAAATATAATTAGTTAGGAATAAAAACGTAAGCGTCACATATATCATTCACGGTCACCTATACTCCAGGTGGTTCAACCTCTGTTTTCAAACATGGGAGATCGTTAATATAGGCTATGAGTTCAATTTTCACCTGAACTACTGAATAAGGTGTGTGAAATTTCTTAGTTTTTTTTTTCCCGTATAACACCTATATAAGTTCTCTTTGAACAGAAGTCTTTTAAGACCACATGGCTTTTAAGACCACATGGGGAAAATAAAATCCAAAATCATCTACAGCCCTTGTTTTACAGTGCATCTGACAGTTCAAGCCCTCGAAAATAAAACAACACTGAATCGTGTTTTTCACCACTTAGTGAAGTTAGAAAAACGTGAATAATGAAACAAATTTTCTATCAGAATATTGAAAAAAATATCAACAGTTCATTTCTTTACTCTTCTGTTAACACTTTTCTGCATGACTGCATACAATAAAAAAATAAGATTTCAATACAATTTTAAGGTCTTTATACTTCTGTTTACATTTTACTTTTTTTCCAATGCATATCGTACTCGAAAAATATTAAGAAGAAATTGTTTAAATTGTTGCATACAAAGGAAGGAACAAGGGAATTTTAACCGTCTTAGATATAATATCTTTGTACAAAATTCCAAGGTAAATTACTTCCTTTTCTTCGCATATAAACTGTTATTGTTATTTCATAGGTTCATTAGATATTGAATTTTAAAAATTTGTTTTAGGTTTAAATCTTTTGCTTTCATTACGAAAAAAAAAAGTTTTTACTTTTCGAGTAAGTCAAAACAATGTTTTTGCATACAACATGAATTCCAAATTTAAGAGTAAATTCTTCTTAGCTATAAATGAACTAATAATAGAATATTTGATTATAAAATACAAAATTTAAACCTATATAAATTTTGTAAATTTCTTAAGAAAATATATTACTAGTTTTATCAAACTCTCAAGGCATTTACAAAGAGATGAAAAAATAGATTTTTGTTTTAATTGTTGTATTTAAGCAATTTGCTAAACATTTTGTTTGTAAATCAAACATGTCTTGAAAACAAAGCAAAATTTTCGTGAATTTTTATCCTGAAAACTATAATATATTGAGGGTTTAATTAATAAATTATTATTAATTAAACCCTATTATTTTAATTAATTTTTAATTTTATTTAATAAATTAATAAAACATAGTCCTTCAATACAATACCAGGCTAATGAAAATGAAAATAAGGAATGTTTGTCATAGTAAAACTAGTAAAACTAGTTTAAATGGAGTGTGAGGTCACAATTCCTCACGTCATTGCAGCATCATTCCTTATTTTCATTTTTATTAGTCTGGTACTGTATTCGAAGGACTATGTTTTATTAATTTCTTCTTTTATATTTTTAATTATATATATGTATGTATGTATATATATATATATATATATATATATATATATATATATTATATCAATATATCAAACAAAATAGTGATAGACTAGTGAATTTTAGTACAATGTATTTAAATAGTACTTTCTACATAACAATAAAGTAATAATATCGTCATTATATTTTTTAACATTACAGTTAAACATGAAGATAGTAAATATGATATCATACCACTGCAAAGAAAAAACATATCTTTTCAACTTTAACATTTCAAAGCAAGAAAAATTCTTTGGAAATTTGGATAGGTTAATCAATATTCTAAACAACTACTTTCAATCAAACAAAATTGGTAATAGACTTACAGATTTTGAGTACAATGTATTTAAATAGTACTTTCTACATAACAATAAAGTAATAATATCATCATTATATTTTTAACATTACAGTTAAACATGAAGATAATAAATATGATAACATTGTTAATTATTTGAAAACAACTGTCTGAAGTTCTAACAGGAATAATACTAAAATACTTTTCTATTCTAAAACTTCAGCATGGGCTGCCAAAAAATTAATTTGAAAATTTTTGGTTTATTTGACCGAAATTGTTTAGATATACCTAAGAAATATCCTTTGTTAATTATTTGAAAGCGATTGTCTGAAATTCTAGCAGAAATAATATTAAAATACTTTGCTATTCTTAAACTCTAGCATGCGCTGTCAAAAAAATTAATTGCTTCATATTTCTCAATTTAAAATTAATTGGATAGGAACGACTGTCGACACCTAATTTTGTAAGCTTTAAAATATATTTAAGATGCTTCAATATTCTGCCCATTTGTAGTATACATTTTTAGAACAGAAAAATTGTCTGTAACAAATAAGTTTTTTTTAAATTGTAATTTGTCATCGGTTAATGCCTGAAAGCATTTTATTAAACCATACAGGTTGAATTACTAATAAAAATATTAATTTTTTTTAAGAAAGCATGTTTTCTCTAACAGAACTAAATATAATTATTTAGGAATAAAAACGTAAGCGTCACATATATCATTAGTCACCTATACTCCATGTTCAACCTCTGTTTTCAAACATGGGAGATCGTTAATATAGGCTATGAGTTCAATTTTCACCTGAACTACTGAATAAGGTGTGTGAAATTTCTTAGTTTTTTTTTTCCCGTATAACACCTATATAAGTTCTCTTTGAACAGAAGTCTTTTAAGACCACATGGCTTTTAAGACCACATGGGGAAAATAAAATCCAAAATCATCTACAGCCCTTGTTTTACAGTGCATCTGACAGTTCAAGCCCTCGAAAATAAAACAACACTGAATCGTGTTTTTCACCACTTAGTGAAGTTAGAAAAACGTGAATAATGAAACAAATTTTCTATCAGAATATTGAAAAAAATATCAACAGTTCATTTCTTTACTCTTCTGTTAACACTTTTCTGCATGACTGCATACAATAAAAAAATAAGATTTCAATACAATTTTAAGGTCTTTATACTTCTGTTTACATTTTACTTTTTTTCCAATGCATATCGTTTTTACTCGAAAAATACTAAGAAGAAATTGTTTTCAAATTGTTGCATACAAACAAAGGAACAAAGGGAATTTAACCGTCTTAGATATAATATCTTTGTACAAAATTCCAAGTGTAAATTACTTCCTGTTTCTTCTCCTATATAAACTGTTACTGTTATTTCATAGGTTCATTAGATTCCATTGAATTTTAAAAATTCGTTTTATTCTTTTCATATTGTTTGCTTTCATTTTACGAAACAAACAAAAAAAAGTTTTACTGTTTCGAAATCAGTCAAAACAATGTTTTAAGTATACAACACGAATTCCAAATTTAAAAATAAATTCTTTCCCATCTGAATGAACAACGAAAGTAAAGTTATTTGAAAATTATAAAATCCAAAAATTTGACACCTATATAAAATTTTGTAAATTTTTCAAAGAAATAAATTGCTAGTTTTAGGAAAATCTGAAAGCATTTACTAGAGGTGAAAAAAATTAATTTTTTGTTTTAATTATTGTATTTAAGCAATTTTCTAAACATTTTGTTTTATAAGTCAAACATGTCTCATAATAAATTTGAAGAAAGTAAAGTAAAATTTTCGGGAAGACATTTTATCTTGAGAACCATAATATATTGATGGTCAATATATCAAACAAAATAGTGATAGACTAGTGATTTTTAGTACAATGTATTTAAACAGTACTGTCTACATAGCAATAAAGTAATAATATTGTCATTAGATTTTTAACGTTATAATTAAAAATGAAGATAGTAAATATTATATCATAACTCCACAAAGTAAAACATATCATTTCAACTTTAACATTTCAAAGCAAGAAACATTCTTTGGAATTGAAAATTTGGATAGATTAATCAATATTCTAAACAACTACTTTCAATCAAACAAAATAGTAATAGACATACAGAATTTTGGTACAAGTATTTAAATAGTGCTTTCTACATAACAATAAAGTAATAATATCGTCATTATATTTTTAACATTACAGTTAAACATGAAGATAATAAATATGATATCATACCACCGCAAAGAAAAACATATCCTTTCCACATTAACATTTCAAAGTGAGAAAAATATTTTGGAAATTCAAAATTTGAATAGTATAATCAATATTAAAAACAACTACTTTCAATCAAACAAAATAGTAATAGACTTAAGGTTTTTAGTACAATGTATTTAAATATTACTTTCAACATAACAATAAAGTAATAACATCATCATTATATTTTTAACATTACAGTTAAACATGAAGATAGTAAATATGATATCATACCACC
>CM063510.1:140690503-140703003 GCA_032207245.1 Pardosa pseudoannulata
TAGTTATTGAAGATTTTAAAGAAATAATTTTTTTCCTTCTAATTTCAGAGTTCTTTGGATAGTCACTATCAAAATTGGTATGAACGGTCTTAAAATGTCGTTCAATATTACTTTTCTTGAGAATCGCAACACTATTATTACACAACAAACAAATACACTTCCCTTTGTAATCAACGAAACAATATAGATGTTCCCATTCATCGTTAAAATAATATGTTCTTTTTCTTTTACATTTATCCATGAAGGGTTTTGAAAGAAAAGAATTATTTCGGATTACTTGGTAGTTTTAAATGCATGGTCTACGCGTGGTCTATTCGAAATACGATCACACACTAACAAAAAATACGTGTGTGTTATTAGATACGCTCAAGGTTAGCAAACTGCTAATCTATGCACAATCCTAAACTCAACTGACTACTTGCTGTATATCGCCGTTTGACAAGAGTAAGTAAATCAAGTGTAACTATCATACATTTACATTAGTCCAGCGAGGGCGCATTAAAAATCGATCGGGGGCGCCATGGCGCCCGCGGGCGCCGCGTTGCCTACCCCTGGTCTAAACGGAGATTTTTCGGATTCTTTTCCCCTTTGTTTTTGTTTTTGCCCTTTATGCTTCGCAAAGCATATCCATAAGCGTTTGTTTACCACAATGAGATCAAATTGCTGGTTTAGAAAATGAGTTGAGCGGCGCTGAAAGAGCCTTTCAAGTTTTGTTCTTTGAGTACGTTTCTTTTCTTACATTAAGATTGATATCAACTCATTTAATATAACTTTTTTTGTTTAGAGAAAAATAAAAATAAATGACTAACATGGGTAATTAAGACACATAAAAATTAAACACAATGATTCTGATTCCATTTCGTGAGAAATATTTCAAAAGATTAATATTGTAGTTACTGAGTACACTCATTTTTATTTTTGAAAGTATACAACGGTTTAAGTATCTTGGAACAGTCATCAGTAATACTAATGATATAAAGCATGAAGTAAACAACAGGTTACTTATGACAAACAAGTGTTTTTATGGGTTGAGACACCACTTCAAATCCAAATGTATTAATGTTAAAACAAAAATTAATTTATATAAAACCTTACCTACTGTTCTATATGTCAGCGAGTGCCGGTCATTAAATAAACATAAAAAAGAAAAACTATTGATTTTTGAGAGAAAAATATTAATAATATCAATTCATTTAATATAACTTTTTTTGTTTAGACAAAAATAAAAATAAATGACTAACAAGGGTAATTAAGACATATAAAAAAATAAATACAATTATTCTGATTCCATTTCGAGAGAAATATTTCAAAAGATTAATATTGCAGTTACTGAGTACACTCATTTTTATTTTTGAAAGTGTACAACAGTTTAAGTTGCTTGGAACAGTCATCAGTAATACTAACGATATAAAACTTAAAGTAAACAACAGGTTACTTATGGCAAACAAGTGTTTTTATGAGTTGAGAAACCACTTCAAATCCAAATGTATTAATTTAAAATATATTAATTTGTAAAAATTAATTTATATAAAACCTTAGTCAGACCTATTGTTCTGTATAACAGCGAGTGCTGGCCATTAAATAAATACGAAAAAGATAAGCTATTGATTTTTGAGAGAAAAATGCAGTTGAATTTCGATAACTCGACTTCATATAAGTAGAATAATCCGCTAACTCGAACTTTTAATCAAGTCCCGAATCAGTTCTATACTTTTATTTAAAAAACTGTCTCGATAACTCGAAGTGAACATCTTCTAAATCGAAGCTTTCGTTCTCGAAGATCGAAGGTCTTCGGGAACGAAGGTTCTCGAAGGTCAGGAGCAAGCACAGGTCCCTCGCTAATCACATCTTACAACAATACCTGGAGACCACCGAAGGTACACCCTATTTAACTGTGTTCCAAAATTAGGTGACTTTGTGAATGCCAACAACCTTAAAAATAACTGCTTTTCTCAAATGAGATTTATATGGTATGTATACTAATTAATATGCAATGAGGCCAAATTTCTTGAGTTTTAAGAAACCTTTTGAATACATTCTTCTCTTGTTGTTTACATAGGCTATTAAAAAATTGAAATGCGTACAAATATAGTATTATGCCACATATCAAACCATTTAAACCATGTGGACAGATCTTAAGTGCCAGTTGAGAGGAATGGTAGATAACTTCAATAACTCGAACTTCGGATAAGTCAAATATTTTTGGGGGCCCCCTGGGACTACGAGTTATCAAAGTTTGACTGTAGTTAGAAAAATCTTTGAAGCAGTTAAATAAAATGATGTCTATAGAATCTAATATAATTAGGAAATATACAATAGCTTTAAAGAACCATATATTGTCAAAGTTATTAAGGTCAGCCGCATTAGATGGCTGGGACACCTTTTTAGATATGAACTAGTGACAAAAACTGAAGGCAAGCGAAAAAGAGGAAGACCCCCACCCCCACCAGGGGGATAGATTCTGTAGAGATGGATTTAAGATAACTGGGAGTCCATCATTGGAGATCTATTGTCTTTGATAGAGTCAGGTGGAGAAAGTTCAGTCTTGGCCTGTAACTGGCTGTACTGCTAACGAAAAAGAGTACACTCATACAATAAGTATAAAAAATACGCAATTGCATGCCTTTCATTGTTATCAACTCATTTGATGTAAATTTTATAGTTTAAGTAAAAATAAAATGACTAACAGCGATTAAGACATTAAAAAATAAATAGAAAACTTCCATTTCTATAGAAATATTTCAAGATATTAACTTTCTGGCTTTCGAGTACACTCATATGTTAAGTATGCATATACCCGATTGCATACATTTCATTCTTATATCAATAAACTTCTACCAAAAGTCATTAAAAATGCATCAAATTCTGTTAGTTAATGAGTTCAAATGTGTATGTCAACTTAATTTTAAACGCCTTAAGAGTAAAATATAGCTTTTAATACAACGGTAATACGATATATTCTCATACATTTGAAAAAAATTCTAGTTTTATTCAGTTTCAATGTGGACCAGAATATAATGTTAAGGTAAATACAAATACTGTAAGACAAGCATTTAAGAAGAAAAAATTGAGTAATTATCTTTATGAAAGAAGTGCTGCATCTGTATTTTATTCCTTTGGTACTTCTTTTATACAACATTGTTAATAATGCTAATGATTAACTTTTCGGTTAATCCTTAATTTGACAAGATGTTTTTTCAAATATTTTTTCATTTTTGTTATTTTCCCATGTCTGTATAGACATTAGGATCTCTGTAAAATAAACAAAAAATATATCATTTTTCATTTTTGAGATAATTAATGTCCATTGTGGCGAACAGTGACAATTATGTTATATAGTAGTTATAAATATACATGTCCGGTGTAGCGACCAGACTTCGGAAAATTAAGGGTTAATTTCTGACTTCAAACACTATATCTTATTTATGTGGCATATTGCCCTGCCAGAAACTTAAATACTGTAGTATAGTTACCTATATTCTCCATCATACCCATTCGTTGTCTCAAAACATTTTTTTTTTTAATAGAATGGAGAGCAATGGAGAAAATACAGTCCCTTGTTCCCTATAAAAGGGGGAGGTTGATATACGAGGTCTTTGATTTCAGCCCCAATGGTCAACTCCTAATTACCGTCCCTTACACCAATGACTCAAGATGTCCAATAACAACTGTTAAATACTTTGTTAAGTAGAGAGTCAGCTTAAGAATGACTTAGAAAGAAAGTTTGAGCTTTAGTCTTTCGTCTCAGTGTAACAATTGGTTTTTAACCCGGACAGTAACTTGTAAGTCAATTATTATTATTTATTTTTTCGGGGGGAGGGGCTAGGTATACACGAAATATAATTTTTTCCAGATTATTTTTTATAAGAAACATAGTGCGTTTTATACACGAGTAAATATATCAATAACCTTAAATTCACTCATATGCGGAATTATAGAAGAGCACATATCACGATATTTAACTTGTATTTCTTAGACACAAAATGACTGCGAAGGTTGTTGCAGTGTTATGGAACACAGTACATTTCGAGCTGAAAAATTTTCATTGTAAAATCGGATATTTATTAAAAAAATTCTGTTCTGTTTAGAATAAAATTTTTAGTACACCGTTAATAAGGTGTATGCCTCCCTATGGAGACATTGTAATGTGTTTATGAAAATTATTAACTTAATTTAAGAAACTATGAACACATTCAAAATAAGATAAACAAAGATTTATAAATAATTATAAATAAAATACTATAATTGCTAAAAGTTATTATAAAAAAATAAAAAACACATTTAGAAATATTTTAAGTAACATTTTTTTTTAACTTTAATTTTTTTACATAATTCATTGGTTTTTAATTTTTTTTCAAAGTTTTCTTTTATTTTTATATTATTTTTACTAAAAAGTATCTTACGAACATGTCGAACACATTTTTTGGTATTGTTTTGTATGTAGATTGAATAGTTAATTTATAGGAACATTTTTACATCTGTACGTATAATTTTTATGAAAAATTCAGACTTCCGTCACTTAAATTGAATTTTAATAATCCAAAGTTGAAATTTAAAAATTCAGATTAATTTTAGCGCATATTAGGAATATTTGGTAAACATTTTAAAGGAATCTGAAGTAAACAAAGTCACAAGAGGCGTCTTAAACATTAACAAAAATTCTATGAAAAATGAATGATTAATTAAATAAAAAAAATATACTTATTTATTTACTTATAATTCATTTTATATGTGTATAAATTATTGGAATTCTGAGCTAATAATTTATAAAAATTCTTTGTAATGCCCATTCCCCTCTTAAAATCATATTTTTAACTTTTTGTGACTTATCAGATAATGAATAAATTATAATTCTAATGAAGAAATACAGGCCTCACTATGATTTTAATGAAAGTGCACATTATTTTTACATACATATATACACACACACACATATATATATATATATATGTATATATATACACATACATACATATATACATAAATACATACATACATATACCTTTTGATTTTTGGTTAAAATTGGTTATATAAACATAATCTTAAAAATTACATGGTCTACAAGAATGCTAATTTATTTAAAATAAAATGTGTGTTTAATTTACTTATAATTACAATTTATATGAATGCAAATATTCAAAATTCTGAATTAATTTATAAAAGCACTTTGTAATGTCCACGATCCCCTTAAACAGCTTCATCACCAGGTGAAAAATTTCTGCTTCCTTCTACTCTTTAGAACGAGAAGTTACTTTCCATGTTTCTTGATCGCAATTAAGATAACTTTACAGACTCGTGACTCACGATACAATACCTGTTTTTTGTGATTAGATTTTTTCCGCTGATGCATTTATTTTTCAGTATAAATTATTGGGAATACAAATAATACCATATTGAAGAGGAAGTGATGTAAACATCTTTACCCGTAACATTCATTTTATAAATCCGCTTGAATTTAACTCAGGACATTGACTGCCTCATACCTTTTTCATGACCAAATGATTACATCGTGAAACTGCATTTGCTTTTATAATTACATTCTTAAACTTTGAAAGAGAAAGTTTTAGAAATAATTGAGATATACGTGGATTAGATTTTGATATGTTGCTAAATAATTTTAACATTATAATTATTATTATTATTACTTCCAATGCAGAGTCACTTGATTTTATAGCATTGCCCTATACCAAGCAGCAGATATTTTTAGCCATATTATTATATATAGGCTGTTGACATTACACACTAGGGCAATACAAGGAATTACTCGTTTGTGTAGCATCACATGCCATCTTTAAAAGCATTGTTTGGGAACTTGGGGAACATTTCTACCAAGAACCCAATGCACATGCTCTAGCCCCCATTAATGAACACAATAGATGTTTGTCTGTATTGAGCCTCAAACTCGAAACAATCCAGTTATGAAATTGATGCTTTTGCTGACTGATCTACCCTGGCTGTTTGTTATTATAAAAAAAAGATACAATAATACTAATTTAAGAATATACTATATTCAATTTATAAACTGTAATGATAGTACTAATGATACTTTTTACCTTTTATCATACATAATTTTTGTAAAATCATATGTTTATACAGGATTGTTAAGTGGCGGCCTAGTAACCTATCAGTAAAATTTTGTGGTCCATCCCGAAATCCACGAAATTTACAATTGAGTCAAATTTCTCATTTATCGTTTTAATCATAAAACTATGCAGCTCTTTTTCTAATTTTTATTTAACTATTTATGCACATTTATCATACATAATTTTTGTAAAATCATATGTTTATACAGGGTGGTTAAGTGGCGGCCTGGTAACCTATCAGTAAAGTTTTGTGGTCCATCACGAAATCCACGAAATTTACAATTGAGTGAAATTTCTCATTTATCGTTTTAAATATAAAACTATGCAGCTGTTTTTCTAATTTTTATTTAACTATTTATGCACATTTATAAATTTTTTATTAGTTTATTGTTAAATCACTAATAACAATTAATTTAATACTAATTTATTATTACCAGTTTTTTCCTCAAAGACATATATACACTTGTGATGTAATTATTATATTGGACGAGTCTAAAGTCTTAATCCAAATTATAGTGAACGTGCAAATACTGTATCATAGTTGATCTTTTCTCTCGTAATTATTAGACAAAATTAAACTAAAGTAATGTTATGTATAATTACAAAAATATGTTAAGAAATAAATTATGGAATATCATTTTATTTTTATTTTGCAAAATTGCATACATTGTATGACAATAAAATTTAAAAACAGGAGGATATACTCAGTGGTTTATAAACTACAGTCTTATAGCAGCAAATAAAATCCTCTAAATTTTAAGACATGTTCAAACGTTAATTCGCATTTATTGTCATGCCTACACCTACCTAAAGTAATGCTAAGTTTGTCAACATCCTGTAACCATTTCTAATGTGAAGAAACACTTTAGATCTTTTCTTGGTTGAAAACTGCTTTCCAATGCTTTCAGTAGAAAATAGTAATTACACTTATTTTATTAAGTTTAAAAATATTGAATTTATAAAAATATACATGAAAATATTCCAGGAAGGGTCTACTTCCCCCCTTCCCCCGGATGCTTCCTATGAATGTGTCCTTGACAGATATTTAGTGCACTCCGCTACCATAAGATGCCTTTCCAATGTGTTCCTCGGAATATTTTGAAAAACCGAGGTCAAGCCTTGGTATAAATAACAGCTAGCAACGCATATTACGATAATGCGTGTCTTTCTTAACAAACTAGTGACCTGCAATATTAATAATTAGAATGTTATCAATGAATCCCCGTTATCCTCTGTAACTTTCCCATTGTAATACCTCATGGCCTTATGATGAGTAGAGAAAAACGATGGTCCTAGCCCATTAAAACTGATATATCTTTAGGCGAAACAGAGAATAAGATTGACAAAAATAAGCTAAAAATAAACAACTAAAAAGGTGTGAAAGAATACAAGTGTGGATCATTGAATTCAGGACATATAAATAAAGAGAAGAGAGGTTTGGTTTGGTTTGGAGTGCTACGGTCTGTTGTTTTGCAACACAAGAGCTAATAAGACCAGGACCTACAGCTTAAAGCCGATTCCCAACGGCTACGAACATCCATGCCACAGTGGGATTCTAACCCTCGAACTTCGGTACCGAAGGCCAGCACCCTAACCGATCGGCCATCATTAAGCTAAAAAGAAAAGAGAGATTAGGGATAGAAAATACACAATATTTATGTTGCCAAGGATATCCATTCACAACGATGACTCAATCGGTAATAATTAGTTTTGTTTTTGTAACGTATTGAAGGGTGAGCTTCGTAGCCAATGAGAGGCATCGATGTCTTTCAACCAATTTTTCGGCAGCAATACTGAACGTGTGGGTGTGAACAAATGAGAAAATGGTCGATTTTAAGAATTTTTATTCTTAGATTTTTATGAGTTCTAAAGATTTTTTTTCATGTTTTTAACAGATATTTATATATTTTTTATTTTAAATTTTTTAACAAGGCAAACACGCAAAAGCTGAAGATTTTTAGCTAAAATAGTTAAAGGCTTTCTTTATTAGCATGATGTACTTTAAAAATTCAAAGCCGCTGTAGATCAATAGGGAAAGGCAAAGCTGTCATAACTGGAGGTTTGCGGGTTTGGTACCCTAGACGGTCTAAGATCAGCCGTGTTCGTTAATAAAGGTGACTGGGGCACATGAAATAGGTTCATGGTTGCAATGTCCTCCAAGACCTCAATCAATACCGATGTACGTGGCAGGCTAAGCCTATGGGTCTTCTACTTGGTTCCTGTTTCAAAATTACGAGGTCCCACTTGAGAAAGAAGTCGTACTTACCCTTGAGGTGCTCATTAAAACAAAACTCTTTGCTTTAATAAGAGTAGGGTATGGTTAATCGTGCCTGATTTGACATCAAGTGGCACAAGACAACAACAACAACAACTTTGAAAATTCGTTCACCATTTGTGGCCGTTACCACTAAAATGATGTTGGTAGCAGTTGAAGTAGGGCTTTTGTAATTACACTCAGTATAAAGAAATAAAAAAGTAAAATAAATAAAGGTTTTTACCTTTTGACTTTAAACAATATAAAAGGGAAATAACACATAAGAAATTAATTGTGGAAAGAAAAACTATTTTGTAGGTATTTCAGTATGATTTTCTGATTACGATTTACTGCAAGATGATTAAAGTTTAATGACTGCTCCCTTTACTGGAAACTTGAGAGCAAAAGCAGACATTATAGGTAACACTGTTCTAAGGATCGTCACATCACGATATGTATCAAATCCTCATTAAAACGTGCAGTAGGTAACAATGTAATTAGTTTTAAATAAAAAAATGCCGTCCATTAAAGAATTGTAATTATATTATTTAAATGTATTGAACCAGTAATGCAGTTAACCAGACAGTTTTGTGTTTCCTGATGGAATGTCTCTTTATTTATACTGGAAAGTGGTTGATTAAAGCCCAATAATACAACTGTAGAAAGCTGGGTAAAATGTATTATTTCTCATAAAAAAAACTATTTCCATGAATCCTGTGTTTTTTTATTCAAATGTTTAAAATGAAAACTAGGAAACATTACAATTTCTGTTACAAAATATGATATTATCAGAAGAAAAGAGCCTGAATATGCATAAACAAATAAATAATCAATATATTACCTGTGTCATCAGAAAGAAAATATCAAATACAACTATTCAAAAATTTGCAATCTTAGACATTCTTATGTAAATATGTAATCTTACAAAACTAAGTTCTACAATTTATCATATACTCTATTACTTTTTGATTTTTTTCTCGTTTTTCTTTTATACTCTAGGGTGAAGTTCATATTTCTTCAGTAGAAGGAAATGTTATATTTCAACATAATATAAATGTTATTGTTTTATTTTTCATTGAAGTAGGTAAATATTGTTATTTTACTATCGATTTTCAATGATGTAACTTCATTGTTTGATTTCTTGAACTAACGTCTATTTCCTTGTGTTTTAATTTCGAAACAGGATAGCCCATGTTATTTGAGAAGTCAAGTTTTTCACATCGGAAACCTAAGATTTCTTTGAAAACTGAAGACAATAGAACTGGGTGTCAATCTTGAATTATTATTTACTAATGCATACGGTTGTGTGGGCAAGCATTTTTATTTTATTTTACGTATTTTATCATATACTGTTATCATGAATCCCGGTCTTTGTTTAGTCTGTGTGTCGTTTTATAACGTTAAACGATTTCGGTTTTTCTTTTGGGAATCCTTATTTTTCTATTTGGGTATCCTCATTGTTTGTTATTCGATCGGAAAGAATAATCTTTTTGCTTGTTGAGCAGGGGGGATTTATAAGTGCACAGTTTCATGTTGCATTAAGAATTTCTTTACAATACTGTTATAGATAAAACGCAATAAATTAGACTGTATGCTAATTAACAATGCTAAACATGAACACAAGTCATATTTTACACTTAACAAAACTGTTGAATTTTGCTTTTTAATTCTCAAATTAATGATACATTCGGAGCATTTATTCGAAAATTTATGATATTTTTCCTTTTCTTAGAATCGTTTTAAAGGTCATTTTTAATTGATTATTAATTTTTATAATTTCTATATATATTTATATTACTATTATTATGTGTGTGTATGAATTCTCAATATTTTTGTGTATGATTATTTGATTTAAATTTATCGACGTTATAATAATTTCTTATTTTCGAAGAGTCGTATGATATTTCAAATTTATAGAACTTTATTTTCTTTTATATACTTTAAAATTTTGATTTTTAAAAATATAAAAATAGTACATAAAAATAGTTCGGGAGTACTATCACAAGAAGTATATGAAAATAGAAACAACAATAACAATCTGTCACGATTTTATAGCAGCAAATATTGAGCATTTAAGGATTAATATTGTAATGTTGCATGTTTGATATTAAAGTAAATACTTAGCTAAAAAATTAATATTTATTAATTAATACTATTTTAATCAGACATTTGTAAAGCAAGTGAATGTACAATCTGTATGAAACAGAGAAAATACTATAATTGTTTTTTTATTGTAAAAATAGCTTTTAATTTCTGCAAAAATAAACTAATTATATTTATATTTTGTACTGGGAGATTAATTTTGGTCTTTATGTCTTCATTTAATAAAGGTAGATTATTATAATTAGATACATTGAAATGTGCAAAATGCACTCATTTTTTTAGCACATAGAGATCTTATATCTCTTGGTATTTAATATGGGAGATGCACATACTAATTATTGGTGTACATAGGAGAAACATATAAATTTAAAATAAGAAATGCATGTACGTATTTCTGAATAAAATTGTAAACTGAGAAAACAGTATAATATGTCAAATGTGTGAGGTCTATGCACTCATTATAGAGTATATTATTGTACTACTCCTGATTGTAATCAATTTAGGTTCAAAATATGAATTATATGTTCTTAACTCGGAGAACATTAATTAACTGATCAAGAGGATATTTATATTAATTTTTAAAAATGTGACCCATCCATACTTCTGTAATTTCCATTCATTTATAATAAAAATAACTTTGAAAGTAGAATTGTTTTTCATAGAAACAAAAACAAAACACTTTATCATATTCACATAACTAGCTTTATTTTTCACGAAATACAAATTAATTTAAAAACAAATTTTGATCTTCTTATAGCAAGTTTCATAAATATTTATTACGAAAATATGTATCACAAACATGTACCAATATTAAAGAATTCACATAAAATTATGTACGAAATAATTTGTGTACAAAGAGAACTGTTACTTATCCCTAAAATCTGCATTATATAAGTGTAAATTTTAGGAGATATTTAAATATTAATGTATCATGAAAATAAACTAATAAGAATCCTTTGAATGAGATAAATGTATCTCTGATGTTGTCTTTACTATCATTCATCGTCTAGTAAGTTTCATAAAATATTGATTGCAAAAATACATATCACAAACACATACCAATATTAAAGGAATTCAAACAAAATTATACACGAAGCAATTTGTGTACAAAGCGAATTGTTACTTATCATTAAAATCTGCATTATATAAGGGCAAATTTTAGGAGATATTTCAATATTAATGTATCATGAAAATAAATTAATAAGAATCCTTTGAATGAGATAAATGTATCTCTGTTGTTGTCTTTACAATCATTCATCGTCTTACAGTAAGTTTCATAAAATATTGATAACAAAAATATGTATCTCAAACACATACCAATATTAAAGGAATTCATAAAAATTATGTATAAAGCAATTTGTATACAAAGAGAATTGTTACTTATCCCTTAAATCGTTATTATATATTAGTGCAAATTTCAGGAGATATTTAAATATTAATGTATTCTGAAAATAAATTAATAAGAATCCTTTGAATTAGATAAATGTGTCTCTAACGTTGTCTTTACAATCATTCATCGACTTACAGTAAATTCCATAAAATATTGATTACAAAAATATGTATCACAAACACTTACCAATATTAAAGGAATTCATTAAAATTTATTCACGAAACAATTTTTGTACAAAGATAATTGTTACTTTTCCCTAAATTCTGCATTATATAAGTGCAAATTTTAGGAGATACTTAAATATTAATAAATCATGAAAATAAATTAACAAGAATCCTTTGAATAATATAAATATATCTCTTTAAAATCAGTCATCTTCTTACAGTAAGTTTCATAAAATATTGATTATAAAAATATATGCATTACAAACACATACCAATAAAAAGATATTCATACATAATTATGCACGAAACAATTTGTGTACAAAAAGAATTGTTACTTAACCCTAAAATCTATTTTATGTAAGTGTAAATTTTAGGAGATGTTTAAATACAAAGAGAATTGTTACTTATCACTAAAATCTGCATTATATAAGTGTAAATTTTAGGAGATATTTAAATATTACTGCATCATGAAAATAAATTAATAAGAATACTTTGAATGAGATAAA
>CM063510.1:140708003-140758003 GCA_032207245.1 Pardosa pseudoannulata
AGCTTTTGCAATTAAAAAAAAAACAACTTTTTGGAGACATGAATGAGTTTTCGATTATATATATATATATATATATATATATATATTATACATTTTATATATACATATTATACACTTTATACATATTATATTTTTGATATTTTAAATATATAAAAGATGATAGTTCTACGTTTAACTTATTGATTTCTTTTTTTATTAAAATATATGCATTTAAACTTTTTGTCAGATTCAATTTATCTTACTTTTATGACCTCAAATAAAAGTATCTATACCAACAACACTTTTTAGTTGTTAAGCTATTTATTTATTATACCAGTTTAAAGATTATCATTTATTGTTCTTCCAGTATAGTTAAACTTGTAAAAGGGCATAATGTTTAAGCTGTACAAGGGTAGGGGTTAGTCAGTTAAACCACTTTTCAAACCCTTATTTGTTATCCTCTAAGGCAAACCCTTTAAAGGAATGTAAAAAAAAATTATATATTTTACATATACAAGGCTTATAGATAGCATTTATAAAAAAATTACACTAAATTCCCATGAATTTATTTTGGTGACCTTTAAAGGGTTAAAGTGAGACAAATTCTATTTATTTAAGAATATCCTTCGTATACTTTTATAAAAATATATTAGACATGTTTACTTTAATTTTTGAGTGGATGTTTCTTTAAAACATACTATTTTAACAACAAATAAAAGAAAGTATATGTTGTCTTAGAATGAAACTAACATTTAATCTAAATATTAGGAAATTGCTTTCGAAACAAATTCTTCATAAGTACTTTTCAGGAGGTAAAAATAAAAACTTATAACAACTAAAAGGTAACTATTGACTTAAACCGTGACATCTGATGTTTTTTGGTCTATCAGGAAAAAACAGATGCAACTACTGCCAATTTCTTTACCATTTCCAAAAGCAGTAGACCGAGAATCTTGATGAAATCTCATTTTATGGCATGTAATGTTTTTTTCATTTCTAAGTTTATATATATATATATATATGACTTCTTTGGAAATCCATTCTTCTGTAAAATTAATTTTCATGAAAAAAAGTATACCAGTGTTAATTAAGTTTTGTTTTATATGTAGACATATTTTGTTTATTTGTATGAATAATTTTAGTATATTTTTGAAAAAATATATCAGACATATTAAACGATATTTGTTTTCGTGAACGTTGCTATAGGACATACTAGTTAAACCAAAAATTAAAAAGATGTATATTTTTGAAGATTAAGAGTTGCAACATATCTAAATGTTAGGAAATATGCTTTAAAGACTGACAAAAGAAACAAATACTGCATAACCACTTTCTTTGGGGTCAAATAATGTTGAATAACAAGAAAACAAAACTGTTGCTTTCATTCTTTTTCATGAATGTTTCTATAGACATACTAGTTAAACCAAAAATTAAACCGACGTTTATTTTTAAAGAATAAGAGATGCAATACATCTAAATGTTAGGAAATATGCTTTCAAAACTAACGAAAGAAACAATTACTATATAATTACTTTTATTGGAGGTCAAATAATGTTGAATAACAACAAAACGAAATTGTTGCTTTCATTCTTTTTCGTGAATATTGCTATAGGATATACTAGTTAAACCAAAAAGTAAACTGACTTTAATTTTTAAAGAATAAGAGTTGCAATATATCTAAATTTTAGGAAATGTGCTTTCCAAACTAACAGATGAAAGATATACTGCATAACTACTTTCTTGGGGATCAAATAAAGTTGAATAACAACAAAACGAAACTGTTGCTTTCATTCTTTTTCCTGAATGTTGCTATAGGACATACTAGTTAAACCAAAAATTAAACCGACGTTTATTTTTAAGGAATAAGAGTTGCAATACATCTAAATTTTAGGAAATATGCTTTTAAAACTAACAAAAGAAACAAATAATGCATAGCTACTTGGAGGTCAAATGCTGAATATAAAAAAAACGAAATTGTTGCTTTCATTCTTTTTCGTGAATGTTTCTATAGGACATACTAGTTAAACCAAAAATTAAACCGACGTTTATTTTTAAAGAATAAGAGTTGTAATACATATAAATGTTAGGAAATATGCTTTCAAAACTAACGAAAGAAACAATTACGATATAATTACTCTTATTGGAGGTCAAATAATGTTGAATAACAACAAAACGAAACTGTTGCTTTCATTCTTTTTCGTGAATATTGCTATAGGATATACTAGTTAAACCAAAAATAAACCGACTTTAATTTTTAAAGAATAAGAGTTACAATATATCTAAATGTTAGGAAATGTGCTTTCCAAACTAACAAAAAAAAAGAAATACTGCATAACTACTTTCTTGGGGATCAAATAATGTTGAATAATAACAAAACGAAACTGTTGCTTTTATTCTTTTTCGTGAATGTTGCTATAAGACATGCTAGTTAAACCAAAAAATTTAACCGACGTTTATTTTTAAGGAATAAGAGTTGCAATACATCTAAATATTAGGCAAAATATGGTTTTCAAACTAACAAAAGAAATAAATATTGCGTAACTATTTTTTTGGAGGTCAAATATTGTTTAATAAATCAAAAATGAAACTATTGCTTTTATTCTTTTTCGTGAATGTTGCTATAATACATACTAGTTCAAAAAAAAAATTAAACTGACGTTTATATTTAAAGGATAAGAGTTGCAATACATCTAAATTTTAGGAAATATACTTTCCACACTAAGAAAAGAAAGAAATACTGAAATACTGCATAACTACTTTCTTGGACTTCAAATAATGTTGAATAACAAGAAAACGAAGTTGTTGCTTTTATTCTTTTTCGTGAATGGTGCTATAGGACATACTAGTTAAACCAAATGTCAAACCGACTTACATTTTTAAAGAATACGAGTTGCAATACATCTAAATGTTAGGAAATATGCTTTCCAAACTAACAAAAGAAACAAATACTGCTTAACTATTTCCTTGGAGGTCAAATAATGTTGAAAAACAACAAAACGAAACTGTTGCTTTCATTGTTTTTCAATAAAGTATACCTGCATTAATTAAGTTTCGTTTTAAATGTAGACATATTTTGTTTATTTGTATGAATAATTTTAGTATATTTTTGGAAAAATATATCAGACATATTAAACGATATTTGTTTTCGCGAATGTTACTATAGGACATACTAGTTAAACCTAAAATTAAACAGACGTTTATTTTTAAAGAATAAGAGTTGCAATACATCTGAATGTTAGGAAATATGCTTTCAAAACTAACAAAAGAAATTAATACTGCATAACTACTTTTTTGTGGGTAAAATAATGTTGAATAACAACAAAATGAAACTGTTGCTTTCATTCTTTTTAGTGAATGGTGCTATAGGACATACTAGTTATCCAAAATTTAAACCCACGTATATTTTTATAGAATAAGAGCTGCAATACAACTAAATGTTAGGAAATATGTTTTCAAAACGAACAAAAGAAACAAATACCGCTTAACTACTTTCTTGAAGGTCAAATATTGTTTAATAACAACTAAACGAAACTGTTGCCTTCATTTCTGACATTAAATGCTTTATTTTCGGTCAGAAAATAATATAAAAAAAAACTATGGTCAGTTTTTTTTTTACCATATTTCAAAGAGCAGCAGAGATCCGCTGTAACTCAGTCGGCAATGGCAACGATCTCATAACTGAAAGATTGCGGGTTCGGAACCCGGGTCAGCTAAGATCCGCCATGTTTGTTAAAGTTGACTGGGGCGTATAAAATATGTTACTTGTCACAATGTCCTCCAAGTTCTCAATTAACACCTCTAGGGGTGACAGGCCAATGCTGTAGGTTTTCTGCTTGGTCCCTGCTTCAAAATTGCGAGGACGTACTTGATCGAAGTCATTCTTTCACCTTAATGGTGCTCATTCAAACGAAAGCCGCACCCCTTGGCCATAACAGGAGGACCTCATGGCTCAGTCGTGCTTGGTTTGTCAAAGTGGCATGAGAAGCAACATAAAAAATAGCAGAAGACCTTGTTAGATTATATAAAATATCATTTTATGATAAATATATATATTTTTTAAATTCCTACAGTGGTTTTATTTAAAAATGACGATTTTGTGAGAGTTCCATACACTGGTAAAACAATTTTTTATAAAAAAATATGTATATTAGTTTTATTTCAGAGGAAAATTGAAATTCTATTTAACCATAAGAAAATGTTTCGTATAGTAAGTTTTTTTAAATATATATCACACAATTTGAATTTGCCGAACAATGATAGAATGGTTAGGGTGCTGACCTTCGGAACCAAAGTTCGTGGGATCAAATCCCCCAGTGGCATGGATGTTTGTAGCCGTTCGAAATCGGCTTTAACCCTTTAAAGGTACCGATTAAAAATTATTTCAGATTTAACGGAATTATGTTATAAACGTTGTCTGTGAAGTTTATAAATAGGAACCATATGAAAACAAATTTTACATTAACATGGAGATGGGAAATGTTCTTTTTTTTTTTGGGGGGGGGGGAATAGTTGTGAAATTTTTTTCCTTTTACAGCATGAAAACAACAGTTTTTTAATTAATTATATTGGAAGAACAATGTATAATTATCATCAAAATGATGTAACAAATGGATAACTACACAATTTTTCATTTTTCTTTTGGGTAGGTGTTTTTATTTCAAGTCATAAGGAGAAAAATGAAATTCGAGATTTTTCATGTAAATCAAATTTAAACTAACATATTTCAAAGGGAACAATAAACTATGCAAAATTCTAGTATCTATTACTAAATAAAAGAGTGAATAACACAGAAAATCGAAACAAAAATCTTTCGGATGTTTTTAAAAAGAAGAGAAAAAAGTATTAATAGGTGTGTGATACCACTGCCCGTTAAAGGGTTAAGCAGTAGGTCAAAGTCTCATTAGACCTCGTGTTGCAAAAATAGACCGTAGCAATAAAAACCAAACCAAATCTAACCAATTTGATGTCATGGTAGGTTATGATATACAATTTTTTTTTTAAGTTTAAAAACTCTTAAACTATTAAAGACTGAAAATAACATGATATCTAAATGTCAGCGAACTTGCTTTCGAAACTATCAAAAGAAACAAAAGCTGCATTACTTCTTCCCTAGAGGTCAATACAATGTTAAACATAACAACAAAACAACAATGTTAATAACAACAAAACGATAACTGTTGCCTTCAATAGTGACATTATATGCTTTATGGTTGGTCAAGAAATGAGAGATGCAACTACTGTCAGTTTCTTTTTACCATTTGAATGAGCAACAGACCGTGTTCTTTGATGGAATCTCATTTTATAAAACATAATGTTTTCGCCGCTGAGCGGTTTTTTGATAAACACCGGTTTTAATGCGAGTTCCCTTCACCGGTATAATTACATTTGATGAAAATATAGCCGCAAAGTGCATTTGCCTTTTTCTTGTTTGGAGAGGAAGTAAATGAAGGAAGACCTGTAGCTCGTGCAAGGGGAAAATGACTTAAACTTCTGGTCTGCGGCGTTGATTAAAATGGTCTAAAAGGGTTCATTTAAATTGCAATTGCACGCATGACTACCAATTTTAGATATAGAAAATTACACGAGGGCGTATATATATGCAAATAACATAGAATATTGTAGTTCATACTCTCCCTCTCTTTCTCATACATTTACACGCGTTAGAGGGCACGCAAACACACACATGTATATATGTAAATGCAATATATATATATATATATATATCTGTGTGTATATGTGTCTGTGTGCATACACAAAATATATGTTCCAATAATAGATTTTACATTGTTATGATACAACTATACATGGATTATCCTAAAAGAGGTTCATTAAAATAAGGTCATATAAGAAATTCACTGAATTAAATAAAAATCCAATAAGCATTGTAACTTATAAAGTACTTTATAGATTTAAAAAAAAAGTTAGAATTCGGAAGCTATACCACTGGAGTAATTTTCTTAAAAACTGACAGACTGACATTTGCGTATTCAGTGTTATCTGTTTTTGACTATGTATAAATTTCTTTGTGAAATGAAGGTGAAAAATGAACGTTAGAGCTAAACACTTTGTGTATCTAAGTTGTTTTCTCACTCTCTCACACGCACTTGTGAAATATAAATATATATATATATATAGTATATATATATAATATATATATATATATATATATATATATATATATATATATATATATATATATATATATATATATATAAATAAATAATATATATATATATATAAATATAAATATATATAAATAATTTATAATTATATATATATATATATATATATATATATATATATATATATATTTATATATATATATATATATATATATATATATATAATAGTTAATATAATATATATATATATAATATATATATATATATATAAATATATATATATATATATATATATATATATATATATATATATATATATATATATATATATATATATGACTGTTTATTTAGGAGTGATCGATTTTATTTAATAATTTAAGTAGTTCTCAAACCTATACACCCTAAAATAAAACGCCGTGACACCTGTATAGATAATAATTTAATATTACTATAATTATTCATTTAAAATTACTATCATTAAATATAATTTCAATTTAATTATAGCCTATTCAAATACAAAACAATATGTTTTTCTATTTTTGCTTTAAAAAGTCACCCTTTATTTGTCTCTAAAATTTGATTTAAATATAAAATGAATATTGGTTAAGATTCCCTAAATACGATAAGTTTCTAAAAGTCACATTTTGAAACCATTTAACCGTAATTTAACTTCCATTGTTTTTTTACATATAGTTATTTTATGTTATTTAATAGATTTATTGATGTAGTAAATTTAAACTTTATTGATTCCTTTTTATTGAAATTTTCATTTCCATATCGTTTCAACAAAAATAAATCTTTTCAAATAGATTTTATTGAAAATTAGAGAACTGTAAAATCTATTAAATGTTGTGCTTCTTATTTTATTACTGAATTCCTCCCTTACAATCGAAACAATAAATGTTTATTTTGTAGACAGCTTCATTTGATAAAAAAAAATTCAATAGATGTTACTGCAATGTAACATTAGCAATTTAAAAATTATATTTCTAAAATATGATTCCAAATTCATCTTCTGAATTCATAAAAGAAAGTTCCTTTTATTTTTCACTGATATTTTTCTGGAATTTTATTTCCACGAAAATTAATTTCATTAGTTTTCTAATGTTTCTAATTGCTTATTGTTCTTTCTAATTTCTTTATGCAATTAATTTTACTATTAATTAATGTTTTTATCAACTTATAATTAATTTATGAAGCATTTTTGTATTTATTTTTTATTATTTTAGTATTATCTTTTTACAAAGTAATTGTTTTAGTAGACTGTTGGTACATGCATTTGTAAAATATCTTCGTATATGTTAAAGACATTATTTTTCCTTATATTTATAAAGCATTTTAAAAGATTCATGATTGAACCATATAATTATGAATTTCTAAAAGTAATACATGTTACAGTCTGCATCGAATAAGGTTTCCTTGGAGCAGTACTATCTACTCTTTTAATATTCTAAGGCAATGAGACTGGGACAGATTACTTAAAGACGATTATTAATTAAAGGTTAGAACGTCCATACCAGCAGTGGTATTCAATCAAATCCACGAAGTCTGGTACGGAAGAGCAATGTCCTACCCATTCTTACCTTGTTCAGCATGTATCAAATAAAAACTAAGGAAGATTCCATTCTTGAATAGTTCACTACGGCTATTTTCTTTCAATAATTTGGAGCTATTCGGTTAGTAAAGAATGCTGAAAGACAATTACTAACGAAAGGTTACGAACGTTCATACCACCAGTGGTATTCGATTAAATCCACGAACTCTAGTACGGAAGAGCAATGTACTAACCATTCTTACCTTGTTCAGCATGCATCAAATAAAAACTAAAGAAGATTGCATTCTTAAATAGTTCATTACGGCTATTTTCTTTCAATAGTTTGGAGCTATTCGGTTAGTAAAGTGTGCTGAAAGATGATTACTAACGAAAGGTTACTAACATTCATAGTGGCAGTGGTATTCGATCTAATCCACAAACTCTGGTATGGAAGACCAATGTCTTACCCATTCTTACCTTGTTTAGCATGCATCAAATAAAAACTATTCCATTCTTGAATAGTTCCCTACGGCTATTTTCTTTCAACAATTTGGAGCTATTCAGTTAGTGAACTTTTGAGGGTTTAATTAATCATAACTATGAAAGCCTTTTTTGTAATTGATTTCAATTAATTAAGTAAGAGTAAATAATTGTATAGTATTGGCGTTCTCTGAAACCAAAAAACTTGCCAAAACACCAATAAGTAAATCTCCTGAAGACTGATTAAAAAATGTTGTTCTTTTTCGCTATTTCTGTATCTCACTAGGCAGTCAAAATTGAAAGTGAAATTAGTTTATGTATCTGCTAAGTAAACAACACCAGTAATTTCACCAAATTCGCCAAGGGGTACCCTCTTCTGACGAAATACCGATGCTTTATACTTTATACTGAATCCAACATCACTGCTGTTACTAATGGAGACTTTAGCTTAAGAGTACTATGTCCCTTTAAAATAATCGAAGTATTTCGCTAAAAATTATTATGTAATTTTATTATTTATACTTGGTTTACATTCAAATGCATCAAATATAATTACCTTAGATCAAATGCAGAAAACATAAAAGAATAAATAAAATCAAGAGACTAAAATAATACTTTATATATAAGTGCATCTAAACAACTTGTATAATATTTACGATGATCTTTGAAATAAAAAAAGCATAAAATACATCAAAGCATATTTCTTATTAATTTTGTTATAGGATAGGCCGATTACATGTCCCTTTATGGTGACACTGTGTGATATTGTGTGATAACCCTTACCCCGATACTCTGTCCCTCTAAAATAATCGAAGAATTTCGCTAAATTTTATTATATATTTTTATTATTTACACTGTATTTACATTAAAATGCATCAAATAAAATTACCTTAGATCAAATACCGAAAACATAAAACCATAAATAAAACCAAGAGACTAACATAATACTTTATATATAAGTGCATCTAAACAACATGTATAATATTTATGATGATCTTTGAAATAAAAAAAGCATAAAATATATCAAAGTATATTTCTTATTAATTTTGTTATAGGATAGGCCGATTACTACATAGTAAAATAGGAAATAAATATAACTGTAGCGTATAAAAACGACTTATTTTATTATCTCTATGTTTAACCACAAAAGCGATAGTGCATAAAAGAAATATTACCAGGAAGAGAAGCCATATTGTTTAAGCTTGTTATAAGAACAACACTATACTTTGCTCAGAGAATAAATACCTCCATAATAGTATCAAAGCATTTATCTCCGAAAGTAATAATAAATGTAATATTCTTTCGCCAATTGCTCTATTATTTGCATACTAGCTGCTTCGTAACCTGCCTTTAGCCTATGTATTTACCGTTCACAAATGAAAAGTTGTATTTTTTAAGATTTAAATTGTTTGTAGAATATATTACACAAGCAGTGGTTTTAAGAATTTAAAAAATGGAACAGCTTTGTTTCAAAATATGAATAGCACATTTTATTTTAGTTTTCTGCATAAACTTAACACTTTATTTTGTGATTTATTTTTCCATTTGGTATATAAAAAGTAATTACATTTTTTGAGTGATTATTTAAATCGAAATTAGTTACGTATTTAAATAGAAATTCCAAGCCCAGTCTTACCAAATGGTGGTTTGGTTTTGGAGTGCTACGATCTACTTTTTGCAACACGAGGGCTAATGATACCGGGACTTACACCTTAAAGCCGATTCCGAGTAAAGTTCTCTCATTTATCTAGACAAGCACTGCTTGATATCACAATTATGGTATAGATTTATTTAACCTGAGAAAATGGCGAGATGAAGTCAAAGAGACAGAACTAAAAATATTTAAATATTTAAATTCAAATAATTCATCAAGTAAATTTCGTCAAAAAACCTTAAAACTTGTAATACTTTAAAGAACATTTTTAAGCACCATCCATGAATTAAGCTACATAAAAGATTAATTAGTTTATAAAGTAATTAAAAGAAACAAATTAAATGGCTTTAAAATTCACTCGCCAAGTCCAGTTTAGGATTAATATAAAATGATTCCCATATAAAAGTTGGAATAATATTTTCTATACTGAAATCTAAATGAAAGAAGTCGTTCAATTTAAATTGATAAAATAAAATAAATCAAGCAAATATAATCAAAATGCAAAATATATGTTATTATTTGAAAGCATATTTTAAATTTCTCAAATGATTAAATTACTAAAATAATTTAATAATTTTGCACCTTTTTAAAAGAAAAATATGCCAAATGACACCAAAAGAATAGCCAAATTAAATTTAGATTTTAAAATGTGTTCTTTTTCAACACCTATATTACCTCTGAACATTTGGACCTCATTTTGGCGCTTAATTATCAAGAAAGTACATAAAATAAAATAGAATCGCCAATTAGGAAGTAATAAAATAAGACTGCAGTCTAAAAATTATATAAATGAAAATGGCGAAAAAGAATACAAAATGAAAGAAATATTGCAAATTAAAATTTCCGAAAGAAAATATGGCAAGTAAATATACTCCAAAAAGAATAAACGTATCTCAAAGAGTATTTTGAATGCTCTCAGGTGATTATAATACTTAAAGTATGTTAATTATTAAAAGAAGTATGTAGTTATTCTATAGGATTGGCTTAGCTGTTTTGAAATGCATAGGTAAAATACACACACAACAGATATATACCAAATATTTTATATAGAGAAATTATGTGATTCTTACCCTGACAAAGTGTGACATAAGTGTATTGTATAGAATGTACCTTGGATAACAGTTTTCATATCACTTTCATTAATGGCAGTGAGGAATACAAAAATTCATAAAGCTTAATAGAGAGGGGGAAAAGTCTTACATGTGCATTTTAACAATAATAAAATATAATAGTGTCTAATAATAAAATACATTGATTTTACTATGAGATTTAATTTAGCGAAATAAAACTAAGTTCGAATCGTGCAATTCTGAGTGTCTCACCTATATTTAAAAAACTTTTTTTTTATACTTAAAAACCATCGACTTTTTAAGAATCTAGTGAAGACATTGATAAGACTGTTAAATAAGACAGAAGAAATCTCCAAATAAACATATTGTTTAGAAAAAAAATATTTTGCTTTTTGCTTTGACTTTCATACTTTTGCCAACTCTTCCTGAAATAAAGGAGAGGGAATGATTATCGTTTTGATTATAAACCAATTTTTCCCAAGAAAAATTCATTCATTTATTTATCTAAAGCCAAGAAATTAAATATCTGAAACGGTAGAAATTAATAATTTAAAAGCTTTCAATAATTAATCTATCAGCAGATCAATTTATCCTAGATATCAGATTGTGATTCGTACTAAATTTCTTTCAGATGAGAAATATCAGTAAATGATTGGAAATAGGTCGATATGTCCCCGAAATCACGAATCGATAGGTGATTTTGGGCCCATCATCTTTGACAGCTTAGTATGTATGTATATTTTAATGCCTTCAATAGACATAACTGTTTGTAATCATTCAAGTTTCACAACAGATATACTGGTATAATTCGAAGTATCGGCAATACTTCTTATAACGTTAAACTGGCATTGAAACTAGTAGCATTTTAACGGGATTTAACTGCATTTTTTTTCATTAATCAATTTAGTTGGGAATAAGAAAGGGTTTGTGCTATCTTCATGTGCGTAATATTGTGACTATTTCAAGTTAATAAAAGCCAATTAGAATTTGCAATAATAAAAATATAACTTTAAAAATACTTCTTAAAAGCCAGCAATATAATATTCAACTAACACTGAATTATTCTAACAGGCTAACTAAATCAATACTTTTCTGTCAGACTTCAAAAATAATTAACTGACTTGGATGATATGATGGGAGACCATTTAAAATGAAGAGTTATTCATACTTTTGCAATTTTAAACAGACACGTGATTTTAATAAATGCAGTGTGATCGAATGGAACATTTGATACATTGTTTCATTCATCGTCCCCGTTAAAAATGAAACGCCCGTTTTAATCTATAAATTCATCTGGACAACAGAGGACGTCTAATTAGAGCAACTCGGGAATGTGTCACCCATTTTGAATTCTGTTCGTACACATTGTCTTCTTTGCCATATTAACTATGGTAATCGATTTGTATTAACGTAGATAATCGAAAATGTCAGTCTTTCACAATAAGATATTTGTGAACTAATTCGATTTAAAGCTAAATGCTTCATATTAAAATTTCAGAAACATTTGTTGGAATAAACAGAATCACCTCTGTTCTGTATGAAAAAAGTTTTCTATACGGGTAGGAATTTGATGTTTAGTCTAATTTAAATTTATTTGCCCTTATTTTTTTTATAGAGTTTCTGAAACATTAAATATATTATAGATTTTACAATTGTGTAAATCTCAGAACAAGTACCATAATATAGGATTTACTCATAGAAGTGTTGAGTTGGGTAGCGTTAAGGTCACACCCTAACGCCACTCTTCTATGACACATCTATGACACAGGACCGAGGTTCGATCCATTGACTGGGCAAGCTTGACTCAGCCTTTCACCATTTCAGTGGGTAGACAAACAGAGGACCAAGATTGCTTGGGAACTAAACAACGGGAGTTCCGTGTAGGGTTGACCATCTAACGGGAACATATGCTTCTCACCAAAGGGCACTTGGTATTGGAAATGGAGATTGACACCGTAAGCCCTGGCCCCCTAGAGGCTGTTGCTCTGAAGTTTTTAGTTTAGTTTTACTTACAGAATGTAACAAGAAGTTACATTCGATTCAGTTTACCCCTTCTCGTGAGCCATCGTCAGTCACATACAGTACAGGACCTAGGACTAGAAGAACTTCGGACTTTTCTCAACCAATAGAAGGGCCCTTTGCATTTTCGGGATTCTGACCCCTCCGTTCTCGAGTGAACCCTTGTTTTTTCTCCGCGGAGCAGTCGGATTTTTTTAGAGGACAAGGTTATTACCAGATTAGAGAAGAGGGTGAATGCTGCTGGTATCCACTTCTTGCGGTATAGGCATTTTTACAGCGACTCGAGAAAGAGGGAAATCAACGCCTTATTATTTTTTAGGGCCGACGCCGACTCAAGAGCTGTAGTCGATATCTACAAATGATAAGTTGATTCCAGTTGTGTTACTTAGGCATTTAATTGTATAAAATTATTTCATCAAGACATATGTGTCCATTTACTTATAGTCCAATATATAAGACATTTCTGATTTTTTTAACAACATGTAAAAAATACAGCTACATTTAAACCTATTTATTACTCTGCATTTATAAAAAAAAAATTTAAATTTTTTTTGCTTTTTCTCAATTACTTTTTCTCAATGGTGAATTGATTCAAATACAGTGCTTACACATTTACCTATAATCAATGTTATGAGTAAGTATATATTTATGATATTGTTACAATTTTTTTTATATATTATACCAGCCTTAGCTTCTATACATAATTAGTGATGCTACATGGTCTTTTGAACACATTTTGGCTCTTTTAATTTCAGATAATATATGAAAAATACATAAAAAGACTGTATTTAGAAGACACTACCAATTTATCTTTTACTTTCGTAGCTAAAAAGTAGCAGTTATCTGTAAATTATAATCACATTCGTTTCTCAGGGTTCTTTGTACAACCAGTTTTGTATTAAGCCTTTAGATGTTAAAGAATTACCTACACAAAAAATTCGTAATAATTAAGAAGGAATTGGCGTTCCAACTAAATTTATATTTTAGCAGCTGATTTGCACTATTTCCATTATACTACCTTTTGAATATCATTATTTTCTTTATTTATACCTTAAAACAAAACATTTTAGAAAACGCTGTATAATATGCTATATTCAGATAAATTACTGTTTGCTAAGTAACATATTAGCTCAACTAGTTTTGTCACACGGTCAAAAGCATGAATATTGTTAAGATAGTGTTATTTGTTGTCGATCAGCCATTTTAATGTCCATTATATTTTCCACATAACATAATAGGATGAGGATAACACACACACACACACACACACACACACACACACACACACATATATATATATATATATATATATATTTATATATATATATATATATATATATATATAAATATGTATGTATGTATATATATATATATATATATATATGTGTATATGTCAGGTCTAAAAAAAAAGAAATCTTTTATAATAATAAAATAAATGAAAAAGACTCACGTTCGAGTAAGCTTTTAGGAAAATCAGGTCAGGCGGAAGCATTTTGAAACAATTTGGAGAGCTTGCAAACAGATAAGATCAGTCAGCGCGTGGACATGGAACTGTGAACACCTATTACACGTATATATGTGTGTATATATATACATACATATATACATATGTACATATATATATACATATATATATATATATATATGTATGTATGTATATATATATACATGAATATCTATATATCTATATATATGTATATATATATATATATATATATATATGTATATATTATGTAATATATCAAAATTATTTAACTTTATATATTTCTTCAAAAAATCCTCTTTTCCATATATATATGTATCTATATATATCTTTACAGTCTCAACATGGTGTGTTCAACGGAGTATTTTCATATACATATATATATACTGTCATAAAACTGTAAACTTTCTGTCTATACAGCAATTTCCCAGGTGTTGGCGGAACATATATTTCGCGTTTTGCTGATATACACACACACACACACATAAATATATATATATATTTGTTGTATATATGTATATATATCTCTGTATGTATATGTATATATATAGAGCATATATACTTTTGATATGTATATATTGTCCAGAAGGATATATGTGCCGTGTTGCCGCTCTGAAATAAAGTTTTAAATATAGACTTTGAATATATCTTGAATATGATATATATATATCTAGCTATGAATATATTATATTGTATTTTATATATAAAATATATATTTATATATATATATATATACAGACACACTATAACACACACACACACACACACACACATATATATATATATATATATATATATATATATATATATATATATATATATATATATATATATATATATATATATATATATATATATATATATATATATATATATATAATCTCTTAGTGCACCAACATACACATTAATATATCCTTTATGACAAGTCTTTGATATATTTCCTGCGTAGCAAATTGTATGAATTTTAAATGTAACGATATATATTTCCGTATTAAATATACAAGTAAAATTAATTCACTAAAATATATCTGTTCATTTTAAAACTAATTATTTTTATATCGTAAAATACTAGAAAAGAAATGTTAAGCTAGAAACTAATGAAATATTTACCTGCAGCAAGATGAATATTTAAAAAGAGTAATGAACATTAGGTACTTCCAATTCCAGAAACATTAATTTTGATTCCCGAATGGGGGGCTAACACAGCTGCTGCGATGCAGTCCTTACTTATATATCATTTTCATATTCATTAATGCTGTGTTCGTCTCCTAGAAAATTTTAGAAGTTCAGTTTAGGAATGCATAATCAAATTACAGCTTCTGTTATCATTTCAGTTTGCGCACTTGTATAACCCAAGTACACCACATGTCACAGGGGGAGACATCTTTCTGAAGAACTCTGCGGGGAATTTATCGTCAATTTATTTGACAGTCTAGGAAAACCACGTTCCAAATTTAAAATGCAAATCTGCAATTAGAGTCAGCAATGTGAGCAAGAGAGGACCAAATTATTCGTATAAATCTTAAGAACGTTGAACACATTTCACATTGTATACTTTTAATTGATTGAAAAATTTGTCTTAAAATTTTTACCAAAACTTTATCTGTCTCAGTTAAATACTTAATAAGAATTAGAAATTGTTATTCCTAAACTTACCATGGAAATAAAAATACAGTACAACCTCTATTATCCGAACTAATTGGGACTAAACCTATTTCGGATAATCGAGAAGTCATCAATAATTATCTAGTTTAATAGGGAGTATCATCATTGTATTGGTTAGTGTATACTTTTAATTGATGGAATATTTGTCTTAAAATTTTTACCGAAACTTTATCTGTCTCAGTTAAATACTTAATAAGAATTAGAAACATTTATTCGTAAACTTACCATGGAAATAAAAATACAGTACAACCTCTATTATCCGAACTAATTGGGACTAAACCTACTTCGGATAATCGAAATTTTTAGATAATCGAGAAATCATCAATAATCATCTAGTTTAATATAGAGTATCATCATTGTATTGGTTAGTGTATACTTTTAATTGATGGAATATTTGTCTTAAAATTTTTACCGAAACTTTATCTGTCTCAGTTAAATACTTAATAAGAATTAGAAACATTTATTCCTAAACTTACCATGGAAATAAAAATACAGTACAACCTCTATTATCCGAACTAATTGGGACTAAACCTACTTCGGATAATCGAAATTTTTGGATAATCGAGAAATCATCAATAATCATCTAGTTTAATAGGGAGTATCATCATTGTATTGGTTAGTGTATACTTTTAATTGATGGAATATTTGTCTTAAAATTTTTACCGAAACTTTATCTGTCTCAGTTAAATACTTAATAAGAATTAGAAACATTTATTCCTAAACTTACCATGGAAATAAAAATACAGTACAACCTCTATTATCCGAACTAATTGGGACTAAACCTACTTCGGATAATCGAAATTTTTAGATAATCGAGAAATCATCAATAATCATCTAGTTTAATATAGAGTATCATCATTGTATTGGTTAGTGTATACTTTTAATTGATGGAATATTTGTCTTAAAATTTTTACCGAAACTTTATCTGTCTCAGTTAAATACTTAATAAGAATTAGAAACATTTATTCCTAAACTTACCATGGAAATAAAAATACAGTACATCCTTATTATCGATAAACTATTTGGGACTAAACCTATTTCGATAAGCGATGAAAACCTCTATTATCCGAACTAATTGGGACTAAACCTATTTCGGATAATCGAGAAGTCATCAGTAATCATCTAGTTAATAGGTAGTATCGTCATTGTATTGGTTAGTGTATACTTTTAATTGATGGAATAATTTGTCTTAAAATTTTTACCAAAACTTTATCTGTCTCAGTTAAATACTTAATAAGAATTAGAAACATTTATTCCTAAACTTACCATGGAAATAAAAATACAGTACAACCTCTATTATCCGAACTAATTGGGACTAAACCTACTTCGGATAATCGAGAAGTCATCAATAATTATCTAGTTTAATAGGGAGTATCATCATTGTATTGGTTAGTGTATACTTTTAATTGATGGAAAAATTTGTCTTAAAATTTTTACCGAAACTTTATCTGTCTCAGTTAAATACTTAATAAGAATAGAAACATTTATTCCTAAACTTACCATGAAAGTAAAAATACAGTACAACCTCTATTATCCGAACTAATTGGGACTAAACCTACTTCGGATAATCGAGAAATCATCAATAATCATCTAGTTTAATAGGTAGTATCGTCATTGTATTGGTTATTGTATACTTTTAATTGATGGAATAATTTGTCTTAAAATTTTTTACCAAAACTTTATCTGTCTCAGTTAAATACTTAATAAAAATTAGAAACATTTAGTCCTAAACTTACCATGGAAATAAAAATACAGTAGAACCTCGATTATCCGAACTTAATTGGGACCAAACCTAATTCGGATAATCGAAATTTTTGGATAATCGGGAAATCATTAATAATCATCTAGTTTAATAGATAGTATCGTCATTGTATTGGTTATTGTATACTTTTAATTCATGGAATATTTGTCTTAAAATTTTTACCGACCGAAACTTTATCTGTCTCAGTTAAATACTTAATAAGAATTAGAAACATTTATTCCTAAACTTACCATGGAAATAAAAATACAGTACAACCTCTATTATCCGAACTAATTGGGACTAAACCTATTTCGGATAATCGAGAAGTCATCAATAATTATCTAGTTTAATAGGGAGTATCATCATTGTATTGGTTAGTGTATACTTTTAATTGATGGAATAATTTGTCTTAAAATTTTTACCGAAACTTTATCTGTCTCAGTTAAATACTTAATAAGAATTAGAAACATTTATTCCTAAACTTACCATGGAAATAAAAATACAGTACAACCTCTATTATCCGAACTAATTGGAACTAAACCTACTTCGGATAATCGAAATTTTTGGATAATCGAGAAATCATCAATAATCATCTAGTTTAATAGGGAGTATCATCATTGTATTGGTTAGTGTATACTTTTAATTGATGGAATAATTTGTCTTAAAATTTTTACCAAAACTTTATCTGTCTCAGTTAAATACTTAATAAGAATTAGAAACATTTATTCCTAAACTTACCATGGAAAGAAAAAATACAGTAGAACCTTGATTATCCGAACTAATTGGGACTAAACCTACTTCGGATAATCGAAATTTTTAGATAATCGAGAAATCATCAATAATCATCTAGTTTAATATAGAGTATCATCATTGTATTGGTTAGTGTATACTTTTAATTGATGGAATATTTGTCTTAAAATTTTTACCGAAACTTTATCTGTCTCAGTTAAATACTTAATAAGAATTAGAAACATTTAGTCCTAAACTTACCATGGAAATAAAAATACAGTAAAAACTCGATTATCCGAACTAATTGGGACCAAACCTACTTCGGATAATCGAAATTTTTGGATAATCGAGAAATCATCAATAATCATCTAGTTTAATAGGGAGTATCATCATTGTATTGGTTAGTGTATACTTTTAATTGATGGAATATTTGTCTTAAAATTTTTACCGAAACTTTATCTGTCTCAGTTAAATACTTAATAAGAATTAGAAACATTTATTCCTAAACTTACCATGGAAATAAAAATACAGTACAACCTCTATTATCCGAACTAATTGGGACTAAACCTACTTCGGATAATCGAGAAATCATCAATAATCCTCTAGTTAATAGGTAGTATCGTCATTGTATTGGTTATTGTATACTTTTAATTGATGGAATAATTTGTCTTAAAATTTTTACCAAAACTTTATCTGTCTCAGTTAAATACTTAATAAGAATTAGAAACATTTATTCCTAAACTTACCATGGAAATAAAAATACAGTACAACCTCTATTATCCGAACTAATTGGGACTAAACCTACTTCGGATAATCGAGAATCATCAATAATCATCTAGTTTAATAGATAGTATCGTCATTGTATTGGTTATTGTATACTTTTAATTCATGGAATAATTTGTCTTAAAATTTTTACCGAAACTTTATCTGTCTCAGTTAAATACTTAATAAGAATTAGAAACATTTATTCCTAAACTTACCATGGAAATAAAAATACAGTACAACCTCTATTATCCGAACTAATTGGGACTAAACCTACTTCGGATAATCGAGAATTCATCAATAATCCTCTAGTTCAATAGGTAGTATCGTCATTGTATTGGTTATTGTATACGTTGAATTGATGGAATAATTTGTCTTAAAATGTTTACCAAAACTTTATCTTTCTCAGTTAAATACTTAATAAGAATTAGAAACATTTATTCCTAAACTTACCATGGAAATAAAAATACAGTACAACCTCTATTATCCGAACTAATTGGGACCAAACCTACATCGGATAATCGAGAAATCATCAATAATCATCTAGTTTAATAGGGAGTATCGTCATTGTATTGGTTATTGTATACTTTTAATTCATGGAATAATTTGTCTTAAAATTTTTACCGAAACTTTATCTGTCTCAGTTAAATACTTAATAAGAATTAGAAACATTTATTCCTAAACTTACCATGGAAAGAAAAAATACAGTAGAACCTTGATTATTTCAACTATTTGGACCCAAACCTACTTCGGATAATCAAAATTTTCGGATGATCGAGAATTCATCAGTAATCATCTAGTTTAATAGGTAGTATCGTCATTGTATTGGTTATTATATACTTTTAATTTACACATCTTGCTCAGTGATTCGGGTGAGAATTGAAACCATAGCCTATATAAACGATCTGCTATGTTTGAAAACAGAGTCTGAACCCTCTGAAGTATAGGCAACCGTGAATGATAGATGTGACGCTTACGTTTTTATTCCTAACTAATCATATTATGGTTCTGTAAAAGCAAAACTGATGCTTTCTCGGTAAAAACTAATATTTTTATTAGTTCAGTAGAACCTCGATTATCCGAAGTAATTGGGACCAAACCTACTTCAGATAATCGAATTTTTTGGATAATCAAGAATTCATCAATAATCGTCTAGTTTAATATGTAGTATCGTCATTGGTGGACAATACTGGAGAAAGAGTTGCTTCTCTGGATGATTTCAGTTAAGAGAGAACTTATATAGGTGTTATACGGGAGAAAAACTAGGAAATTTTACACACCTTGCTCAGTGATTCGGTTAGAATTGAACCCATAGTTTATATAAACGATCTGCTATGTTTGAAAACATAGTCTGAACCCTCTGAAGTATAGGCAATATGAAGTAATATGTAGTATCGTCATTGATGCAATAACATTCGATTATTCTGGGATTCTGCATTATGACCTTCCACACTTCGAAATGTGTGTTTTTGTTTAGAACAGGGACTTTTAAAAGTGGGGAAGAGTACACTCATACCGAATATTGTACTTGCGAGAAGGAACTCTAATAAAGTTAATTCCAAAATATTTAAGTGCACTCGTAGTTTGGAAAGGACGGTTTGCTTACAAAAGTAATGTTTAAAAAAGAAAACTTTAAAAATGCATGTTCGTAAAGAGAAAATTTCGGATGATAGTAGAAAGTGAAGAAGGAACAGACTTCTGTTGTCCGAGAGTTTCGGTTATTAGACGTTCGGATAATCTATGTTCTAGAGTATTCATATAATATCTATATCTATGAATACACCTCCACACATACACTAAAAATATATAACATATTTATGCGTGTGTGTGTGCATGTATGCTTGTATCTATGCAATTAATTATTTATTATCTTCAAAATATTATTGTGTCGTTATTTAGGGTGAATAAATAAAAAACTGGCTAATTATTATCATTAAACTGTTATTGCGTTGTTATTTAGGTTGAATAAATCCAAAACTGACTAATTATTATCATCAAAACGATATAGCGTTGTTATTTAGGTTAAAATATGTTAAACTGATTAATTATTACCATCAAATGCTATTTCGTTATTTAGTTAGATTGAATAAATCAAAAATTGGTTAATTATTAATTTCAAAATATTGCGTTGTTACCTAGGTTGAATAAATCCAAAATTGTTTACTTATTATCGTCAAAATGTTATTGCGCTATTATTTAGGTTGATTTGGGAGCGTTACGGTCAGCTCTTTGCAATACGAGGGCTAAAGAGACCGGGACCTACTGTTTAAAGTCGATTCCGAACAGCTACGAGCGTCTATGCCATAGAGGGACTCGAACTCCGGTTCCGAAGGCCAGCACCCTAACCATTCGGCCATCGTCCACATTATTTGGGTTGAATAAATTCAAAATTGGCGTTTTTGCGTTGCCCGAACTGAGTTCGGGAGTCACAGGCAAAGGGTTGAACTAAGTTAGCTGTGACTGTTCAGATAGAAAATCCTCCTTACCAATGAGACAAAAAATAACGGTCACCTTTAATTATATAAAAATTTGATATGATCAATAATATATTAAATTTTTAAAAAAATTAAAGAAAAACGAAAATGAATTAAATATGAAATTGCACTACACCCACACTTGCCAATTTTGAAAAACATGACTAAGGAGATAAAGGAAAGACATTCCTTTTAGGTCATCGCCTTCCACGTGCGATAAATAATATATAGACACAATCTTTTTTTTTTACCTTAAACCTCTTTTGAGTGAGCAGGTCTCCTAAAAAACTCTGATCTTTTCAGGAAATATTCAACAAATTTTTAAATAAAGAGTTTATTTTAATGAATGAACATGTCATTTGAATGCCTCCTTGAGTATAAAGATATCGTCTAAATGTAGAAACATATTCTATTTATAGAAATAACTATTAAAATAAATGAATTCTGTTTCATGTCTAGGCACTAAGGTTTATTTTGAAAAAAAAAATATAGAATTTCATCAAAAATATTTTTTAAATTTTTAGACGAATTATCCGTATTTAGAATATAAATAAATCAAATAACCATAAAGCTTCACCAAATATCGTGCAAAAAATATAAAATAATGGTTATTGTAAAATTATGTAGTTAAGGAAAGCTTTCAATTTGTTGTTTTTTAATGTATTGAAAATTATGGAAAAGCGTTCCCCTGACGTACAGATAACCTTGAAGGGTTAAATTTTCTTTTTTTCCCATGCAGCAGGGAAAATGCATAAGTATCGTAACACTATAGAGAGATCGACCGATATCAACTACAAACTGTTACTTACTTAACATCACCTACATAGCACGTGCAGCTTGAAGAATGTTACGTACGCGTAACAATTCTTCTTCACACTGTGTTTTTCTAATTTAGAATCAGGGACCAAGAAGAAGGCCCTAGGATTGGGCTGTCCCCTCCAGGAGAGTCGTTGAACAATTGACATTACGATCATAAACCTATTATAAGTGCTCCAGCCTCCATTAATGAACACGGTGAATCTCTGGTCTTTATAAACCTCCGGTCATGACCTCGATGGCGTTTCTGATTGATTTTTTACAGCTTCTGTTAAGGAATCTTGTAGATTGTTTTTAACATATGTATATATAAATTTAAATTTTTTTATATTATTTGTTCTACAGTTTTATTATAATCAGTTAGATGAGATATTTAACGCATTTTTAAGAGTTTAAACAAGTCTTAAAATTAGTTTTGCATAATTTTAGTGTAATTAAAGTGCTGTGGTATGAGGTACACACGTATATATGCACAACTAGCTTAATTAAGCAGCAGTTCTTATTGGTTTATCGAAAGACGTGTAATTTCCATATTGATTATGTGCTTCCAACCTAAAATGGGCAATATAAAGTATTTAAAGAATTATGATCTGCGGAAGTAAATGAGCTTTCAGAATTCACAAGACTCGTTTAGAAATTATGAAAACCCTGAAGGGAATAATCAGTGTCTTAATGACCTAATGAACATTTCAGTGAACATTGCCATTTCTTAAAAGACGAATTTGCTATTTTTATTCGCATGCTCAAACATTGAATCCCTTCCCAAATGACAAATAGTACATTCCAAATATAGTGTGTATGCCTGAATTACATTATTGAAAAATAACTTTTACTAGCATTATTAAGGATATTCTGTATTTATGTATGCTGTGTATGCAGGGCCGTGCTTGTGCTATTGGCCGTCTTCGTACAAGGCAGTATTTCTCCTCCTATTTCTGCGTTCTAGGTAGTATTTGACCAACCCCTATCAAGGCGTAAAGACTTGAACACTACAACCATTTACACGTAAAACAGTTAGTTTCATACAACAAATTATTTAATATTTACAGAAATTATATATACAAATATGCAAGTTCAAAATTTTAAACATAGACGTTTATACGTTCCCCCACATACGTTGATATTCTTGACATAGGAGTGCTAGGTTGTAAATTGGAACACAACTTCGAGAGAAAACCATTAAAGAACAAGATTATCTTTGGCCTTGGAGCTCTTAATCCTTTAGCTATTAGATCCTTGTCTTTTACAACTGAACTACCACTGTTGCCACCTTTTACAATAAAATATGAATGTTTAAGAAATTAGTCGTTGATCATCGTAAATTTTAATGTTAATATGCTGAAATTTCTATTTTCAACAAACTGTTTTGAATAATATGGGAAGATCATCATTATTTGCCTAAATCAAGGACTTGAAAATTTATTTCAGAACTTAACACAGTATAGATATGTTTATTATGTTAATGATATTTAAGTATTAACAACTTACAAAGAGAGATTCGTTTTCCAACTCTGAGCTTATTAGGTCACCTGCACATATTGCGTTCTGTCAAATATAACTAAATAAATTAAAAGGTTATTCCCAACCATTAAAAGATTTTTATGTCGTGTTCGTTAAGGGTGACTGGGGCACGTAATATATGTTTGTGGTCACAATGTCATCCAAATTCTCAATCAATACCTCTGGGATTGACAGTCCAAGTCTATGGGTTTTCTCTTGGTCCCTGCTTCAAAATTACGAGGGCCCACTTGAGCATAAGTCGTACTTTTACACATGAGGTGCTCCTTGAATGAAAGGCTCACCCCTTTGCTCCTTTGCCTCCGGCTCAATCGTGCTTGGTTTGACCAAGTGGCATAAGATAGCAACAACAACAAGATTTTTATTTTGAATTGGTGATTTCTTTGTATATCGCGAGCTACTTGTTAGGAATCAATAGATTAGGTTTACATACATGTCCATTCACACACTAGAGATACTCCAGTTTTTTATATAATGTCAACAAAATTTCATTTGATGACTGGCATACCACAAAGCGTTTTCTCAAAATTCTAGAAGCGTATGATAAGATTTGTGACAGTTTAAATTTCTTGAGCAAAATCACATCTGATAGAACATCCAACCTATCTATCATTTTGCTATGACTGACTATGCGTTATTTTTTAATCTAAAGAAAATTTGAGTGGTCTTTAGATTGAAGAGGATATGAAAACATACATTGCATCGATTTCATGAAAAGGATAATTTGGGTTTGGTTTGGTTTGGAGTGCTATGGTCTACTTTTTGCAACACGAGGGATAATGAGACCGGGACCTGCTGCTTAAAACCGATTCCGAAAGGCTACGAACATCCATGCTGCAATGGGATTCGAACGCATGAACTCCGGTACTATAGGCCAGCACTCTAACCATTCGGCCATCGACCGGTCGGATGGTTTGGGACTTTGCAAAATGGAAAATATTTTTCAAATCGACGGATCATGAAATCGGAATTTTCTACTTATTGTCGATTTCGAATGGATAAGCAGATTAATTCTTTAATCGGGATAAGACCTATAAACGTCATCATTAATGTATATTAATGAGGTAAATTTGGTACTTAAGCTTAGAAAGAAAATTAAAGTAATAAAATATTTGATTGTAAAACGAGTTTAAACATAATTACCATATAACTACCTTCGCAGAAAAGTTTTTATCGTACAGTTTCATAGAAATAGTAATTTAATACATTATATAAGTAATTTAATAAATTTTATAGAAAAAGTAATTTGATTTTAATTTAATAATTCTATAGAAATGTTTGATACCTTCGCAGAAAAGTTTAGGAGTATCTCTATGTTTGTATGGACATGCATGTGAACCTATCAGGTTTCTATCAGGTCGTTCGCTATCTACAAAGAAATCACCAATTTATAATTAACCCCTTCACTGTTTTGCCCGTACGCCGTACGGGCACAGTTTTCGGGCCTTTACTGATTTGCCAGTACGGCGTACAGGCAATCTGATTTCTATTTCTCTTGCACTGTTTCGCCCGTATTTTTTCCAATTTTAGTAACAAATTTTTCGTATAGATGTCCAGTAAATGATAGTTTGCAGTTTATTGTATTTTCTACTCTGATTGGATCAAAAGCGTGTGTTTTTTTCGCATGTTTTGTATCAGAAGACGAATTGTTATCTTTCAGTGTATAGCGTTCTGGTTATATTTTACTAACCACCTGATAAATTTATTGATGCAAGAGTTGAATAATATATTTTTACTTTTAAATAATGGATAATTCAGAGCGTATGGAGCTAATTTCTTATTCGAACTGCGACTCGGAATCAGAAACTGAATTATCTGTAAATGATAGAAGCAAAAGTTTACTAGATGATCTAAATAGTAGTGACTCTGATAGTAGTAAAGATGGAATCAGACAATTTTTTGAAATTAATTGTGATAATCCTTCGATTCCGCCTCCTAGATTTGCTTTCACTGGAATTTCAAAAATTAACTTGGATATCGATGAGACCAAAGGTAAACTTCAGTTCTATGATGCTTTCATAGAAAGAGAAAAAGAAAGAGAGAAAAGTAAATGCTTAAAAATGTGAGAAATGTTAATTTTAATGACATATATTTACTTAAAAATGTAAAATGAACAAAAAAATGTAATAAATGTGACATTTTTTGACCGAATTCTGGAAAAAAAAATGAAACTGTCAAAGGGTTAAAAACTTTTAATGTTAGGGAATAACCTTTTCATTTATATTCACATATATTCTTTGGAATTTAATGAAATTAGTTTATTAATGTTATCTACGAACCTTATAAATGCAAAAGGCATTAAAGTTTTTCTTTGCAATCCCTAGAGGGGTTTGCTTTAGAGAATACCATAGGAGGAATTGAGGGGGGTTAACTGACAAACCCATTCCCTTGTACATAATACTTTTTTAAATTTTAATTGTATTGGAAGAACAATAAATAAATCTCCTTAAAAAAGTAAAATAAATAAATAGTTTAACAGTTTATAAGTTTTGTTTCAATAGATACTTTTGTTTGTGGTCATAAGTGAAAAACAATTGCATTACTAACTTTCCAGTTACAGGAAGTATAAACACGTATATTTCAAAGAAAAAATAAATTAAATGTAGTATTGTCATTTATTGTAAGTTTTAAATGTCAAAAACATAAAAAAAATCGAAAAAAATCAATATTTCTCCAAAAATTAGAGAAAACAAATGTTTAACAAGAGGTTCCGCTGCTAAACCACTGTCCACTAAAGGATTAATACTGAAATTTTTATGTATCATTATTCGATATTCAGTGGATTAAGCAGGAACAATGAAAAGCATTTTACCCTTTAAACCTTATCTATCATTAGTTCAACTCACATACGGTATGAAATTGAAATATAAATGAATGAATCTATTACCATAAACCTACCATCATTGTTACTTCTCTTATCTAAGTTGTTACTAAAAGCTTTGAGCTTCCATTAAAAATAAGTTACATTTAACTTCAGATTTTGTTCCGAGATAAAACAAACGCATACGTTCTAAAAAGCTGTGTTATTCCTGAAACTTGCCACTTCATTTATTATGCAGTAAATGGAATGACATTCTGAATAATTAAATTTAGACGCAAATATAATTACAGCTTTCACTTATTTTGTATACTTATCTAATCCTTTTTGAATCCCTTTTCTCATAATGAGACACAATTTATTTTATTGCAGACATCTAGCTGGTGAATTGCTTTACTTTAAAAGAGCGATTATTATTTGTACTTCTGTAACTTTAAAATCTCTTAACTGGTTTGTTAACGGATTTCAAAGTTGAACGGTTAACATTTTATACTCGATTTAATTTTATGTTTACTACATAATAAATGAACTGATATTTTTTTTTTGCTAATTTGGAACTTTAATGTTTTTAAAGTGAGGATTTAGGAATAAATAAACGAAAACGTGTCAGTGTTTTCCCGACAACAAAACTTTTTGATAATTTATGCTTCCGGTGATGAAAACATTTCATTTTATTATTTGAGACATTTAACTTTACAGTCATTAACTTTGTTATCTTATTTTACAGTTTATTGTATTTAATAAAAACTTCCAAATATACTACTGAATGTTTGATGAAAGTAATGCTATTTCAGTGCAATATTTTTATTCCAACCACTAGCAAAACTTGCCCTAGTTTTCAGTACAAAGTTGTACTAGAAATATATTTTTAATAAAAGCAGGTGCTTAAAAACAAGTCTTTGATGAGTTAAAGGCTCCACCTCTGAGATCTCTATTTAACTGAATCAAACTTTTCTATACATCCATGATATAATATCTTATTTATAACATCTATTTCTTTTGTAATAGAAAATTTATGTCAATCACAGATTCATTAGCACACTCACTCTTAAAATCGCTTAAAGTTTTCGTTGTACGTGTGTGCAAGATGTAAGGCTTTATATTATGGTAATAATATATGCCTGTTTTAAAAATATTTATATTTTTTAAGCTGTATAATCGAGAAAATTGTTCTTCCGTGCTCCTTAATATACACATGTAATATATTACAATTATTTTACTGTAATATTTCCTTAAAAATTTCCTCTCTCCCATTCTAATTCCATAAAATCTTTTCCCAGTCTCTAAATGTCTTAATCAAAGGAGAGTGCTCGACTTAAAACTCTTCCTCGATACATTTTCCAAAGCTGTCGTCCTATAGATGTCCATTTTCTGTCAATTCAACACGTTTTCCAGCTGTTGCCAGCAAATGGCTCCTCTTTTTCTCTGGTCTTAACATTTTAATTCGCTAAATTTCTTGTCCCTTGGCAAAATTCTTTCTGTCTTTGCACTTGAGTGCACCTCTGCTAGAACAGAGGGATTTTTGTGTCTTTCCCTTCCTATGTTTGACTAGTAAAGATGTCCGTTTTTAGCAGCTCCAAAATAAAATTTTAATTAGACTTGTGCTTTCAATATGGGCCGACTGCATAATTAATCTTTCCAGCATTTTTGTATTTCCTGGATTACACACACACACACACACACACACACACACACACACACACACACACACACACACACACACACACACACACACACACACACACACACACATATATATATATATATATATATATATATATATATATATATATATATATATATATATTATGGTTAGGATCTGAAGAGTGGGATAGATTTTGAATCACATGGATATTTCTACATTTCCTACGTCGATGAAGTACAGTTAAAATTACGTGCCTTCAGAAGACGGAGTGAAGAACAATCTAACATGCGGGATACTGCTTTACAGTAAAAATGTTTGTGGATTTTAATACCTCTCAGTCAGCACTCTAGCTTTGTAGCTATTTGGAGTCGGCATTAAGCAGAAGAATCCGATTTTGTGACACCTCGTATTGTAAAACATCTTCGTTTTTAAATTTTGGTTTTTTAATTCAGAGCGTAACAACTTTTCTTTATCCATCATGGATATAACTTTAAATTTGTAGTAACTAAAAACATTCATTTCAAACACATACACACACACATACACACATATATATTTATATTATGTGTGCAGCTATTAAAATGATTTGCTCATAATGTCAATTTTAATAACATATAGTCACAAATTAATACGATTATATATTACCCTCTTTGGCGTTATATACTTAAAGACTTATCGATAAGATGCATTTTATAAACCTCACTTCACTGATTTTGTAAAGATACAGAATACTCCAACGATGCAGAATTTTGTGATATCCATGCATACATATAGATCAGAATCTTGTCAGAACTACATAGGGACATGATTACATACTTACGCCTATATATATCTTTGAAATGTATGGGTGACATAATTCTGGAACTTAAGATATATGTTAATCAAAACAGCTTTGAACATGTACTATTCATATGCAGTGAAATGCGTTAAGATGCATTTCCCATTTATCTGGATTAGTATGATACATATTAATTAAGACTTTGCTGCTCAAAACCTTGATTAGAAATTTTAAAATTTTATAGTTTTTCAAGCGATAATATTTTGAAACAATAGAAAGAATTATACTTTTAGAAACAGTATTGTGTGTATTTATAATAAGTTAAGACACTTTCTAGAAATACCACAAATCTGAATATTATGGAAGTATATAGAAATTAATAAAATTGAAAATGTTAAGATTAATTGAGGTTTTATTAAAATATCTCAAAAATACTGAAGCTATACGAAAATAGAGTGTAAACGTTATGCAAATCTATAAGTAATTTATCTCGAGTTTTCTGCATAATTTTGTGAGGTTGCATAATCGAAAAAGGATTTTGAAATCCTTCTTATAGATGAAGAAATTTACGCATGCAATCTTAATTCATATAATATTATAAACATAGAATGTGCGCATGACGTCAGGTGCAGCAAAAATTACAGCTCAACTTCCTCGTTGGCAAAACATTTGATTTTCCTACGGATTGTGCTTGTTATTGGGGTTTTAATTTTGATAATTATCTGAAAAAGGTAACAGCTGTTGTACGTATGGCTGTACTAAGCGTTTCAAAAAGACTAATAAATTGGATTTTACTGCTTTCGAACAATTCCTATGTTGCTAATGTTTTGGAGAAAATCTTTGTAAGCGCAAAACAAGAGTCCAAGTTCTTCTTCTAGAATTTGCACCAAACATTTTCAGAATGGTAATAATGGTAATAATAGTAAGTAATAGTTTACTGTGCCTATTAACATAATCCTATTAACATAATGCCTATTAACATAATTAAGTAGTTATACAATAATACTGTGTAAAGTGTTTAATTAATTAAATATATATATATATATAATATATATATATATCTATATATATATATATATATATATATATATATACATATATATATATATATATATATATATATATATATATATATGTATATATATATATATATATATATATATATATATAATATATATATATATATATATATATATATATATATATATATATATATATATTTATATATATATATATCTATATATATATATATATATATATATATATATATATATATATATATATATATATATATGTATATATATATATATTATATATATATATATATATATATATATATATATATATATATATATTATATATATATATATATATATATATATATATATATATATATATATATATATATATATATACATATATATGTATATATGCATATATATATACATACATATATATATATATATATACATACATATATATATATATATATATATATATATATATATATATATATATATATATATATATATATATATATTATATATATATATATATATATATATATATATATATATATATATATATATATATATATACTTTTGAAAGTGCTAAAAAATCTATTTTGAATTACTTGGTTAGTTTCTGATGTTTCCTTCCAATTAACTTAATTATAATTTAGTTTTGTTTTATACGTCATCCATATCGAAGCTCATAAGATTCAATGAAAACAAGCAATGTTTCTCCAATGAGAAAGTTGAGTTGTAGTCAGCACTCGTATTTGATTACAAACATGCACTTTCTCTATACTAATAAAAAAATGCATCACACTTTCCTTCAATTGCCAATCAGCTAAAAGCCAGGAAATTAGATATTCAATAGTAATAATTTCTCATTTTATATCGTATTAAAATAAAAAAATTCTTATAACTAGAGCTATATTTAAAGATATAAAAGTGGTTCTTTTTGATTGATTCAGACTTAACCTTTACGAGCTATAAGAAGCTCAAAATAAACATAAAATTATTCGGCTAGACATGGAAAGTAAAAATGAAGTGAAATAATCAGTTATGATTAGTTAAAAGATCTGGGAATAGGATGTAATCGAAACAAGAGTAATAATGCTGTAGAACATGCAATTACTCGATACGGAAACTTGTTGAACTAATTGCCTTTGAATATTTGCAATCATTTTGAAAAGTTTAGATGTGCAAAAGTGATATTTTCTATTTTATGAACCATGAAGGTGATTATCATTATACTGTAAATTGGTTAAGTTTAAGTGCTTTTACTGAAGCTATACCAATAAAATAAGTTGATAAGAAATCAAACTGGTCTGTTATTAATTCATTTCAGTGAAGTGTTGGAGATTAAATTACATATAAGATATGACTTTCATTCTTTACAAGTATTAGTTTTTTATATGATTTAATTAAAAAAAATTAACTGCCGTCTTATTTAAAATTGTCGTAGGCGTTAAGACTCCATTCAAGACAGGATTGATTCTAATATATGAAATGTACTAATTTTTTATTTCATTTTCTTATTGTAATGCATAAAGACTCGGTATACACAATTTAATTTAAGGAATTTAAGGAAGAAAAGATAAATGTATTTTTTTATAATGCATATCATAGACATTTAGTGCCGAGCCATTTTAGTAGTTAAATAATAGTGACGACAATTAGTCAATTGGAAATACTTTTATGTGCTATTGTAATTTGAGATAAATTATGACATATAAAAGTGATATACATGACAATATATGGTGATTTTTCTTTAAGTTCTCAAACTGGAAAATGTCCAATTTATGAAGATTAAAATTATACTCAAGCCATACCCCTTATTATAAAACAAAACTAAACACACAGCTCAATCGATTGTTAAAAATAGAAGAAGGTGTGAAAATGTTTCGAATATAAGGAGATTAAAATTTGGTTTTGAAGACTAACTGAGGTGTACTGTTCCCTCCTACACTTTTTTTTTTTACCATTCTGCCATCCACATTAGATCCAGACTGAAAGATAGTGCTTAAGAATCGGTTTTACACTTTGTTTCATGGTTTTTCGCTTCGCTTTTTAGTAGATGGTGTTCAGTTTAGTTCTTAATCTATTACCGCACAATTAAATTGGTATAAATAGAAAAATAATCTTCTCTGCAGTAGTTTTAGAAATAAAAATCCAATGTTTAATTCCAAGTCCCTACATTTTTAATAATCTTTTACTCTAAAGTCCCTTTGCCTTTATCCTCCAAGATAATCTTCTCAGTCACTTTCAGTTCTATTAAATGTTCTGCTTCTATCATTAACATAATTATATGCAAACATATAAAGAATTACAAGAAAGTTTAATGAAATAAGAATCATGGGAAATTTACTGACTACTTCAATGGGATATCTACATAGCTACTAATCTAACCTAATGGTAGGTTGCACGTAATACGCATTTCCTCATCCTTCAGCCATAGATACAAACGTAAACAGTCATCGACATCACAGCTTCTTACCGGAATGAGTCATTCAAATCATTTAGAACTATATTATTCTTTGTGTACTAGAACCATTTTTTCACATTAGTATTCAGACAGCCAACGATTTAATATCGTCATAGGGGAAGAGGTTTTGTTTTGTTTGGAGCAGTACAATTCAATATTTTTGCTACAAGAGGGCCCGTGAGACTGTGAAGGTGAAAAGGAGTTTAAAACAGATTGCTGTTAGATCATCGTTTATGACTTTATTCCAGTGCCAATACTTCAGAAATACCTACTTTACAAATCTCTGATAAAACTCTGATTCATTTTCATTTATGGATACAGCTTCCTTTTTTTCATGATGTATGGCCTTCTAATGCTGTGATCTCACCAGTTGCTAGTTTATCAATTCTTTGTCATAGTGGTGATCTTTGTGAGTCAGGATTCTTTTTGTCTTTCACAGAACCGGTGTAACTATTCTTATCAAATTTAAAAATACGAATATCTCCAGTTTCCCTAAAATACACAAAATGGTTTCTCGAAGTAACAAAGGGATTGGATCGAATTTCTGTATGATAGATGAAGATATATTAATAATACATAAAAGACAGGAAATCAAAGTTTTTTTTCTCCTACGGATTTATTACACCAAACAACCGAGAAAAACGAATAATGAGGTAAAACCTGGTCAAGAATCCTCTGTATAAGGTCTTTGAGTTTTTCTCTGACTATTTTTCAGAATATGTTCTGTGCTGAGTATTTTATAGAGCATTATAAAGTTTTGCAATATTTTAATAATATAGTATTATTTTTAACTTTTATGAATTTTCTCAATGTTTGACAATATTGTTATATTTTCTGCTCTTCATAGTTTTTCGTTGTACGCAGCTGAAGTAAATTTTTAATTAGTTAATAAATTATAATAGCATAAAGCATTCAAATAAATTAATTGATTTTTAATACATTTACTAATAAGTATAGAATTATGTGTTAACTTAGAACTTAATACAAAATAAAACAGTTTTAAATTATGCAGTTAGACAGGAAATAGTTACAATATTTTAAAATAATTTTTAAAGCGTTACAATTAACACATTACAGTTTACGAAATCTCAAAGTACTTAATTTTGTAAATCACTAATACTGAGTTTTAACTCCCATTTTAAATTTTAATAATTAAATTAAATATTTCATTTCTGTTAATTAAGAAAAATGCAGAACCAGGAATTTCCTACAATTACGCGACTCAGGTACGCTGGATATATTCAGTCTTCATTCCGTTTCCTTAATAGTCAAAATTGGGACTTTTAGTGCAATTTCACACTTAGTTTATCCTTATTAACTACCGCATATTCCCCTTTCAATAATGAATATTCTGTTTCGAGAGTAAAATTTCGCGTGGCATTTGCTCATTTATGTTTTGCACTATCTTTGGGGAAAATTTGCAAATTAACTATGCATGTGTGCCTAAATCAAATCGTTAAGACTAGAGATGATGTAGAGACGGAGAATTACGTGCATTCACTCATTTTAAATGATTTTTAAAATGTTATGTAAGTTAGGATGAAAGCATAAATATAAGTTATTATGGTTTTCATTTTGTTTTCAAGAAAGTATAAATATCCAGTTGTAAGGACTATTTTGAAGTTTTCTTTATATAAAACCTCATCTGGTGACTATAATAACTTATACCCATGAAAAGAAAATATATCTATTCAAAAACTGAGTTTGTTTTCATTATTTTACAAGCTGTCATAAGTATTGCAACATAAGGCCTTACACAGTTTAAACTCGATAAGTCGTTCCCGCATTATTCGTTTTACGTATTGATCATTGGATTAATTTGGTGGAATGAATTAGCCTCATAGATAAAAATAAATTTTCCTGCATTTATTCTTTCTGGATTATTAGTTTTTCTATACCTACCGTTGAAACAGTGACCCCATCGCTTTTTTATGGGAAGTATCGGTTTTGGGGAGTTGATTGAACGGGAAATTTTTTTTTGTATTCATGACAATGGTTAAATGTGTGAAAGACAAAAACAATTCTGGTTCACCAAGCGTTTTTTAATACCACCAAAGGACTAGTAAACTAGTAGAAATTACTATTATTTATAACTATACTATTATTTATTACAATTCTCGTCTCCTCGGCGCAACTGCCTCTAGGGGGCCAGGGCCTACGGTGCCAATCGCCGTTTTCTAGACCAAGGACCCTGGGGTGCGAAGCATATGTTCCGGTTAGGTGATCAGCCTTACGAAGAACCCCAGCGTTTAGTTCCCAAGCATACTTGGTCTCTACTCACTGAAGGGATGAAAGGCTGAATCAGCCCGGGGATCGAACCTCGGACCTGTAGCGTGGGAACGCAAAGCGTTACCCCAACGCCACTGGGGCTATTTATTACAATTATTATACATTATATATTAAATAGTAAGAACTAGTAGGACCAAAGGATTAGACTACTAGTATCCCAACAATAGAAGACTGGTTGTACTTATTAGAAATAATACCAAAAGAAAGTGTTAGAAGAAGACGGAAACGAGTTATAATTCCTGCATCTGTCTTCGAAAAAGCTCGGTCTAAGCGGTTGGTTTGTTCCAAAGTATCGGATTCGTGGAATTTAGGAGATCTAGGATGTTGAGATTTTTGTATTGATAAGAATGATTAAAAGTCGTGTAAGTGGCAAAATGAAATCTAGCTTATGAAGGGCTATTTAGAACAACTAAAGTATTAGTAAACTAGCAACTAGTAAAATCCCAGAAGTAAAAGACAAAGGCACAGCTCAGAAGCAAGGTATCCTGAGAAATAGTCCTGAGAATAGAATGTATGTTGGGTTTGGTTTGGAGTGCTACGGTCTACTTTTTGCAACACGAGGGCTAATGAGACCGGGACCTACAGCTTAAAGCCGATTCCGAACGGCTACGAACATCCATGCCACAGTGGGATTCGAACCCACGAACTCCGGTTCCGAAGGCCAGCACCCTAACCAATCGGCCATAGTTCGGCTAATGTATGTTGGGATTTTTATATTGATGAGAATGATCAAAAGTAGTGTAAGCGGTAAAATGAAATCTAGCTCACGAAGTTCTATTTAAAACGACTAAAGAATTAGTAAACTATCAACTAGTGGAATCACAGCAGTAGAAGACAAATGGACAGCTCAGAAGCAAGATATCCTAAGAAATAGTAATGAGAATAGAATATGTGTTGGTATTTTTGTATGGATCAGAATAATTAAAAGTCGTGTAAATGGCAAAATGAAACTTAGCTTATGAAGGGCTATTTAAAACAACTAAAGTATTAGTAAACTAGCAACTACTAGCACACCAGCAGTAGAAGACAAAGGCACAGTTCAGAAGTAAAATAGCCTAAGAAATAGTCATAGAAAAACGCAAAGACCTTACACAGAGGATCCTCGACCAGATAATATTTCATTATTCGTTTTTCTCCGTTCATAATTCTATTCATTTGTTGTAATAAATTAACTTCATAGGAAAAAAACTTTGTTCTTCTCGCTTTCATATATTATTAATATACCTGCATCTATCATTTAGAGATTCAATTCCATCCCTTTGTTTGAGTAACCATTTTGTGCAATTTGGGATTTTTGATTTTATAAGAATTTAAAGGTTCTATGAATGGCAAAACGAATTCTGCCTCACAAAGGTTACCACTAAGACAACCAAAGGTTTGTTAAACTAGCAACTGGTGAGATCACAACAGTGAAAGACCTTACATAATGAAAAATTGAAAACTGTATGGATGTTCGTAGCATCTCGTAAATGAATTTTTAATCTGAAATTTTAAGTTTGTAATCGACTTAATTGTCTGGGTCACATTAGCCTTATTGTCGAAAAAATATGCTGACTCTAGTGCTACAAATAAAACCATATGCAGCCTTAAAACAGGATTTTTAAAACTGTATATTACAAGAGAAAACTTTACAGTAACAATTTAGTGTCTTTATATTTAACTAGAATATAGCTCGTCATATGTCGGGATCACCAAAATTTTTAAATTTCCAGAATTGTTAGGTACTCTATGAGGCTGGTAAAAAATGGCTTGTTTTTTGGCTGAGAATTATCTGGTGTAGGCTCAATAATTTGTTTATCTTCATACTCCTCTAAAGTCTCCGGATACTGTGAATGCAGTTTAGAATCACGTTGAATTAATTTAGAAAGATAATTCAAAGTTTTTTTTTAGCTACGTCGAAATTATCATTAAGTTCTTCCCAATTTTTTCCAAAGTAATTAATGGAAGTTAAGGAATGAAACTATCATTTCCACTACACTCTGGAGGTAGATAGAATTTGTTGTTAATACTGATAACAAAACTTCCATTGTGACAAAAAAAAATCGACGATTAAATTTAAAATTATCACATATATACCTAATCTATTATTTAAGCCAAATATAAAAGAAAATTATTTACTTAATATATAAATTCAGTGATAAAACGTATGAAAATAATGCAGACGATATTTAAGTAGTTTAAAATAAGAAATGATTAAAAGATATGATTAAAGGGATGAAGTCATAATGGTAGAAAAAAATGTTATTTTACCCATTTATTATGTGATAAATTGATAAATTGAATCACCTGGTCTTAGACTATTATTATATAGGGGATTAACTGTAAAAAGCATCAGTCTTGATATTTAAGGAATAATTTTTTGATTAAAATGTAATGCATATATGTGCAGAAACCGAATGGGGAAAACATCTAATAATTTTCAATATATCTTTGCAAATGAAATAATTGATCATTTACCCAGAATAGAATTTTTATTGCATAAAGGAATTATTTTGTTACAGATTTTTTTTTTAAATTTGCCTCCATACATTTGGTGACATAATGAAAAACATAAAATGAATTTAGTTTGAACCAATTTCTGTTTTTTTATGGTACAATGGATTATTAAGATCTAATAGAAAATAAAATGCAACTTTATTTCATATTTCAAACGGTTCAAGTTAAAAAGGATTTTCTAAAATCTTCCCAAAGTTAAAAAAGGATTATACCATAGTTCTTTGCATTCCGTATGGAAAATAAATTATCCGCTCCATATCTTTTCTTTATTCTCTAAGCTGCTCTCATGGGTTTTGATTAGGAGAACAAAAGCCAGAAAAATACTTTCCGAAATGTGAAAAAATATATCCTGAATTTTTTTTTATTTGAAGTGATTAAAATATTTTGAGTATTTTTTTTAATTCCGAGCAAATATATTTAAAAGTTTTCTTTACGCAAAGAAGATTTAATATATATTCCCTGAGCAAGTATATTAATTCAAAATAGAGTTTATAAATGAAACCTAAATTAAATTTTAGGTCACTAATTTATAATGTATTTAAAAACTATCAAAATTAATAATTAATAAGTTTATACTACAAAATAAATCTCTCATTCTTTTAGAAATATATATTGTTTTTGAAGCTCTGATACAAAACTCCCGATATTTGTTGTGAATATGCTTATAAATTGTTTCATTAAATTTCTCTACTAATAAACTTATAGAAGCATGAAGTAAAACTCAGTTTTTTTTAAACTAGATATTTTAAATTCTAAGGAAAAAAATTACATTAATTTACTTTGTGGGGCTCAATTTGAAAGAGTGCTTGAAATTTATTAACAATTATAATGATGTTTGAATTAAAATTTGATATGGTTAGTAAGTAATCTCAGTAAGATTGAAAATTTTCAGTTACGTAAACAAAATGTTAATATTTTCTTTGCGTACAGATATTTTTACAATATCTGAGATCAAATTTAAAGGGATTGGAAATTTTTTTGAAGTAACCTTCAGAGAAAATTATTATGCAATAGCATGAAAATTTATATTAACCTCTATAGGATAACAAACTTTGAAGGGGCCTCGGTGTGTATGATCGAGAACCTCTAAAACGAAAATGGAATCTCAACTCTCAAAAAAAAAAAAACTAGGTTTCATTTCATATATCAGACAACTCAGTTCTTCCGAAATTAATATAGTGAAATTCTGAAAATGTGTTTAGTTCAAAGATATCCCGAGATTTGTGGAAACAATTTTTAAAAAGAGGTGTATGGAAAAAAGTGTAAATGAAATGTGTTTATGAAAAGGAAAACTGAAGGAAATTACACTTTCCCATCTTTCCTTAAGAATATGAAATTTACTCCAAAATGATATTTTTGGAAGCAGGTAGAAAAAAGATTGAAATTCTTACGGCAGAGTTGTTTTCCGTAGAGAATAAGAGTATAAAATACCAATTACTGTAAAAGAAATGATTTCTGTACAGTTCAGATCTCTTTTATTCTAGACTAGGATGATTTAAATATCATGCTATTAGGTAGTTAGTTGGTATTTTAAAATATGCATGGTTTTTTTTTTGCAAAATCAAGTGAATTTATGAAGTTAAATAAGTTTTTAGTAGAAACCAAAATCATGAATGTACATATGCGGACATATAAATGATTTAGGTATTATTATTATCTTCATTATTATTTTCTAGGCAATTTTCTAGACAAGAATGATTTTAAAATCATGCTATTAGGGAGATACTTTGTACCTTAAAAATCTTAAAAATATTATATGGTTTTCTTGAAAAATCAAGTGAATTTATGAAATTAAATAGGTTTTTAATATAAATCAAAATAATGAATATACATATACAGACATAGAAATGATTTAGTTATTATTATTATCTTCATTATTATTTTCTAGGCAATTTTCTAGACAAGAATGATTTTAAAATCATGCTATTAGGGAATTACTTGTTATCTTAAAAAACTTAATACTATATGGTTTTCTTGAAAAATCAAGTGAATTTTTAAAGTTAAATAAGTTTTTAGTAGAAATCAAAATAATGAATATACATATACGGACATATAACTGATTTAGGTATTATTATTATCTTCATTGTTATTTTCTAGGCAATTTTCTAGACAGGAACGATTTTAAGATCATACTATTAGTGAGTTAGTATCTTAAAAATCTTAAATATATTATATGGTTTTCTTCAAAAATCAAGTGAATTTATAATGTAAAATAAGTTTTTAGTAGAAATCAAAATAATGAATATACATATACGGACATATAACTGATTTAGGTATTATTATTATCTTCATTGTTATTTTCTAGGCAATTTTCTAGACAGGAACGATTTTAAGATCATACTATTAGTGAGTTAGTATCTTAAAAATCTTAAATATATTATATGGTTTTCTTCAAAAATCAAGTGAATTTATAATGTAAAATAAGTTTTTAGTAGAAATCAAAATAATGAATATACATATACGGACATATAACAGATTTAGGTATTATTATTATCTTCATTGTTATTTTCTAGGTAATTTTCTAGACAGGAGCGATTTTAAGATCATACTATTAGTGAGTTAGTATCTTAAAAATCTTAAATATATTATATGGTTTTCTTCAAAAATCAAGTGAATTTATAATGTAAAATAAGTTTTTAGTAGAAATCAAAATAATGAATATACATATAAGCTCATATAAATGATTTAGGTATTATTATTATTATTATTATTATTATTATCATTATTATTATTATTACTATTATTATTATTCCAATACGGGGGTAGTTTATATCATTCGTCACTACCAAGCCTAATATATTTGTTAACCATTCTATTAATGAAGCATCATATAGGTAACTAATATTACTCCATAGGTACAACGCTAAAAAAGTAAATCCTTCTAATTTAGAAGAAAGGACTAAACAGATACCACTAGTCTTAACCTGCTCGACTAGAGTTATAATTTGGGAAGTTAGAGCAATTTAGATATTTGGACTGTTCGTTCAAGAAAGGGCAAGCAGATTCCGTCAGAGAGTAAAAGAGTTGATGATAACAGTAACACAAGTTATGATAATTACTTAGATAAATAAAACAGCATTAATGCCCAAATATTTAATTTAACCTGTATCACTTTTTCATTTTTATTACTAGTACTAGCACGTATTATGGTGTAACTTTAAGATAGTTCTGCCGGAAGATTATGTGGTTCCACAGGTATAGTCAGTCTTAAAAGTTTAAAAACAAGTATGTTAAAGTAATATTACTACTACTCATAGGTAGTAAAATTTTGTCAAGCACATATTTGTGTGGAGCCTGAATGTAAAGATATATTGCTTATAGAGTGCAAACGTATTATCTTTAAATGGATAGATGAAAATCAGGTTTCACTTCCAAATAGGTATTTTTCAATTTGCTATCTGTTGAAATGAAACAGTGTGTACGTACATAGTACTTTGTTCAGCATGTATTCAGTATTACTCTTGGAATTTGGTTTACTTCCTAACTACAAATAGAATAAATCTCAAAAGAATTTCAAATCTGGCCTATGATGAAAAAGAAATTTTTTAAAAAAGGGTGTTAAAAAATAAAAAAATAACATAATTAATATAAACTTTCAAAATACTAGGCACAGCTAGGGCTTGTAATATTGGTAAAGCATTTTGCCGGTTTATCGGTAATAATTTACCGATTTATTTCCTATATAATAATAGTCTAAGTTATTTGTCCGTCTGTCTTCGAATTTATTAAACGGTTAGAACTGGAATGGATAGGGGCATCCATATTGGATTCTTAGTTACGGTTAGCAAGATTGAAAGCAAGTCTCTAAAACGTTCGAAATCTACCCTTTCCCCCTTTTTCCCCCTTTCGTGCCATTATATCAAGCCCTGTCTTCCCCGGTTAAGAGCAGATGATTAATTTTATCACATAATAAATAGGTAAAAAACCATTTTTTGTTAGCATTATGATTTCCTTCCTTTAACCATCTCATTTAATCATTTCTTATTTTAAATAATTTAAATATCGTCTGCATTTATTTCATTCCTTTTTATCACTGAACTTCTATATTACGTAAATAATTTTCTTTTATATTTGGATTAAATAACAGATTAGGTACATAGTGATGATTTTAAATTTAATAATTGATTATTTTTTGTTGCAATGAAAATTTTATTACCGGTATTAACATCAAATTATTTTTATGAAAGTCTAGAACTCAATTTCCCGGACTAATAAATATCTAGCGTTTAAGTTATATATCTTTGAAAATTAAGAAGTTTATTCGTTTGTTTGTTTGTTTTTTATACATAACCACATGGTTTGACTAAATGAATTCAACGTGACTCTAAACTGCATTAACAGTATCGGGAGACTTTAGAGGAGATTGAAGATAAACAAATTATTGAGATTGTACCAGATAATTCTCAGCCAAAAATCAAACCATTTTTTTACCTGTGTTACGTAGGGTACTTTATAATTCTGGAAAATTAAAAATTTAACTAATCCCGTCATATGACGGGCTATATGCAAGTTTGAAGATATTTAACCTGTAATTCTATGCACAAAAACATTCCATGAAGGAATGAGGAACGAGAAAAATTATTTTTAACGTATAAATTCTTTGACGCATAAATTAGGGCTTTATTGTGTGATAAAAGTTTGGGCAAATAATTCTTTTTACGGACACATTAAAAAAATGCGAAACTCTGAAAATAATCCATTACATGTGCATTAATCTGTTAACATTTCAAGTTTCATTTACAGACTTTTTCGTAAATTGATATTTTCATAAATTGCTTTTTGGATAAATTACTTTAAAGAATATTTTGTGGAAATTTACAGAAACACTTTCATTTAATATTTTGTCTTTGAAATATATATTGCTATTATTTTATCTCTGAAATAAAAGTGTAGAAAATAAAACTAATTTTGCATGTATATTAAGAACATGCTGCTTACATTTTATTTTATTTTGGAAACAAATTACGGGCAAATTAACAATAAAATGGCATTTAGATTTGTATTCACTGAAAAACTGGTAAGTAAAGCAGTCTGTAAATTTACAAATCCTTTGTACAACATGAAAGTATCATTGTATGGTTCTTGTAGAACATATGGACTCCCACATATCACCTTTATATAGATAAAGAAAAAGTGTAGGTAAAAGAAGGATACTAGGATTTAAACAATTTGTTGGAAGCTCTCTAAAAGTCAAAAGCTCTAATTCTACCTATCATTTTATTTCATAAACAAAGATTTGAGTAATATTTTTACTCTCCTCAGCTTCTTTCCTACCCTGAGCAAATACTACTAGCACATGATTGTACAAATATAATAAGATATTAGAACTTATATTTTCAGCTTTCAGATTTGTAGTTTAAGAGAAAAGAACGCTTATTTTTTTGAAGTTTTCAGCAGTAGGCAGCTTCAAAATAAAGCTCTATTTTGAATGTTATAATAGAGACTATTGGGATTGGTTCAGAAAGTGACTCCCAGTAAACCATCTTTAAAGGTAAATGAATGGAATGTTTTACGTTTCACAAACAAGATTGAATGAAGAACAAAAATGGTATTTGATGTTGTATGATGAACTGATTTGTAGACTATTATTATCTGCAGTCTCTATAAAATAAGGCGATTTCCTGATAGTGAGCTGTACACTTTATTCAATGCTTATCTTTTAGAGGAAATTGCCTTGGACATTATTTGTAGGTTCTTATAGAATGTTACATTACATTATTTAAAGTTGCCATGATAATACCATTTGTTTTAATTATAGTGATTTACTTTATTTGTCTTGATCTGGTATCCCGTATAAATTATAAAAATATTTTTGTCAGAAACTATTAAAAAGGAATTGCAAAAAAGTTATTAACACTCGATTTACGAACCGAGTCAATTTGACTCATTAAAAATCTGATCCCTATATATATATATATAAAACTTTAATATCACTTTTCAAAAACATACATTGGTTTTTAGTAAAGTAATAAAATATATGTAAATTTTCATTCTTCTTCCCTGCAGACCCCTTCATTTTGCCTTATCAAATGTGGTATACCTATTTCCACGGTTGTGAGCCAATTTGACTCATAGAATGGTTTAACAGTTCTGTTTAAAGAGATGATTCAAGTAAATTTTTCACGAAAAGATTTTATTTTCCAATTGGCTGAAGATCTAAGAAGTAAATATAGAGGAAAAGTCGAGAACACATTCTAATGACAGAAATTTATGCTACTGATTCAAACAAGAATTGTCAAGTTCAACAATCATGCAAAAGAAACAGATGTAAAAACCATTGTGCTAAATGTAATAGAAATGTTTGCGGAAAATGTGTTTGAAAAAGAGATTTTATATATAAATATGTTTTCCATGAATTTTTTTATAATAAATATTTACTATTTTCTACCTAAAAAACTTCAATTGGCTCACTTCAGTAAAAACAGTTATATGATCAATATCCGTAAGTCTAGTGTTAAATAATTCTAGATGACTATAGTTTTGTTAAAGGTTAATATACTACCTTTATCTTTAATTTTTTAAACTACATTATTAAGTTATTTTTTCCTTGAATGTAGTTTACTTTAATCCGTTGTCAAAATCCATTTCAAATTGATGCACCTTTTGTTTGACGAGCATCTCTAGAGTGAAAAAACGACATTTCTCAAGTGGATCCTCGTAATTTAGAAACAGAAGACTCCTGTCGTAGCATGCATATCCAGAAGTATCCTTTGAGAATTTGGCACACATTACAACCACGAACCTATTTTTTGTGACCCAGATACTAGATTAATAAGGTGGTGCATCTTTGGCTGTCTGAAGCTACGATCTCTCAATTCTCCACCTATGAAATCGACGTCTTTAGCGACTGAGCTACCATTGCTGATGACTACAACTGTTCAATATTCCTTCAAGCATTCAACTATACATTTACGAGACGACGAACCACACTGTTCACAACATTTATGAATAGTTTTCTCTATGATGGACGCATGTTGCTTTTTTGTTTCCCAACAAAAATATATAGTTGAAATATTTCCAATGCAGATCTTGTCCATAATCTATCACCATCTTCCAAGACATACATGATACATATATGCCCACACTGTCACTTTCTTCATTCAAGAAGTATGTTAAACTATAAGAGTGTTTTCCCCTAAAAAAGTCTATCTAGGCATCCTTAAAGGATTTAATCATCCTTACCTGAAACAAATGGCATTTTAAAGAATCTTCTGATTAATCCAATCAATTGACAAAAAAACTTTAATGCCATGTAATGGTAAAAAATACTCACTTCTTCTAAATCACAAATTCCATTATTATATTTTTTCCATTTGTTTGGTGCAAACCGCAAAATATTTCTTCTTTGTCAAATTATCAATTTTAAAATTTTATTCTTAATCTTTGGATCGCCTAGAAATTATGCCACTAAATTCTTTCACTTTTGGTGCAAATTAATACTACGTAAATTATACAAATTGGTGTTTTCAAATTAAACTTTCAATATCTTCCAATAAAATTACAGACCAGTAAATTGTTTAATATTTATTTCCCTCCTATGTTCATAAATTCAAATGTATTTCGTTTATAATACAAAGAAACACTTTCTATATCTTCAAATATAACTTATTTAAAAAGCATAGATCAATTGGAAAATATTTCAAAGCCATTTGCAACTGGATTAGAATTATACATTTTGTACATAAAAATACTGAAGTCCTCCAGATTGAAACAAGAACCGTCTTTTGAAAACTCAAATACTTACTGGTTCGAGTTATTTAAATTTTACATAAGATTAAGTTTAATAAATTTTTATTTAATTCTTTTAAAATTTTGAAATCAGCATCGTTAACTGATAGTGTTCGAAACATAAAACACATCTCAAAATATTTTAGATCGGCTGTAGTAAAATTTGTTTTTAGAAATAGAGTAAAAACATACACACAGAAAAAAAAAGTTGGAAAATATTTCAAAGCTATTTGCAATTGGCTTAGAATTATCCATTTTGTACATAAGAAGTACTGAAGTCCTCCAGATTAAACCAATAAAACCACCTTTTGAATAATCAAATTTCTAAATACTTACTGGTTTGAGTTATTTAAATGTTACATAAAATTAAGTTTATTAAATTCTTATTTAATTTTTTTGAAATCAGCATAGTTAACAGATAGTGTTCGAATCATAAAATAAATCTCAAAATATTTTACCTCGGATGTAGTAAAATTTATTTTTAGAAACAGAGCAAAAACATACACATACACAAAAATTGGAAAATACTTCAAAGAGAGGGATAGAATTATGCATTTTGTATATAAAAAGTACTGAACTCCTCTAGATTAAACCAAGAACCATCTGTTGACAACTCAAATTTCTAAATAATTACTGGTTTGAGTTATTTAAATTATACATAAGATTAAGTTTAATAAATTTTTATTTATTTCTTTTGAAATTTTGAAATCAGCATATTTAACAGATAGTGTTCGAAACATAAAACACATCTCAAAATATTTTAGATCGGCTGTAGTAAAATTTGTTTTTAGAAATAGAGTAAAAACATACACACAGAAAAAAAAGTTGGAAAATATTTCAAAGCTATTTGCAATTGGCTTAGAATTACCCATTTTGTACATAAGAAGTACTGAAGTCCTCCAGATTAAACCAATAAAACCACCTTTTGAATAATCAAATTTCTAAATACTTACTGGTTTGAGTTATTTAAATGTGACATAAAATTAAGTTTATTAAATTTTTATTTAATTTTTTGAAATCAGCATAGTTAACAGATAGTGTTCGAATCATAAAATAAATCTCAAAATATTTTACCTCGGATGTAGTAAAATTTATTTTTAGAAACAGAGCAAAAACATACACATACACAAAAATTGGAAAATATTTCAAAGAGAATGATAGAATTATACATTTTGTACATAAAAAGTACTGAACTCCTCTAGATTAAACCAAGAACCATCTATTAAAAACTCAAATTTCTAAATAATTACTGGTTTGAGTTATTTAAATTTTACATAAGATTAAATTTAATAAATTTTTTATTTATTTCTTTTGAAATTTTGAAATCAGCATATTTAACAGATAGTGTTCGAAACATAAAACAAATGTGAAAATAATTCAGGTTGGATGTAGTAAAATTTATTTTTAGTAACAGACTAAAAACATACAAGCACACAAAACAAAATTGGAAAATATTTCAAAGCGATTTGCAATCGGATTAGAATTATCCATTTTGTAAATGAAAAGTACTGCATCCTTCGTATTAAACCAAGAACCATTTTTTGAAAACTCAAATTTCTAAATACTTATTGGTTCGAGTTATTTAAATGTTACATTAAGTCTGATAAATTATTATTTAATTATTTTGAAATTTTGAAATCAGCATAGTTAATATATACTGTTCGAAACATAAAACAAATTTCAAAATATTTTAGCTCGGATGTAGTAAAATCTGTTTTTAGAAACATAGCAAAAACACGCACAAAAAAAAATAAATAAAGCCATTTGCAATTGGCTTAGAATTATCCATTTTGTACATGAAAATTACTGAAAGTTCTCCAGATTAAAATAAAAACCATCTTTTGAAAACTCAAATTTCTAAATACTTACTGGCTCGAGGTATTTAAATATTATATAAGAATAAGTTTATTAAATTTTTATTTAATTACTTTAAAATTTTTAAATCATCATAATTAACAGATAATGTTTGAAACATAAAACACATCTCAAAATATTTTAGCTCGGATGTAGTAAAATTTGTTTTTAGAAACAGAGCGAAAACATACACATACACACACAAAAAAAATTAGAAAATATTTCAAAGACATTTGCAATCAACTTAAATTTATCCCTTTTGTACATTAAAAGTACTGAAATCCTCCAGATTAAACCAAGAAATATCTTTTGGTTTAGTTTGGAGTGCTACGGTCTACCTTTTGCAGCACGAGGGCTAATGAGACCGGACCTACAGCTTAAAGCTGATTCCGAACGACTACTCACATCCATATCACAGTGGGATTCGAACCCACGAACTCTGGTTATGATGGCCAGCACCAATCATCCATCGTTCAGCAGAACCACCTTTTGAAAACTCAAATTTCTAAATACTTATTTGTTCGAGTTATTTAAACGTTACATAAGATTTTTAAATTTTATGCAAGTTTGTTAAATTTTCATTTAATTATTTGAAATTTTTTATTCAGAATAGTTAACGAATAGTGTTCAAAACATAAAACACATCTCAAAATATTTTAGCTCGGTTGTAGTAAAATTTGTTTTTAGAAACAGAACAAAAGCATACACAAAGCATACACACAAAATAAAAATAAAAAAACACCTTATACGATTTATTCTCTTCTACGTGTTTTTTACGCTCGTATATTTTCCAAATTCTTTGACTGAACCATCATGTTTTCGAGGAAAAAACGAACAGTAGCTCTGTTCCGTATTAATTTCGGGGTGAAAGAAGCTGTAGTAAGAAAACATGGAAAATATCTTACTCCTCAAAGAATAAGATTTCTTTTGAATTATTTGGTTTAGTTCAGAGAGTTTATTTTCAGGAGAGATCCGAAAAGTTTCAAGAATGATCCAACATATTAAATATCTCCCTTTTCATCTCGTCGGCAATGATTTTTGGAGCATTAAATTTCGAATAAAATGGGAACGATGAAAAACATATAAAATAAAATTTAAACTCAGTGTAAAGTCTAGTTAAAAAACTTTGCACATCTTTGTTATAAATATGCAAAGATAACGAAATAGATAAAATATAAAATTTCATTCAACTTCATTCAGAAACCTGAAAATAAAATTTAAAGCTACGGAAAAGTAAATGTCTATCGAAATCAAATATTTCGATAATATTACAATAGGAAATAAACATCTTTCATAAACTCAATATCTGTATTCTAGTATTGCATGAAAAAGTGTAGAGTAGAATAATGTATGTGATGTTTTACGAACTTATAAAACAAAAATTCCTGTAATAATGAGAACCTGATTAAGACAAATTGATACACACACACACACACACACACACACATATATATATATATATATATATATGTATATATATGTATATATATATATATATACACATACATACATACATATATATATATACATATATATCTATATACACACACACACACACACACACACACACACACACATATATATATATATATATATATATATATATATATATATAGAGAGAGAGAGAATAGATAGATAGATAGATATAGATACGATGAAAAACATAAAAAAAATTTAAACTCAGTGTGATGTCTAGTTAAAAACTTTGCACATCTCTGTTATAAATATACAAAGGTAACGAAAGAGATAAATATAAAATTTCATTCAATTTAATTTAGAAACATGGTAATAAAATTTAAAGCTGCGGAAAAATAAATGTCTATTGAAATCAAATATTCTAATCATATTTCCTTAATATTACAATAGGAAATATATATTTTCCCCATAATTAATAACTTCAATATGCTATTGCACTGTAGAATATAATAATGCTTGCGAATTTTTAAGAACTTATAAAAGAAAAAGTTCTGTAATAATCAGAACCAAATTAAGGCAAATTAATAAATATTTATATTAATATATGAAAGCATTTTTTATCAAACTATGAGCTTAATATTTAAAATATACATTACATTAAGAAAATATTGTTGAGTAGAATAATACGCACCATTTTCACAAACTTATAAAACAAAAATGACTGCGATAATCAGAACCAGATTAAGGCATAGAAAAACTGGACTAAAAACTGGATAAAAAAAAGACTAAATTTTCAAAGTTACAAAATCTCTAGATAAACTTTAAAACTATACAGTAATTTCATATTTCATTGTAGCCAAATATATTAATATTAAATTCTAATAGTAGACCGCAAATATTCAGTTCATATATTGCTAATTAAAATGTATATATATTAAGTGATGAATAAATCTATTAGCAAATTATAAACTTAATATTTGCAATCTACTATTATATTAAAAATCTATTGTAGAGTAGAATAAAGTATGACATTTTCCACAAAATTATGAAACGAAAACGACTGTGATAATCAGAACCAGATTAAGGTATCGACACACTGGATTTTGGTTACGGAGACTAAATTTTCAAAGTCCCAAAATCTGTAGATAAAGTTAAAAAAATTACAGTACTTTCATATTTTATTGTATACAAATATATTAATATTGAAAATGTATTAGTGTACCGCAAATATTCAGTTCGTATATTTCTAACTAATATATATGTATTAAGATATTAATGTATTTATCAGAAATTTGTGAAATCAATATTTCCAAACTTTTATTACATTAAAAGAAAAAAAAAACTCTTGCAGAGTAGAATAATGCATGTGATTTTTCACGGACTTATAAAACAAAAATGCCTATTACAAAAAAAGCAGATTAACGCTTAGACACACTAT
>CM063510.1:140763003-140765503 GCA_032207245.1 Pardosa pseudoannulata
ACAATAATTATGTAGCCTCTATTGTTTTTATTTGCCCGGACTTCTGGGCAAGGAGAAGTTTAATTAGCTATCAAAAATAACGTAAGATGCAGTCTGGCCACCATTGAAAAGAACGGCACAAAACTATATTTTTGAACTTAAAATTTAGAACTTTAATGCTTTTTTTTAATATATATGTAATAATTATTTCCTCTCGTCACAATAATTATGTAGCCTCTATTGTTTTTATTTGCCCGGACTTCTGGGCAAGGAGAAGTTTAATTAGCTATCAAAAATAACGTAAGATGCAGTCTGGCCACCATTGAAAAGAACGGCACAAAACTATATTTTTGAACTTAAAATTTAGAACTTTAATGCTTTTTTTTAATATATATGTAATAATTATTTCCTCTCGTCACAATAATTATGTAGCCTCTATTGTTTTTATTTGCCCGGACTTCTGGGCAAGGAGAAGTTTAATTAGCTATCAAAAATAACGTAAGATGCAGTCTGGCCACCATTGAAAAGAACGGCACAAAACTATATTTTTGAACTTAAAATTTAGAACTTTAATGCTTTTTTTTTTAATATATATGTAACAATTATTTCCTCTCGTCACAATAATTATGTAGCCTCTATTGTTTTTACTTTCCCGGACTTCTGGGCAAGGTATATATATATATATATATATATATATATATATATATATATATATATATATATATATATATATATATATATATATATATATATATATATATATATATATATATATATATATATATATATATATATATATATATATATATATATATATATATATATATATATATATATATATATATATATATATATATATATATATATATATATATATATATATATATATATATATATATATATATATATATATATATATATATATATATATATATATATATATATATATATATATATATATATATATATATATATATATATATATATATATATATATATATATATATATATATATATATTATATATATATATATATATATATATATATATATATATATATATATATATATATATATATATATATATATATATATATATATACATATATATACATATATATATATATATACATATATATATATATATATATATATATATATATATATATATATATATATATATATATATATATATATATATATATATATATATATATATATATATATATATATATATATATATATATATATATATATATATATATATATATGTATATATATATATATATATATACATATATATATAAATAAATAAATAACTATATATATATATATATATATATATATAATTTTTTAAAATTACGTTAATTCAGCAAAATAAATTATATTTCAACATAACAATTTACCCTCTGAAAGAAGCAGTGGAAGGCCGAAAATAAAATATAAAGGTTTATGCTTGGAAGTAGATGAAATTTTTCTCGCTACTTAGTAAGAAATTGTCCCTCTCTTGGGAGTTTTTCTTAGATCTATTAAATGCTTTCGATCCCCATTCCCCTTAAAATCTCATCTCAAATTCAAAAAAGGGAGTTATCATCTAAATTGAATGAAAAGAAAAAGAAAATGTGATCCAAAATATAAGGATTATTTCTCAGTACATGCTCCCCCATCTTATCATTTATTTTATGCTCTGAACATAAATTTTATCAGCTCATCTCAAAAACGATTCAAAAAGGAAAAAAAATGCATATTAATTTTTTTTACCCTGTTATAAAAGTTGGTGTAATGAAAAGAAAAGAAATGTGATGTAAACTTTGAAATACAGGATGAAGGGAATCTCAGTTTATGTCATCAGTAATGCATGACTCTTATCATTTATTTTATGCTGTCAAGCGAACGTAAATTTTTCAGCTTGATCCAGAACACGATTAGGATATACTATTAATTATAAATTGTTAAATAATAAATTTTTTAATTCTTTGTAATGGAAAGAAAAGGAATGTGATATAAACTTTGAAATACAGGATGAAATGATTCTTAGTTTATGTCATCAGTAATGCATGCCTCTTATAATTTATTTTATACTGTCAAAAGAAAATGTACTTTTCTGCTTGATCCAGAACAGGATTAAAATATACTATAATTATAAATTGTTAATTAATAAATTTAGTAGTTCTATGTAAAGAAATGAAAGTAAATGTGATAAACTTTGAAATACAGGATGAAATGATTCTTAGTTTATGTCATCAGTAATGCATGACTCTTATAATTTATTTTATACTGTCAAAAGAGCATAAATTTTTTAGCTTGATCCAGAACAGGATTAGAATACACTATTATTTATAAATTGTTAATTAAAATTTTTTTTAATTCTTTTTAATGAAAAAAAAAAGAAATGTGATATAAACTTTGAAATACAGGATGAAGAGATTCTCAGTTTATGTCATCAGTAATGCATGACTCTTATAATTTATTTTATACTGTCAAAAGAAAATGTACTTTTCTGCTTGATCCAGAACAGGATT
>CM063510.1:140770503-140780503 GCA_032207245.1 Pardosa pseudoannulata
TATATATATATATATATATATATATATATATATATATATATATATATATATATATATATATATATATATATATATATATATATATATATATACATATATACATATATATACATATATACATATATACATATATATATATATATATATATATATATATATATATATATATATATATATATATATATATATGTATATATATATATATATATATATATATATATATATATATAATAAAAAGCAGTTCATAAGCTAAAATCAATGGTTTGATGAAGTTGAGTCTTCTCAGTGGTACGCACACACATCGTTAAACAAAAGGAATGTTTCCGAAAATTATGATCTATACGATAAACATGCTTCAGCGTTGTATAATTCTTATAAGAAAAATAGAAAAAAAATAACATCTTTACAGGATGTCATTAAGATTTTACTTTATGACGAATCTAAGAATGACTGTTTTGTAGGAGATTTTCAGTCTAGGAAAGCTAATGTGGTTTATTAATGTTCAATGTACTATATATTTAATAAAAATTTTTGTCAGTTATTTTAGGCTGTGTAAAAACAATTAACTGGAGCCTAATTTTTACAATAATCCTATATTTATGATAAAGGCTTATGTTGATTATCTAAAATAATTTTTTTGTTCAATGTGGAAGAATTTATTAGTCTTGGTCATTGTAGTCCAGCAGATTTTGATAATTGCTTTAATCATTGACGACTATATGGGTGAACAACACAAATACCTTCAAGCCTTACTTGCTAATATGACCTAAGTCTCTCGCATGGAAGCATATTAGGCTAATTCCTATAAAATAAAATAAATTATAGGAAAAATCCGCTATTTCATTTATTTAACAAATATGTGAATTTTATTTTTACTTTATTTTAATTATTAAAAAACAAACACATATGTATATGAATGAAACGATTACACGAGATTTATTTTCCTGCATATAATCTCCATTAAATGTTTTTTTACTGATATAACAACAGTAAATAAAAATCTCTGCAATAATACTAAAACTTGATTTTTACATTTTGTTCGTACTTTTATATTACTTGTAAATTAAATAAATTACATTGCAAAGCACTTATAATTTTTATGACTGAATTAAGTGATGTTTTAGTAATATTGCTATATAAAATAAAAATATTTGCCATAGCACTAAAAGATGTTGTTTTTTACACTTTGTCATATATTTTCATAACTTGTAATCTACATACATCATATAGAAAGATTATTATATACCAAATAAAATATTATAAATATTAAATATTTATTTGCATACAGTTTTTATAATACTGGAAAGAAAAGCTTTATAGCTATAGCTTATAATTTTAATCTTAGGAAGACGAAATTAATCAGTTTTTTGCATAAATTATTCATTATATTTTAAGAACAATAACGCAATAATCTTATTATAAATATATAAAGCTATTGTTTCCTGCACTTTATTGCGCTAATGTGTGTAGAATCGTATAATATAATATGGACGGAGAAGCTTGGGTAATTACCATACATACTTTTGCCAAGTTGTAAACATAATTATTCTAGTTATTATTCATAAATTTCTTTTGTGTGCCAGCCTTAAAGAAAGCTATTGTTTCGTCTAGACGTAAGATGCTGATCACTTTAATATTTAATGGGTGATTTTCTTTGTCCGTCTGAAACGTATATCATGTTTTATATAAAAATGATTGTTAGCATTATATTAACAGCCAAAGAAACAAACTAATGCTAAACGTTCAAATCAACACATTTTGTATGTATTTTTTTCCTATTAAAGTGGCATTTATTTTGAATACATGTACATTTTCACTAGATATAGCCGTATAAGAAACCTATTTTGCAATTTCTGACTTTGTTTTTAAGGAATGAATGTTAAAAATGTATTGGAAAATACGTTTTTTGACAAAATATTTCATTATAAATTTGAATTTTTACTCTCATAAAATAGAAAGTTCTTCATTCAATAGAATGTTGTACAAGTTCCTTAATAATTCTTTTACATCTAAAATATTTACGTAATTTTAATATTTTAAGAGGTTTATTTTTTAAAATGGCATGAAATATAATGAGTGTTTTTTTAAATAAACACCTTTTTACAATTAAAAACGCAAAAGTGCATTTTTTGTTGTTGCCATTTTACTGGTTACTCAAAGTGCAGTTTTCCAAATAATATGGGTTGTGTTTGTATGTTACTGGTGCAATATAAAAATATGATAGATCAAGAAGACTTCTTTAAAAACAATTATTTATTAATTAAACTATATAACTTTATTTCTTGTAAGTTACATGTGATAATGTACTGCTCTCAGAAGTACCTGCTACATCTGTTAAAACCATCAGAATTCACACATTCTCTATCTGGCTTCTTCACACAAATATGGCAGTGGAGCTCAAAACATTTGCCGAAACTCAATATTTCAACATTTTCCTGGTGAACAAATGAACGAGAATGCTCATTTATATGGAAAGAAAGGAAAAATATGGTCTGACATTTCACCTTGCTAAAATATTTAATGTCTTTATTAAAAATAGTAAAATCATTTTTTCATTCTTCTAAATACAAATGTCCCTTTTGATCACTTACTAGACATTTAACTGTAGTTAACCGTAGTTCAAGTTTGGTATGTTGGTTTCAGATACAACCACTCCTTTCTAACTTTTATCCGTTTAATTTTTACATAAAGCTTTTTTGCTTAACCTACTTCTTAGCATAAGTTTCTCCAAGGAATTTTGTCGTATCGTAAATCCAGCTTTTGAATTACATCCCAATACAAGTCTGTCGCCTAGATACGAGAAACCTAGAAAGCTCTACTGATTGGATAAGACAAATATTTGCCTGAAAGAAAAAATATAAGGGATCGATTGATATATAAGTTATTATCATACTAACATATTCAAATCCATTAAGAGACAAATTTAACAAAGCAACGAAAATGTTCATTTATTCTCTAATGTCTTACACCAAAAAGTAAGATCTCGAAATCTCTACTGACTGGATAACACACATTTTTATCAGTAACAAAAAATTATGATTAATCTAACACTAAATAAAAATATATGTACAAAACTAACTGTAAATTTGAATAAAAGCATTTCAAAAATTTCGCACCATGTAACGATATACACCTGTACAAAATGTTATGATTTTTGGTTGCACTGTTTAAACTCAGTCATGTGTATCTACACTTATATGATCAATGTTGACCGTACACTTGTGATTTTATTCTTTTTGTTGAATATTAGTTTAAAAAAACGTGAAATTATCCTGAAACTTTAGGCATGTAAAGAAGATATGTGTGCCACATGTAACATTATAGTTATTTCATTATAATTTTCATATAGACACTATTTCATCATCATTACAAGAAACATATCTTATTACAAGAAGCTTTCTGTACATGTGCTAAACGTTCAACTTTTTCCAGGCGTATTTTCATGGAGTTATTTATCATATTCTTTTTATTTCAATATCTTAAATGTACCCAATGGGGTTTGGGAAAAACATCTTCCCGAAAATATATGACATCTACCATGCGGTTTGCACTCCTAAAACTTCAGGATATTCCTCGTTCATTTTACACATTTTACAAAAAGTTATTGGTAATCATTAGCCACACAGTGTTGATCCATCTAAAGTATGAATTTCTCTAACATTAATTCAACAACTATCAAAAATGGCATAAAATCCTAAAAATGTTTTCTGATATTTTAACACTTTTAATTATAAAATGAATCATAGAAATTTTTTGCAGAATCAATATACTCAACTATCAACGAAAAGTATTTTCAAAGTCTTAGTATTAAAGATTACACTACAGAAAATAAATATTTTATACTATCCTATATTCTCATCAAAAACTAATATAATCAGCCTTATGATAACAGCTTACGTGTGATAAATTTTAGCTGTCTTTGGAAGTCGTAAATTCAATGAAATAACTCTTATCACTTATTTCAGTTAGGACTTGTAGATAAAATTTTATGCTAGAAGAATTTTCAAAATATTACTTGTAAATGGTTGTAGTAAAAGAAAAAATATTGTGTACTACCTTTAGTCTCATTAAAAACTAACATAATCATCTGCATGATAAAGAGTAACATGTGGTAAACTTTAGATGTTTATGGAAGTCGTAAATTCAATGAAATATCTCTTATCAGTCATATTCAACGATTTCCTAGTAGTGTTGTGGATAAAATGTCGTGCTAAAACTGTAAATCCCTTGGGCGTTGGCTTTCTATTGAACTGAAATTTAAATAATTTAGCTTTAGATTTTTGACATAGGTTAAATAGTAGAAGCAACGATATTCTGATAAATATTTCTTTGTATATTTTCTTAAAATTTTTCTTAAATGTTTTATAACTATATTTTTTAGACACGTATATGTTAAGCCTTAAATATTTATAAAAATATTTCAAAAATATTTTTGTTAATTTCTTATACTTTATTAATGAAAAATTATGCTTGATATGTATGTGAGTTCAATTATAATTATGAACACTTCTGAGAAATATATGAAATATATTGAAGTAGAATCGAAACTTAATACTTTTTCTAACAAAAACATTCCTTTGTACAAGAGTTAAAAAATACAAGGAGAATATGTAATGTAAATTTTATTTCCATATTTTCTTTTTTTTTTAAATTTAATTTCGCTCTTTTCCCCAAACACCCAATCTATTTCGTTGCTATGGAAGTACGCAATTTTTAGGAAAGTTAAAAGTTTTCAATAATTTATGTACACGTGATTAATATCTTCATTTTAGTTTCATTTAAACTTATGTTAGTGGAGTACAAACATTAACAGTGAAATATAGCTTAATAAATCTTTAGTTCTTTAAGAGCATTCAATTTAATTAAAATGTGTTACTTGAGATTTGAAGATGAGTTATATAATTTTCTTAATTGTTTTAATTAATAGTTGGTAGTATAGCCTAATAGTTAATTTAAATTTTGAAACATATACTTTACCTTTAGCCCTTTGATTACTCAGATAGAAGGCTGATCGTGCATCAGAAAGTAATATGTTTCGTACTCCGATGTTCATTTTTGATTTGTTAAACACTGCTCATTTATTCATTTTTGGTTTGTTTTGGTTTAAAGTGCTACGGTCTACTTTTTTTGCAACACGGGGGCTAATGAGACCTGGACTTACAGCTTAAAGCCGATTCCAAACGTCTGCGAACATCCATGCCCCAGTGGGATTCGAAGCCACTAATTCCGGTACCGAAGGCCAGCACCCTAACCAATCGGCCATTATTTTTGGTTTGTAAACTCTGCTCTTATGTTCATTTTTGGTTTGTTAAAATCTGCTCCTATGTTCATTTGTGTTTACTTTTTAAGAATGCAAATTTAATATTCACGGTTTATTGATTTTAATTATATATCAGTTTTGCCTCTCATTGACAATCTAAAACTTTTTGACTTCAGTGCAGATGAGAGCAGAACATTTCGCCAAATGCCATTTCGCAGCTGTGAATCTTGTGATATATAAATCAAACAGCTAAACCGTGGAAGATTTATGGAAGTAAGGAAGATATAAAGGCTTAGAATAGCCGTGGCTAGAGATGAGGATAGAAAGAATGAAATACGAGAACAAATGATGTCAAATCATAGGATGTGAAATGAAAATACGGACTATTTTGCTTCCATTTATTCTGCTAAAACTAAGTTCAAAAAGTGTTGAGAGAGGAAAGTTTCTATTTATTAGAATTGTAATACAGTGAAAATTTGCTACATCAATATCTGGTTCAACGATAAAAATTGTTAACCCCAGTGAACTACCAAGCGATACAATATTACTGTCTACTCGATGTAATGATATTCCTTACAGCAATAAATCTCGGTTAAAAGAGACACATTATCTTTAAACCTTCATAAATTCAATTTTTTACTGAATTAGAAAAAAAAAACTCAATGAAATATTCGAATTAGAATCTGTAAAAATCGAGTAGAGTTACTGTCTACTCGATGTAATGATATTCCTTACAGCAATAAATCTCGGTTAAAAGAGACACATTATCTTTAAACCTTCATAAATTCAATTTTTTACTGAATTAGAAAAAAAAAACTCAATGAAATATTCGAATTAGAATCTGTAAAAATCAAATGGCTAAACCATTTAAGATTCATGGGAGAGAAGGAAGTTATAAATGCTTACAGTAGGTGTGGTTAGGGGTCAGGGCAAAAAGAATGAAATAAGAAAAAGAATGGTCTTAAAATATAGGATGTAAAATGGAAGAACGAATTATTATGCTTTCACTTATTTGTAGTTAAAACTACAGTCAATAAATCGATAGAGATGAAAACCTGTTTCTATTTATTAGATTTGGAATACAATAAAACCTCGTTATGTCATTAGCTGGTGCAACGATAAATCGCTCTATAAGGGTAACATTTGGTGGCCTCTGAAAACAACTTTAAGGTACAATGTTATTGTCCCTTTGATGGACCTTGGTAATCCTCGTTAAGGGAAGACATCACCTTTAAGCCTTCAAAAGTTCGATTTTTTATATTTTGCATATTTAAAATCTCTGAAAGATTTTGAACCACTTAAAACAAATCCCTATAAAATATTCGGATTAGATCCTGTAAATCCCCACAATCTTAGTATTTAATACTGCCTAAAATAGTATTAAACTGAAATTAATTCAGATAAATCAAAATTTGTAGCTGGTAGACCTAGAATAAGAGTAAGAAGAGTGGTGGTCCGAAAAACAATGTTTTATCAAGACCCATCCTTAATTTCTACATCTGTGCAAAGATATATCAATTTTAAAAAACTATACAGTTTTGTGTAACTATACAGTGGTGGCAATTAAAACTTTATACATTCAGTGGAAGTTAAAGTGGAGATATAACGATTAGAAAATGGTCAAGCTAGAATAAGAGCCAGGATTATAGGTCGTAAAAAAAAACGATGTTTTACTCAGGACCGACCGTTATTTTCTATCCCTCTGCAACGATGTATCAGTGTCCAAATAGTAGAAAAAAAATCAAATTTATGATTTATATGTATTTTTTATTAGCTGACTAAACGATGAGAAACTGAAGAACTAAACAAAAATAATTGGTTTCTTTCAGTAAATAAGGTTTTCAAGTTAGTGAATTTTATTGAATGCTTGTATTCTTTTAAAATATTTGTACATTTTAATCATTTCTTTTTAAATATTTTTATTATGTCATAAAAAGAGTCGAGGTAACTCAGTTGACAAAGGCATCGATCTCACAACCGAAAGTTTGGTAATTTGAGAGTCGGACTGACCAAAAATCCACCGCTTACATTAAAGGCGTCTCTGACACCACGATCTTCCAAGTTCCCAAACAATACATATGAAGGACTCAATCGAAGCATGTGGCTTGTGCTTGGTACTTACTTCTAAATTACAAGTACACACTTTGCTTGTTTGTGTTGACCCACTTTGTTTGTGTGAAGTAGTTATGTTGGCCGCCCAAATGTCGATTCCGTAATAAATTAGCCAACAAATATCTCCGGCTTGATAAGACAAAATGCCCCCGCGTTTGAAATAACAATTATGGCTGACTACAATTTTAATTTTATCATACTGACTATAAGTTTAAACATTTAAATTGAAATTATATTACTCTTCGGTATATTGACATGCCCCTCTGTATCTATAACTTTATTAGGTCATCTAAGCATTACTGTTTCTAGGTTTCACAATAGTTGGAATGCGTAAAGCAGGTCCATAAAGAAAAAATATCTAAAAAGGAAATCTTATAGAATGAAAATATTTGTGACTCTTCGATTAATTTTTATACTTAAAAATAAATCAAATTGAAATTATATTGCCCTTAAATATATTGATATGTCCCTCTGTAAGAATAACTTTATTATGTCTTCTAAGCATTGCCGTATATAGATTTCACAGTAGTTGGAATGCGTAAATCAGGTTAAGAAAGAAAATTTATCTAAAAATAAAACCGTATAGAATGAAAATATTTGTGACTCTTCGATTAATTTTTATACTTAAAGATAAATCAAATTGAAATTATATTGCCCTTAAATATATTGATATGTCCCTCTGTAAGAATAACTTTATTATGTCGTCTAAGCATTGCCGTATATAGATTTCACAGTAGTTGGAATGCGTAAAGCAGGGTAAGAAAGAAAAATTATCTAAAAAAAAACAATAAAGAATGAAAATTTTTGTGACACTTCGATTAATTTTTATACTTAGAAATAAAATTTCCTTTTCGAGAAATAATTAATATAAGTTAATTACAAAACAGTTCATAATGTTAATTAGGTCAAAAGTTAACTATTGTGTCCTTAGTATTTTTGTATCAAGGTTTTTGTGTAATTTGAATGTGGAAACCTGCTTCAGAAAATTAAATTATCTATAAAGAAAAACATGTAGAATGAAAATATTTGTGACTATTTGATTAAATTTTTTAAATGTTATTAAAAAAATTTCCTTTCTGTAAAATTATTAATTTGAGTTAATTACAAAAGAGCTCAAAATGTTAGTTAGTTCAAACGTTAACTATCAAACAATAAAATAATTTTCTCATTACTCAAGAATTTTTAGATATTTTCATTTATTTATTAAAGACTGAAATATTTTACTTCGATGAAATAATGAAATCAAAAAAACATTTTTTATAATTTAATTATATTGTACTTTTCATAATTAAAATTCCTAAATTTTAGCTAAGTTTGAATAACCTTTCTAATTAAATTTGCATAATTGATTTTTATTAAATAAAAGTAAGCTATTATTCAGGCTTTCTATAATTTGTGTCCGCTCATCTAATTTTACTTTTTTATGAGCGTTGTAGAGAGATAATAAATTTAGTTTAATTGTTAAAGGTCAGGTCTTAATTACAAAAATGACTTCAACATATTTCAAATAAACGAGAGGGTTTTATGTACACATTTATGATGTCTGCGTATAAAACTGTAAAATATATATCTGCTAAATAAATAGTTGTCTTAATTGAAAAGAATTATTATTTTTAATTAAGGAATTAATAGCTTTATCTGTTTATACATTTGAATGTGAGGAATAAGAAATGTATAATTTAAAGAAAATTAAAAAATTGATATTTTTGATATATGGCTATAGAAATTTTATTTCCTAAAAAAAATTAATCTGCTGTTGTTACTGGTTGATGTTTAGTTATAGAAATAACTAGAAGCTTACTCAAAAAATATACATACATTTTTCGAACAATAATATTTATTCAAATCGAAATATAATTAACAAATTTCAAGAATATTTACAACAGTACAGTCCAGGGAATGCTGTGTAACATCAATTCATATCTTTCTACTGCAAAATATGGTAATAACGCATGCTCCTGAGTTAGGCTGTAATTTGAATAAGAACTTGTTAACCGAAGTAACCAATTTAAATTCAACAATGCTACTAACTTACATATTAGAAAAAAATGTCACTTTATTAATATAATCTAATGGATTGGAATCATTAAATATATTTATAAATTTTTCTAGTTTATTTAATATACAGAGAGGTAATAAAAATTTAGAGACTTCACTTGAACGTGTTAATTTCATTTCATAGTACCAACACAGCCACCTTATAGTATATGCTTTAGATAATTTTTCGGAATAATATCCACATCTATTTAAGCACTTTTCACTTAGTGTTTGAATATTCCCTTTTGATAAAAGTCCTATCCTTGTGTGTTCATTTAAGTTGGTCATCAATTATTTCATCTAATCGTCCGAAATGAATTGACTGTGCCCTAGGTGTGCTTTCATGAAAGTTAATAAGTGAAAGTTTATTAGAGTATAGGCACGGCTGTAGAGAATTTGGCCGATGATATCTAAGCAGTCATCTATGACCATATCTCTACTGGTCACAAAATGTCAATACCATTTTACTACATACGGACGAGACATTACAGTTTCTCCGTTACATGGTTTGCCCAAAAAATTCGAAAAACTGAATGGATTTCTCTGTGAAACCTATTTTGAGACGAGTTGGCGTTTGTGATATTTTGCAAC
>CM063510.1:140785503-140800503 GCA_032207245.1 Pardosa pseudoannulata
TGTAGACTGTAAAGGTTCTGTGTCCTTAATATGGTACGAGAAATACATATTAATGAAAACGGAATAAAGTAAAATGAATCTCACAAATCCTAAAAACTAGATAATTCAGAATGTTCCTTTGTTTTAACACGTTTAAAATTCATTCCTTCATCCCCAAAGGAACCCAAATGAAAGCGATAACGGGGAATAGAACTTAATTGCTTCCTTTTTGCAAGAAAGATAATATTTTTTCTCGAAATAAAAAAGCATAAATGCGATGTAATTTATATTTGAATTGTGGCCATCTTAAAATATTCTTTTCCTTAACACCACGTTTAATGAAAGTAGATTAAGTGTTCCAAACAAAGCTATTAGATCGAGTGATGAAAATACGTGACCCAGCATGCTCATATCATAAACTCCGATCCAGGAGACTTATTCTCCTGTAAAATGAAAGCGAAACGGAGAGATAAAATACATTTAAATTTGTCTCAGGTTTCCAAAAATGGCTTTGATCGTAATTCTTTCCTTTTAAAGAAAAAAAATATGGAGAAATCAATAAAGTTTGGTAATATTTTTTTTTCTTTTTCGGTATGCTTTCCGGCTGTCTTTTTTGCTTTGCGTCTTATGCGGAATAAAGTAATAGTGAGATATAGTTTTCATGCAGCTCACGAATAAAAAATATATCTTTTCTTTTTTTTAAGCATAATAAAGTTCGTCGGCAACATTTCATAAAATATGATTGATGTAAGGAAATATATAAAGAAATAGGATGGTGTAAATTTTTTCAACAGTATTCATACAAGGGGAGACAAACGCACACATTAACTGTTTTTATCCTTTTAGAAGGGTAAAAATAGCTACTGTAAGATAATTTTGATTTCTAATGGTGACTACGAGCTGAAATTTCATTGACATTTTGTGAAATTTCTTGAAAAGCATAACTTAGGACATGAAACATTATGTGAAAATTTTAGATAAGTATAACAAATATTCAGTGAGATACACGTTATAAAAGAAAATTTGTATGAGAAAAATATGTAGTTTATATACTATTAAAATTTTAATGTCCATTATACTAGACAACTTAAAGAATATCTTTATGATTTCAAAAGGTATTAGTAATTTACTAAGCAGTTGGATAGTAATTGGATAAGTCGCCTTATTGTATGAGAAATCTAATAAAATACAAAGACCTAATCTTTTAATAAAAGCATAACTAAAGCAAACTTCTTCTCAGAAATAGAAATTTTATTTTTAAAAATTAACCACTAAAATTAGGTAAAAAGGTTAATTTAAATCAAGGGAGTATCAATAACAGGATACAAACGAATTTTATAGAAAAAAGCATAATCTGTAGAATTATCTATCTATTCATATCTGTATCTCTTATTTTATACACGCACAAACATATATATATATATATATATATATATATATATATATATATATATATATATATACATGTGTATATACATGAATAATCACCATATATATTTTTAAGATTATTATTAAAATATATTATGTCATAATTAAAAACAATTTATTTGTATTTTTATTTTGTAAAAACATTTTCTGTTACTAATAAAAGATTTATTTTCTATCATTATACTTTTATACACTCACCTAACACACAAGCACACATACATATATATATATATATATATATATATATATATATATATATATATATATATATATATATATATATATATATATATATATATATATATATATACATACATATATATATATATATATATATATATATATATATATATATATATATATATATATATATATATATATATATATATATATATATATATATATATATATATATATATATATATATATATAATATATATATATATATATATATATATATATATATATATATATATATATATATATATATATACATACATAGTTTGCGCGGTAATTCTGAATTTTCCTTCCAGACACTCTCTAGACTTAATTCAGCCTCTGTCTGTGCTACTTTAACCAATAGTTAGTGCGTTCTATTTAAAGTTGGGTATTGTTTTATCATTGATCAATTGTGCTTAGGGATTAGTTGAAGTCTTTTTACCTGAGAAATCCCTATTTGATAAGTGTGTGTATGTGTGTAGGATCACATTGCCTGTGTGCAGGACGATGTAAAAGTCCTTGTATGGTTGTATGAATTTCATGTATCTCACCAGAAATAAAATGTGTTGTTCTCTTGGATGAGTCTCGTCCATATTACATACACATATACATGTTACTGTCAAAGACCGAAATCTGGAGAGTGTCGACTTTCACCGGTGAAGGTCATCTTTCACATAGTTTCTTGGTGTATGTCCGAATATTTGCTAAATATCCATATTTCTAACTTACCCCGGTAAATATCGACATTGACTATACACTAATATGGTCAATGTTAAACATGTCGGAGATTTATATTTTCTTCTTCGTAATTCAGTCAAATCTATATTAATACTTCATGCAACTGTTGAACTTAAAATGAATAGAACATTCAGAGAACAGAAAATAATACCAATAATTATGTGATTGACGTTATACTATCTTATTGTTGCAACAATTTAAACTGTTATAGCACTTTGAATTGCACACAGACCCTTGCTTTTACAAGGGCATTTAGTAGTAAAATAAGTAGTAGTTTATGTGCTATTTTGACAAATATCGCTATACGTTTTAAGAATAAAGTGAGATTTATGAAGTAGGTGTATGTTGACAATCTCCATGCACTGATGGTGATGGGGATAGTCGACACACACCGGTTATTGACCGAATATATTAGAACATAATAAAATATTCAGTCTTTCACCGAGGTATTTGACGTTTGTCGACATTCACCGGTGACTCCATATTCTCCAATTTTCATTCATTCACAGTAACATACATACATTATATTATATTACACACGCACACGCATTCACACACACACACACACACACACACACACACATATATATATATATGTATATATACACTTATATATACAACATGTCATAACTTAAAATTATTTCTATCTCATATCTACTCCAAGTATTGTACGAGCCTATTACAATTTCTAAACAAGATGGATAAAAAGTTTTGAGAGTTACTAAAATACTTGTTTCCAAGTCATTTCTCGAAAAGCAAAATCAATGCCAGTCTTTTGTTCGTGACATTTATCCCTGGACTGCCAAACAAACAAAACCCTCCAAAAATTAAAATTCTTTCGAAACAATTTTCTTTTTCCAGTGTTAAAATGTTTTTACCCTCTGGTAAGCCTCGACTTTGAATCGCGAAATTTAAATTCTCAAAACTGCTCTCTTTCGAGTTGTACTTCTTAAAAGTAATCAAAATCTTTTACTTTTATTTGTTTCCGTGATAACTAGGAACTTTATCGAGACGTTTTTAAAGGTTCTTTTTACAAAGTATCAGAATAAAGTTTTGTTTTATGGAGGTGTATAAAACTGCTACAGCGGGCATTTTGATAAGTATAAATAAGTGTTTACAATGTCAGGTGATTATAGTTAAATTATTTTCATTGCAGAGAAAAAGAAGTCATAAATTTAAGAAAACTTTGGACATTCGAAATTAATTCTTTTTAGTTTTTATCAATCTTCTTGAAAGTTACTATGCAATGGGCAATATTTTGTGTGACAGGGTTTACAATTTAAACTAAAGATATTGCATAAAAACCGAGAAGTATGAGTTGGTTGATACTTTTTAATAAAGAAATTGGTTTAAAAAGAATTTTAGTGGCTAAAGAGAAAGCGGTGTTATCTATCACTAATATTTTATTATTTCGATTTACTATTTGCAATCTATTTACAATATCTACATTACTGATAATAAAAACTGTAGCTAAGCATGCCAACATCTTATCATATTTATTTATATTTGTCTGCATAATCGTTCTGTAGTTTTTTCAGTGCCCCAGTGGCAGCAGCTTAATTTCTCATTCCCACCCTAGCTTTTTGAGTACCGGTTCTGGGTATTAATACTAGTCAGGGAGACTTTGGCTTACTTCTTCCATAATAGTTGAAAAATTTGCAATTTCCAGACTCTAGAGAAGTTGTTTATGGTAGACCTTGGAGAATGTACAAGCACTGGAATCGTTGCATATCGTACAAAGACCCCCCAAAAAGAGTAAATAATCTCTAATTTTTGCAATTTCAATTTTACTAATATTTCTAAATAATTATAATCCGTACTGGAGAATAAAAAATGTAATTAAGTACTCTAAACTCTTAACGAATTTATTTACAATTATCTGCACTGTCGTCATAAACCTTTTGCATATTTTAAATCATAACTTAAATCAGTACTGGAGAATAAAAATGTAATTAAGTACTCTTAAGGAATATATTTACAATTATCTGCACTATCGTCATAAGCGTTTTGCATATTTTAAATCATAACTTAAATCAGTGCTGGATAATAAAAAATATAATTAAGTACTCTAAACTCTTAACGAATTTATTTACAATTATCTGCACTGTCGTCATAAGCGCTTTGCATATTTTAAATCATAGCTTAAATTAGTACTGGAGAATAAAAAATGTAATTAAGTACTCTAAATTCTTAACGAATTTATTTACAATTATCTGCACTGTCGTCATAAGCGTTTAGCCTATTTTAAATCATAACTTAAATCAATACTAGAGAATAAAAAATGTAATTAAGTACTCTAAACTCTTACCAAATTTATTTCTAATTCTCTGCATTGTCTGCATAAGAATTCTGCATTCTTTCCTTTATGCAACTTTACAATTACAAATTATGCAGCTTTCAATTACAAATCGTATCATTCTTTATTAAAGTACACAGTTTAGTAAATCTTGGCGAATGTACTTTATATGGTTATGATAGTTTAAATAATATCCCTAATGGGCAAACGTATAAAAATTTGAACCTTTACAATCTACATAGAATGTTTGTTTGATAAAACGGATATAATAACATCTGTGTGAAATCTAATAATCTGTTATTAAATTATATTGAAAGATACATAAAATATTAAAAACTGAACAATTATGAGGTATCTAATTTCAATCAAAGCTTTTATAATTCAGAATTTCAAACAAAAGTTTTAATTAATTGGAAATTTATTCGTCTGGAGTGAGAAACTGGAATGAGTCACTCTTCATTGAACTAAGAAGAATCTGAGAACGTGATATACATCCACATTCCCTACGTTGATTTGAGAAAATAATGGAGTGTAATGCTTCCAAAATTAATTAATTTTGTTTTTGAGCAATTCATGAAATTTAAGTACGTTATCAGCAAAATTTTATGTAAACATGTTTACAATTTCATGATAAAATCTCAGTAACCTTAATAAGTATTAGGAAACATCAGCAACTCTTATACTTAAAATAACATCTTAATTCAAAAGATACTTTTCAGACCTTTAAATAAAACTTATTAGTTGTGATAAGTATCCTTTTGAAATAAGTTTAGAAATAATGCATGAAATGTGCATTTTTACTGCACAAAATATACATCACAATTCTTTTCATTTCAAAAAGGTAATAAAATTTATGCTTGTGGTGCATTACTTTTATTTTAAACTTTACAAGGTGAATGGAGCCGCTGTAAATTAGTTGGGAAAGGCAAGGATCTCGTAACTCAAAGATTGCGTATTTGGAACCCTTGTCTAAGAGTAATTAGCAACCTGATTAACACTCGACCTTAGATTGCTAAATGCTAAAAAATTAATATAGTTAACATTCAGACTACACTGGTGTGCAAAACTTAAAGAACAGGTGGGTTTTTTGACATAAATCCACAAGAAATCATCTGAGAGACATGAAATTCAAAAATAAGGGAAAGTATTATGTACTGTTTGTTGTTCTTCCTCTTAGACAATAATGAGCCATGATACTATGCTTTTAGTAAAGTTTGTTTTTGTTTGATTCCGTAAAGTATGCACTGTATTCCGATGCTTTCATCATCCTTTACGTACATAATACTCTCCCTCATTTCTGAATTTTATGTCTCACAGATGATTTCTCATGGAGTTATGTCAAAAAACCCACTGTTCTTTAAGTTTTGCACACCAGTGTACATTCCATGGATTATGAAAATTATTTATCCCAGAATTAAAATTTATTAAAAATATACAATTTATTAAAATTTTTCTATAAAAGTTAGATAAAAAACGTAGTTTACAAACTTATAAACGTCTTTTATATAAGTCCATTAATGACCGTGTTCTTTAACCCTCTGACTGCTCATCCCGCGATTTCCACGGGCAATTCAAATGTAGCAAAATTTGCTCATCCCGCGATTTTCGCGGGCATGTGTTTTTCTTCCTTTATTAAGAAGCTCATTCTGCTTTTTCACTGTTTAACCAGTGAAATAAATTATACACAGTATTAGACATTTAATTAGGTAAGTAGAATTATATGACTAGAACTATTATAGTTATATTAGATAACAGAATGATAGATAGTATGTTATAAATAGAAACTATGTAACTATAAAACTGAAACTATAAAACTGAAATTTATTATAAAATAAACGTTTTATGTGATAACATCTGAAATTAGTTTTTCTTAAAGCTTATTTTCTCATGATAAAAGTCAATATAAAAAATCTTTTCTAGGAAAGAATTAGTATTTCAATTCTCCAAAATATATATATATACATATATATATATATATATATATATATATTATATATAATATATATATATATATATATATATATATATATATATATATATATATATATATATATATATATATATATATATATATATATATATATATATATATATATATAGATATATATATATATATATATATATATATATATATATATATATATATATATATATATATATATATATATATATATATATAAATATATATATATATATATATATATAATATATATATACATATATAGATATAGATAGATATAGATATATAGATAGGTATATATATATATATATATATATATATATATATATATATATATATATATATATATATATATATATATATATATATATATATATATATATATATATATATATATATATATATATATATATATATATATATATATATATATATATATATATATATATATATATATATATATATATATATATATATATATATATATATATTTATATATATATATATATATATATATATATATATATATATATATAGATATATATAGATATATATATATATATATATATATATAGATAGATAGATAGATAGATAGATATACTTAAACTATGCAAAAAATAAGCAATTTTTAAAGAGATCTCGGTTTAAAAATTGAGCAGTCAGAGGGTTAAAGGTGACTGGGGAACGTAAAATATGTTTGTAGTGACAAAGTCCTAAAAGTTCTCAATCAGTACCTCTGAGGATTGCAGGTCAAGTAGAAGGATCTTTTTCTTGGTCCCTACTTCAAGATTATTAGGATCTACTTGAGCAAAGTTGTCCTTCCACCTTAAAGGTGCTGATCAAAAAGAAAGATGCACCAATTTGCCTTAATACTAGTAGGTATGGTTCTCATGATTCATCTGTCCAAGTGGCATCAGAAATAACACAAGGCAAATCATCGATAATAATGTTAGTAAAGTACCTGGATTAGTAATGTATCTGGAATGTGTCGAACACATATAAAATTTGAAAATCTTTATTTTAATAAACTGGTTTAAGTAATTATTATATATGAAATTACTATGTTGTGGAAAAAATACATTAAGTATGAGGCAATCAAGAACTAATTTTTAGGGGATTTGGGGAATCTGGACTCCTCCCGATATATTTTTAACATATGCATAACATCTTTTAATGTCATTAAAATTTGCTTGTATTATTAATTTTCGCTGTATTTGTTAAATGGTAGTTTTTAACCAGGAAAATAATAAAAATCGTTTGTCAGTTAAGAACTGGTCACAGGAGGTTGACAAAAATTGGCTTTACGTTTGGTGCATAAAAGCATATTTATAAATGCGGATGAAAGTTTGAATAAGTTCTCATTAAAGGATAAAAGAATTAATTTACTTAAGTAAAACTGTAGTTAATAATATACTGATAAAGCCGCACTGTTTTTAGTTTGACGTAAGAACAGGGTATCCCCGTCAATTTGGCGATAAACCTCTAAGCATGGTAGCCTAACATTTTTTCTTTATCTCGCAGTATCCACACAATCTGTATGTATATTTTAATTTATATTATATTGGTGTCCAACTCTCCTTAAAGAAACCTTTACATATACCTTAAAATCTCGTAATGCCTAAAAAATTAGATATAGTGAACTATTAATAATTTGTTTTGTTTACTATTTGTTTTAGTAAACTGAGCCAATAAATTCGGAAAATTTGGCAAGGGTTACCCTATTTTTAAGTATTGCCTTGTTTTTCAATTTTGATGACTTACACCTTTGTCTTTGTATCTAATCATATTTTACCCTGAAAAATTAAACAACGCCTATCATGCTTATCTTAAAATAGTTTTGGGTGATTCTTTCCTTTTCTGGCAAGCTTGGAAACTATCTTCGTTCTTTCCATCACCTTTTACATAAATGGTTTACATAACTAGCGTACATACATAATTATATGATTATATATATATATATATATATATATATATATATATATATATATATATATATATATATATATATATATATATATATATATATATATATATATATATATATATATATATATATATATATATATATATATATATATATATATATATATATATATATATATATATATATATATATAATATATATATATATAATATATATATAATATATATATATATATATATATATATATAAATATATATATATATATATATATATATATATATATAATATATATATATATATATATATATATATATATATATATATATATATATATATATATAATATATATATATATATATATATATATATATATATATATATATATATATACATATATATATATATATATAAAAACATATATATATATACATATATATATATACATATATATATATGTATATATCTAAATATATATATATATATATATATATATAATATATATATATATACATATATATATATATATATATATATATATATATATATATATCTATATATATATATATATATATATATATATATATATATATATCCGTGTGTGTGTGTAATGCGTGATTTTTACTCGCTATAAACTCTGATAAACCTTTAAAGGTCACCTATATAAACTCTTTGGAATTTAATGAAATTAGTTTATAAATATTACCTATGAATCTTGTAAATGCAAATTGTATTAAAATTTTACAATCTTTACAATCTTTAGAGAGGCTTCCATCAGAGAATACTGTAAGAGTTATTGAGGGGGGGGGGTAACTGACAAATCCATCCCGTTGTACAGCGTGAACATAATACCTTTTAAAACTTCAATTATATTAGAAGAACAATAAATAAGTGTTCTTAAATGTAGTAATTAAAAAGTAATAGAAATAAATAGTTCAACAATTTATAAGTGTTGTTTGAATAGATATTTTTGTTTGGGGTCATAAGTGAAAAAAATCGAATTACTAACTTTTCAGATACAGCAAGTTTAAATACATGTATTTCAAAACAAAAATTGAACGTAGTACTATCATTTATTGTAAGTTTTAAATGTGAAAAACATAAAAAAATCGAAAAAATATTCATATATCTCAGAAAAAAATAGAGAAAAAAATGATCAACAGGAGGTTTTTTTCTAAAAACCACTGTCCACTAAAGGGATAAATAACAGTGAATTTGAAAATAGGATTTTATAGTTTATCGAGATAATCCACCTTTCACGATGTGCTGCCAAGACTTTGTACATTCGCTTAAATAGTGCTATGAAGGTGCAAGGGAATTAGCCAATCAGATATGTTAGGAGCACGTCACATGGGATATTCTAAGAACCGAAAATAAATTACGCAATTAAGGGCATGTCTCACCAAAGTCGTTTAACGGTTAACCACGATTAATCTCTGTTTTATCGGATAATTGCGTCCTGCCATTGGTTGGCACTATGGGTTAATCATGGGTAGCAGTTAAACGACTTTGGTGAGATCTGGCCTTAGTTTTACAAGATTATTTGAGCTAAACAGATATGAAGTTGGTCTTCTAGTGGTAGCGAAATGTACAGAGAATTAACAGGAAAACAAAGACTCTCGCCAGATTTTGTGATTTCAGATGTAGAATCTCCATAAATTTATTATTTGTTTTAGAATATAATAGAACAATTTTAAACAATGTCACGAATTACTTTAATGCCCTTCCCATTCATTTGCATGTTTACGACAACCAATAGGCAAACAATAATCTGACCTTCCATTTTAAACAAGGGTCAGAATTGTTAGAAGTTGAGATTCACCCTGCTGCGTGAAATCGCCTTATTTCAATTAAGTTAGTTTGGTTAAAATATCATTACATGCATACATTCATACATTATATATATATGCGTATTTTTGTGTAAATATATATGTAATATTCGTATGATGTAAAGGTTTATATAAGTTTTAACAAAAACACATATACTTTTTTCTTTTATTAAGAAATATATAAACCTAAAATCTTGCCAAAAATATTTGTTTACGCCAAAATTGAAAAAAATCCCTTCTCTAAAATGCTTCAGATCTAAAATAGCCTCAAACATAGCGGCAACGCTTTCCTCATATTTTTACTTTACCTGTGAATAGAATATTGTATAGTTATTTGTGTGTAGAATTTATTACGAGAAGAGTCTATCTAAAGCAGCAGTTATAAAAATTTTCGAATATATATACTGTCTTTTTATGAAATTATACTTTCCTTTATAATGCCAATAACTTACATTGTGTTTTCTTATAAAAGATAAAGTATTATTCACTGTCGTATGTATTACCAATAGGTTATTCTGTGTAACCCTTGTTTTTATGCTATGTCTCTTTCTGCTATTTGTTTTTAAAACATTATCATGTTTTATGTTTAAAAACATTATCAGTTCAGAAAATGCTTTATCATAGTATTTCACATTGGGAATGTTTTCTACTATTCGAAGATCATTCGAACGAATTCGAATGCTTCTAGAAAAATAAATAAATATTCAATTGTTAACGAAATTCTATCTTTTGATTAAAACCTTACAGTATTAAAACGTTTTGGAGAATTTTCAATTATTCAATTGTGTTACATAATATATTAAGCATTTCTCGTAGTTTATTTCTTGTAGTCTCGCTTTTCAGTTTCCTATCACAAAACTAAATGTATCATCATTGCAATCTAGTGATTATTTTCACAAATCCTTTAAAGTAAAATTATTTGTGGATATGTATCTTTATATTTTTACACTCTAGAACTCCCAAAGGAGCTTAAATAAATTATCAATAGTCACAAAAGCTTATGTTCTTACACTAAAGATATTTAAAATCGTTTATCCACTCAAATTTTTTTTTCAAAAATATATCTTATTTTCACCAATTAAAGTTTTGCTTAATTTCTTTTCTTTCATTTTTTAAAGACATAGATTTTCTAGTAAAACTTTTGTCTAAATTTTAACATTTCTAAAAGAAATTTATAAAAATTGCTTAGAAATATAAGCATTATAAAACAAACCTAATTTTAAGTCACTGATGACTTACCTTGGCTGATCATAAACTGTTTATCCTAAAAATGCCATACGCTTCAAACATATGTGTTATCAGATGATATAAGTGTAAATTGCAGAAAACTCACTGGGATATTACCTATGTTGGTTAACTGTATTTTAATGATTTAACTTACTTTTTATATAAGTAGATCATTTATATATATATATTTATTTTCGCCAATTAATGTTTTGCTCAATTTCTTTTCTTTCATTTTTTGTTAAAGACATCGATTTTCTGGTAGAACTTTTGCATAAACTTTAACATTTTGAAAGGAAATTTATAGAAACTGCTTAGAAATATAAGCACTATAAAAAAATAAGCATCATTTTATGTCACTGTTGACTTACCTTGGCTGATCATCAATTGTTTATCCTAAATATCCCATTTGCTTCAAACATAAATGATATCAGATAATATAAGTGTAATTTGAATAAAACGCACTGGGATATAAACTATGTTAGTTAACTTTATATTAATGACTAAATTTACTTTTTACATAAGTAGATCATTTATATATATTTTATTTTCGCCAATTAAAGTTTTGTTCAATTTCTTTTCTTTCATTTTTTGATAAAGACATCGATTTTCTGTTAGAACTTTTGTATAAATTTTAAAAGTAAATTTATAGAAACTGCTTAGAAATATAAGCATTATAAAATAAATAAACCTCATTTTATGTCACTGATGACTTACCTTGGCTGATCATCAACTGTTTATCCTAAAAATCCCATACGATTCAAACATAAATGATATCAGATAATATAAGTGTAATTTGAATAAAACGCACTGGGATACAACCTATGTTGGTTAACTTTATTTTAATGACTTAAATTACTTTTTATATAAGTAGATCATTTATATCTATATTTATTTTCGCCAATTAATGGTTTGCTCAATTTCTTTTCTTTCATTTTTTGTTAAAGATATCAATTTAATAGTAGAACTTACGTATAAATTTTAACGTTTTGAAAGGAAATTTATAGAAACTGCTTAGAAATATAAGCATTATAAAATAAATAAACCTCATTTTATGTCACTGATGACTTACCTTGTCTGATCATCAAGAGTTTACCCTAAATATCCCAAATGATTCAAACGTGAATGATATCACACGATATAAGTGTAATTTAATAAAACTCACTGGGATATAACCTATGTTGGTTAACATTATTTTAACGATTTAACTTACTTTTTACATAAGTAGATCATTTATATATATTTTATTTTCGCCAATTAAAGTTTTGCTCAATTTCTTTTCTTTCATTTTTTGATAAAGACATCGATTTTCTGTTAGAACTTTTGTATAAATTTTAAAAGTAAATTTATAGAAACTGCTTAGAAATATAAGCATTATAAAATAAATAAATTTCATTTTAAGTCACTGATGACTTACCTTGGATAATCAACAATTGTTTATCCTAAATATCCCATTTGCTTCAAATATAAATGATATCAGATGATATAAGTGCAATTTGAATAAAACACACTGGGATATAACCTATGTTTTTTAACTTTATTTTAATGACTTAACTTACTTTTTACATAAGTAGATCATTTATTTATTTATTTATTTTCGCCAATTAATGTTTTGCTCAATTTCTTTTCTTTCATTTTTTGTTAAAGTTATCACTTTTCTAGTAGAACTTATGTATAAGTTTTAACGTTTTGAAAATAAATTTATAGAAACTGCTTAGAAATATAAGCATTATAAAATAAATAAACCTAATTTTAAGTCACTGGTGACTTACCTTGGCTGATCATCAAGTGTTTACCCTAAATATCCCAAATGATTCAAACATGAATGATATCACACGATATAAGTGTAATTTGAATAAAACTTACTGGGCTATAATCTATGTTTCATAACTTTATTTTAATGACTAAACTTACTTTTTACATAAGTAAATCATCATTTATATATATTGTATTTTTGCCAATTAAAGTTTTGCTCAATTTCTTTTCTTTCATTTTTTGTTAAAGACATCGAATTTCTGGTAGAACTTTTGTATAAATTTTAACGTTTTGAAAGGAAATTTATAAAAACTGCTTAGAAGTATAAGCGTTATAAAGTAAAACTAATTTTAAGTCACTGATGACTTACCTTATCTGATCATCATGTGTTTAAACTAAATATCCCAAATGCTTCAAACATGAATGATATCACACGATATAAGTGTAATTTGAATACACTGGGCTATAATATATGTTGGATAACTTTATGTTAATGACTTAACTTACTTTTTACATAAGTAGATCATTTATAAAAAATTCTTGACTACAGCATCAATCATATTCATATTGAGCATAATCATAAAAATATATCATGATGTTAAAATTACATGTTGTGTTTCTCTTGTGTCATTTATTTACAGAAAAGTGGAATATGCAAACGTATAAGTCACAGTGCTGACATTCAAAGAAAATTGTTTTGTAGAATGTCATTTATTACTGAAAACTGTTGTTCAGCCCTGGGTGGGGTCTATGAATGTTAAATTGCTAAAAAATAAATATACGGTATTGCAAATAATAAATATGCACTGGGAATTGGGACCTGAAATTCCCAAAAAATTACATTTTCTGAGTAATTTCTGAGTAAAATAGAAAAGATTCAACAAATACAACAGTACAGTATTTTTATATTTTTATTTTATTGGTTATTAATAATGCCCTAAAAAATTTACGTACTTTAGGGTAAAGCAAATGAAGCTGATTTCAAAAATAAAGTTTCATAACAATTTTTAAAAAAATTGAATATCAGAGATATCACCGAAAAATTAATTTGTTTGTGTTTATCTTTTCAAAAATTCTTATGTTTTCTTTATTTTCTCTTATTAAATAAAAATTATCAAATACAGAGAATTGAAATTTTTCACAGCTTTAAAAGTGAATTTCTTCACTAAATTTAATAAGAAATCTCAAGATGCAGGAGCATTGAAAATAACAGAAAATACATATTAGAAATAATTCTCATTTTCAAAGATTTACGCTGAAATAGGTTTAACTTTTTGTGACAAAAAATAAAATCCTTCTTATGTTCGATGATCTAATTTCTGATATTTTGAAGATTAGAAATGTTAACTAACCCGTTATATTAAATTCTTGGCACATTATTTAAAAACTACCATCAAGTAAATAATAAATCAATTTTTGAATAAAACGCAAGGCCGTAAACATTCTATCAGAATGTGGCAGTTTCCATCTATTAATTTTTTTATGGTTTTGATATTTTTATATATGTAATGATATATAGACTTCCTGGTATTATTTCAGGATGTAACAATTTGCACAGTTTTAATTTTCTTTTAAATTCTAGGCTATATCCTTTTTCTTGAACTATAGATTACTTGCTTTAAAAGAATAATTTTGTTGAAAACTTTTCTAT